>CM038792.1:272771276-273032972 GCA_021764765.1 Vicia sativa
TTTAATTCTTTGGTTGAAACTTTGGTTGTCATGATCAATCCTTCTTGGAATGAAGAAAGAGATGACAGATATTTCTTAGAAACTAGCAAATCATTCTTTCATGATAAGATGATAGTCGATGCACTGGTGATTTCCAAAAGCGTATAAGTAGGAGTGCTTCTAGAGCGTTCGAAATGGATGTTTATCACGAAGAGGTGGCTGGAGTAAGTAGTCTAAGAAATTTGGTAATGACTTTTCAAGAAGAGAACGGAAGAACAAACCACCATCGTCGGAATCAGCATGTTTCTCTGTCAATTTACCTCTTACACCTCCAGGTTTATCGGTTGCTAAATCAAACTCAACAATAGGTTTTCTTCTATCATTCGGGTGGTCCTGCTCGAAAGGCTCATCGACCACGATCAAGCAGTGCATTACGAGAAGAAGGATCGGGTTTGAACTAATTCTATGATGTATGTTTAAATATTATGCGATTTGTTGTGAAGAATTTGGTTCACACAAGACCACCACTATAACACCCCGATTTCGTTGAATTATTTTATTTAGAATAATTAGATGTTGTGATGTACTTATATGTTTGGGTGAATTTTATGGTGTGTTAGGATGCAATTTTCAGTAATTAGATGCATTGGAAATTATAGAAGTTAAGGTGATAAGGGTGTATGGCTAAAAGAGTATAAACTAGGGAGTGTGAAAAGACATATATTTTACTAGTATTATTTGAATTATAATATTAGATTATACAATAGACTAATAATTAAATGAATTACTAGTAGAATAATAAGATTAGTATTATTTTATAAAATTAAATAATTAATTCAAGAAGGTCCGAGTTAGAATATAGAAATTTAAGGTGTTGGAGGTGTGTAAGCAATAACGTAGAGATGAGGGGTGTTGTGACTAACTAGTTAGTAATATTAGTTAGTGATTATTTTATTTAAATAATTTAGCTTGAATTATTTGGATTTAAGAATAGTTATTTATAATTACTATATTAGTTAAAATTTAATAGTATAAGTAGAAAATTAACAAAGCAATATGGTCCTTGCATGAGGTTTAGTGAGGTCATGATGAATAATAACATTAGGGTCCTAAGGGTAAAGAGGACTTAAGGAAAAGTTGGGGTTGGTGTTCTCATGGTTACGATCGTGAAAAATGAGAGAAATAAAGAACCCGGAGAGAAAGGAAGGAAAGTTAGGACTTGAGGAAGACTTTCAAGGTAGAGGAGGATAAAAGATTAAGCTTGGGAACCATCAATCTAAGGTAAAGGTGAGGTTCGACTCTCTAATAGGTGGTATAATTGTGGGTAGATGATGATATTGAATGTTAAGTTTTGGGTGTAGATTATTTTGTGAAATTGATAGTTGTATTCGATTGAATTGATGAAATTGGTTTGATAATTTGTTTAGAATTATTATGCATGATATTGGTTGAAAATTGTAGAAATTTGTGTGTTTTAAGTGTTTTCAGCGTGGTTTAAGGTGAAAGAGTGAAATCTCGTAGCAGGAAAAATACTGATTTTTCACTATTTTCAATGAAGTAACTGGTTACCTGGTGAAGTAACCCATTACATCACTGAAAATCTGCGTAAAATGGCCTCTGGAGGGTGTAGCGGTTACTGGTTGAGGTAACCGTTACCTTCTTATAAGTTCCTTGTTTTTAAGGATTGGCATCAATTTTGTAAAACAAATAATGGCAGCAATAATATAGTATACAATAGGATATTTAATTTGCTGTAATCCTATTGGAATGCCTAAACATGTTGCGTTTAGTAAAATCAACAACTAGAACAACATGTCAAATGAGATGTCGAGACATCAGACATCACACATCATACATCACGCTAATGAATATTGAGTTTGTTATAGTTACTGTTTTAAGTTCTTGAGAATATTCTAGGAATATTATGCATCACCGTCAGTTTGTTAGTGAAGGCATTTTTGGAGGTCCGAATCTAAGGAGAAAATCGTGTGTGTTGATTGTAGCGGAATTTATCCTTGTTTGTTTTACAAAGTTTATTCTTGTAGTTTGTTATAACTTTATCTTTGTTGTTTAAAGGCACAAATCCATTGGGTTGAAGGTTATAAAAAGAAGTTTGTAACCTAGTTTTAGTAAGCTATCCAAATATAAAAGATGTAATCATTAGGGTTATCCATGTAAGTGAACCACCGGATGTGCGATGCTCACTGTTTTGTACCTCGAGCACGTAGTCAAGAGGATTGTTTTACTCACTCAAAGCGTGAAACAATGAGTGCGATTGTGTTATTGGAAGAAGGCGTGAAGCAATTCCAAGATTAAGTGAGTCACGAGTTTGACCGTTTTGTGTTTGGAGTGATGTTACGCAAATTGTTTGTGTTATCGTTGCATGGGTTTGCAATAGTTAGGTATCACTAGGGAGTGAGCGAGAGGTTATCTTATCGTAGATGGGTTTCTAAGATAAATGTTTCATTGGGTAGTGATTAGGTAAATCGGAGGTTGTTTGTTGTAAACCGGAGGTTATTTACATAAAATAATACTACGATAGTGAAGTCTTCTTCCTCGCTTGGTAGCCCCGGATGTAGTTGGTTGAAGAGGCGGGTTAACAATTCTTTTGTGTTTCTATTGCTTTCATGCACTTGTTGTATTCTACCTTGTATGTGTTAGTTTAATATCGGATCGAGATGTCTAGACATCCTTATGTGACATCTAAGTCTTTGTTGCAAATTTCAATTGGTATTAGAGCAGGCATCATGTTTGTTTCTTGATGAGATTCTAGGGTGTATACTTTCTATTTGTGTATAAGGTAGAAGATTTTTTGAACAAGGCGTGTTCATATTGTATGGTCCCTTGAAGTGGAGGATGGAACTATTTGTGAAATACAAGTGTGCATTAAAGACCAACCTAACTGAGCGTAGTATCTTCTTAATGAAAGAAGATGATGAAGTTGAACAAGAGGAGTTTTAAGTCAAAGGCTTCATGTGGGAGTGGAGACCTTAGATTATGGTAAGGATTATTGTTCAGCTATTATTTAGCACAGAGAAGAAAATTATCAAAACCTTCATGCGGGAGTGAAGATATTGATAAGGTAACTCCTGTGCTTATGCGTTTCCTTCTAGTCATGGTATTGGTCATGTCTAGTCTATTGCAGTGAGAAGAAAGTGTATTATAGGGTTGATTTATTTTCAATCCTTAGTTGTCATGCTTAAGTTTGAATTATGGAGTAATCATGGTGTAAATTATGTTGAAGTATTTCTATACTCTCTCGCATAGCTTGATACAACCCTTAAAGTGCAAGAAGAATTCTAGAGTTATTTTTCAACATAATACATGGCGATTTTACAACTATATTAAAAGTGTCAAAGATACTTGAGATCTTAGAGTTGATGAGTATCAATTAATCAATGATCCTCATACACATCGCATATTGTTTAAATACCTTGAACATTATCAAGGATGATATGTTCCAAGGAGATAAAAGTGATTTTCTATGGGATGTTAGAACATTACTTCAACAGGTATGCAGATACCAGTTGAAGAACAAATGTTCTGGGTGATAAACAAATGTAGTGTGAGTACATATGTTTGGAACCTACTCCTAATCTTGAAGAGGAGACATCTATTTTGTATTAGTTGATAAGGACACGATCAACAAGTTATCTACTCTAGATGTTAGTTTATTTTTTACCAAAGCTTATGGGAGTATAGAAGTTGAGATCAATGCAAGTAAAAGGGCTCATAAAGGTATATTCTACAGTCCCTTTATGTGAAATCAAGATGAACTTGTATCGGAATATCCTTGATCAAAGAACCGAAGTGTGGAATTATGTTCATGACCATAGAGCAGGCTCTTTGGTTCTAAATATTGTGCTCCAACCACGGTGATTAATGGTCACAGTGTTGACTTCCTAAATGTTGTCTTGAAAGGGTATTGTCTAGAAGAGTCAAGGGAGACATATTGCTTGAAGAATACATATATTTTGTGACATGCCTAGGTAAGTTTGTTCTAGAAACCTAGTAGGGAATCTCCTCTGGGTCAGGACTATGGCATCCATCATCTCAAAGTCAGAATGAAAGTCTGAAGAAAAGCTTATTGAGATATGGCTAATGTTATCCCTTGATGTCCCCTAGTTATGTTAATTGTCTAATCCTGGAGCTTTATCAAATGGTAATTGTTAAGCTTCCTATGGTCCCCCCCCCCCAACTGTTATGGGTGAGTTATTATGGATGTTCCCCCAGAACCATAATAAAAACAGATGATTTCATATCAGATGTTGAAACATCATCTTAATGTCTTCATTCATGAGAGTATGTATTACTTCCTGGAAATAAGTGTAAGTGTGAAGAAGAAATCAGTCAGGATAATCTAGTGTGAGTAGATAATTTTAACTGATTAACTGGTAAGTACTTTGACGGGAGAAGTAGTTATTAGTATGTAGCCAGAATGCCAAATTCATATACTCTATTGGGAGCTCAGTGTTTTACTAATGTATTCATGTTATATTATGAACTTAATGTCAATATTAAGTTCATTTTAATCTTCTCAAGTTCAGGATGTGTGGAAACATTATCTAGTGATTATATGAAGAGTTGATTCAATGTTAAGATATCATACAAATGTTGACAAATATCTTGATGGGAGCTGGATATTTGTGTGATAACTGTTTGGAAATCTGAGTCAAGAGTAGTGAACTATGTGATGTAAGGAAAAGAATCACATGTAAATGCATCTTGTGCCTTTATTGGAACTAACTCCTCCCAACTGAAACTGGCAAACTCTATTAAAGGAGGTCAGAGTTAGTTTGGACGGTACATCTTGTCTTTAATGTAGTCTTTAAAATAAAACTTTAGTCACCTTTACCAATTACTAAAGAGTGTTAATTCCTAAGCTTCAGTTGTGATATTTATAGAGGACTCCTTAACCTCTATTTTCTAGAAAGAAAGTGAAAGCTACACCATCATGAAGTTTGTTCGAGTTTGGGACTCATTTACTTGGATCTGGTTTTATGAAAACTCCCATTGCCAAATTTTTGCTAAAAAGGGGGAGTGAAAGTGTATCACTCAGAGAATGTAACCAGAGAGAATGAAATCATGTTCAAGTCACAATATCATCCAAATAGAATATATCAAAATTCTTATCAAGTCCCTGCTTTGAGTTTCAGTTGTGACTTGTGATATGAGTTGTGAACACAGTTGTGACTTGTGTTCTGTGTTACATAAGGAAATTTCAGAATTCCCTCTGAAATGTTTCCTATGCTACTCGGGCGGCAATATATCCCACAATCCAACACCGAGTCTTAAACCTTATCCTACCTTGCACACCTGGGGGTGGTTCAATGGTGAAAAAAAGATCGCGAATGGGATGTGAAATCACGCGACCGAACGTCGACTGATAGGATATATCAATGGAGTCGCTGTCGATTTTTTTTATCTCGCGAAGGAGAAAGGAAAACATCGAGTAAACCTGGAAGGGAATAAATCACGGTCTCACGAAGAGAGATGCAGGTAAAGGAGTTTGTTACGAAGGGATTAGCACCCACACCTTGGTACTCTCGGTATCCACTTATATTTTCTAGATAAGGGTGTGTTATATCTATATATCCTTAATCGCTACAATGCATGCAAAAGAAAAGAAAAAAATAAAGAAACCACGGGCCAAAGAAGGAAGTTTTGACAAGTTGTGCTCGATCGAGCCTCGTGACAAGATGCCTATGTATTCCCTTGTCCAATGGGAAAGTCAGAGCGCCATAGTTAGGCTCAGTTGTTTTGGTGGGTTTTGTGTTTTTTACATGTGAAAAAGGTTTAAACACAAAGAAAATACGCCTGTGAAAAAGAATTTGTCTTGGTTGGTTGCTTTTATCTTTAAGAAAAGAGTTTTGAACCATTATTAGGTGTTTTAGTTTTCAAAGGAAAAAGAAAGCAAGTGATAGTTTTAATTACATGCAAGGATGCAAAAAGAAGTAAGAAAAACAAAAGGGAGACTAACTAGTACTATCCCTAATGTTGTCATGCAAAGATTGTACGTAAGGTTAAGGATGGAAGGGAATATCTACCTATGTTAACATGTCAATGATGTATATCCTAATGTCTAGGCTCAGAGCTATCCTAGCGAGCGGTCCTAAGGAAAACTATCCTATATCTGTCCTAGTTGTAAAACCAAGGAATGAAATAGGAGAGAAACAAACAAGTTCTTTGGTAGAAACACATGCAAACAAATCCTATGGGGGAGCATGCAAAGGGCTAAAGTCGTTTGCTCTCGGTTCTAAACCGAATGACACATTAGCCATCAACATAAGGAAATAAAATCCTAAGGGGAACATGCACAGGATAACTAGTGAGAAATGAAAAGGAAAATCATGAAAAGGAAAATCAATAGAAGGGATATAGCTAGTACCACACGGATAACTATCCGTAAGCTACTGCAAGCTAAAAATACTCCAGAAAACTTCAAGTTCTGCAGCCAAGCAATAAGAGTAAACTAGTGAGAAATGCACGAAGGCATCAAAGCATATGCGGAGTGCACGTTCGTACGTATCGAAACAATAAACCTGCAAAAGATAATGATCCAGACAAAGCAGAAAAAATATTGTGCGTTCGTATGCAAAACAAATATCAAATTGTGCATTCATACACAATTGATACACAAACATCTGCATTAAAGGAGTAAAACCAAACAAACAGACAATAGGATGCGCGTTCGTACGCGAACAAGAATTATAATGTGCGTTAAATGCGCATTCCATCAAAAGCTCCTACAAGAAAGGTAAAACCAAACAAGCAGACAATAGGATGCGCGTTTGTACGAAAACAAGAATTAGAATGTGCACTCGTATGCATTCCAATCAAAAGCACCTACAAGAAAGGAGTAAAACCCAACAAGTAGCCAATAGAGTATACACACACGTGTACAAGCGGTAGAATGCGCATTTGTACGCATTCAAACAAAGGTACCTTCGAAATAGATTAAAACCACACATGCGAGATAATAGAATTTACACGCAAGTACAAGCGGTAGAATGCGGCGTTTATGCGCATTCGAACAAGCGGATAACTGCGAAGGTATCAATCAAAACAATATGCAAATAGTACACATGTTTGTACCCATACAACCATCGAGCAAAAATTCAACTTTTGAATCGATTAAGAATTGCATGTTGCTTGCAAAAGCGTCAGCGAATTCAAAAAGCGTTGTATCTGGTGAACTGACTTTTGTGGATTTTGTATCCAAATGTGCGGATAGCAAGAGTCGCCACCGACTTTTTTTTTATCCAATTAAGGGAAGGTAAAAGTACGAGAAAAAGACCTTCGTTAGATTAGAGTGCGGAAAATGGTTATGAAAAGGGAAGGTATTAGCACCCTTTCCATCCGTAGTTATCTACGGGCTCTTAGTTGCTTTATAGATCACTTTGAAAAAAAAAAAAATTGGTGCTTTCTGTGTGTTTGAATAATGTTTTGAAAAGGCATTTCGCTTTGACTTTGTAATGATTCATGTAGGAATGTATACAAAGTGTTCGGAAATGTTTCATTTTGAAAAAAGTTTGAACTTTGGAAAAAGTGTGAGGTGTGAAAAGTATTTGATTTGAGCAAGCAACTAAAAGTCTTATTACCTACTCAGAATTGGTCGTTTTCGTGTTATTTTACGTTCCTTTAGAATAGCGTTATCCATACCATTAGTTGGTAGGTAACTCCATTCGTTGGATGTAAGCGGGACAATCGAAGGGACATCGGATGGTCATAGAAGGCAACTTGTAGGAGGTATCCTAGCACATTCGAAGGGACTATCATCATTTTTCGTAGGCGACAATCGAGGGTCAAGATCATGTATTCGTAGGCGACATCGTGGGTCTTATGATCTTTGTATCGAAGGGACTATGATGATTTGTTTGACGGCAACGGTGCTAGAATACCTCTACGTTCGAGGGACTTGACCATTTGAATCGAAAGGCAACGAGAGAGAATTACCCTAAGGGGTGCAGGTGTGGAAAGAGTGTGTTGATTTCAGATATATGTTATCTTGAAAATTAGTGGGCTATGTTCAATTTTTATCTTGCCATACACGCCTAGTTACTAGCAATTTATAGGGTGCGGAAATTAAAATGCGGAATGTAAAAGCGGAAATGTAAAGGTGCGGAAGGTAAAACCTACGCTATTACATGGCTTTGGGGCAGATACATAATTTCAAATGCGGAAAAGTAAAAAAATCCTAATTAAAACTATTACAACCCATATGCAATTACATTATTGAAAAGTGAAATAAAAAACGGAAGAATCGTCTGAATCGGATGAACCTGTGAAACAAACGAGAAATCGGAAAATATGATGAAATCAAAATAAGAGAAGATGTTAGAAAAAATACAAATTTTAATATGAGAAAATTATTATATGCTGAAAATAAGATAAATATATTAAAATATTTTTATGGGATTTTTTAGATGCATTTTAGTAATTAAAAACTAATTTACAATGATTTAAATGCTAAAATAAAAATAAAAATAAATATGCATGCAAAAAGATATTTTTTTAATTTATTAAATTAAATAAAGATTTTCAGAATGTGAATGTAAAAAGAAAATATTTTTTTGGTAATTTTTTAATGCAGAATAAAATGTAGAAATTAATTAAATAACATGAAAATATTAAAATAAAGGAAAATATAAAGAAAATTGAACTTGTGAAAATAAGATGGCAAAACCGGTCCCTGGAGGGATCGAACTCATGACCCTGGAGCGAAATCTCAAGTTCACATGCCTTGACCAACTGTGCTAGCGCGTTCTACTGTTTGGAAACGGAGTTAATGGAAATTAACACGCGTCGCCTTTGGATCTCCTCCCGCTCGCGCCATCCAGTCATCTTCAACCTTTTGAATTTTTGAAAGATAGCGTCGGCTTTAGTTCGACGCTACAGGCCCTGGCAAAATCAAAAATGCAGTATACATAATATAAATTATATCTAAGGCCATGGTTCGATTCCTTGAAGCATTCCGAATGCAACGGTATAGGTCTTGTTGTCCAATTTTATGTATTTCGCGAAACCCTAAATCGGTCACATAAACCCTAATCATGGCATATCGCGTTTCCGACCATGGAAACTCAATCAAAGTGTCCAGAACGCTTGCAAACTCATCACTGATCACAAAAACAAACACAAAACATATTAATAATGCATGAATAATGAAACACGATTTTGAATTTTTTGAGAACAAACCAAACTCGGATTCCTTGATTCTGGATGGTTTTGGACAAAGTAAAGGTCTGGATCGATTCAGTGGATGGCAAGGAACAAGATAGAATGCTCAAAATTGCTTGAAACGGGCTGGAACTAAGGATGCTAGTTGCTTGTAAGCCACAGATTTCTTGAACTTGGAATAGGGTTTTTGGAGCAATTTTTTCGTTCTCATTCATGTGATATGCATTGTACATTTATACTGGATGGATTTGGGATTGAATTTGGAAAGAATTGATCAATATTCAATGGAAATCAAATTTGATTTTTTCATGAAAATCAAATTTTCAAAATTTGATCAATTTCAATCCAATCTTGTCTTTTTTGCTCCAATTTCAAATTTGCTGGCATTTGTGAGTTAATTGGACTTCAAGAAAAGAATAAAATCAATCTTTGCCATTAATTTCAATTTTATAATTTATTTTAAGATTTAATTTGCATTTAAATGAATAAATTACAAATTAAATAGAAAAATAAATCAAAAATTCGTGGCTATGGGCTTGGATACTCTTAATTGCATGAGGAATAAGTTATGATGAAGAAAAAGTAGGCCCATTTGTAAAAGATTTGATTTTTTGAAGTATCTCTCTTTGTGCATTCTTTCAAAATTCCCCAACTTATGAATGGTGTATCTTGCTCAATTTTCTACATTTTTGAGAGTTCTTGGACTTTTTGGAAAGCCCTAAGAGTCCTCTAAACAATTTCTTTGGTTTCACTTCAATTGGAGTTACCATGCTCAATATATCCTCAAAACAAAATGTTGACTTTTTGTTGACTTTGAAAAAGACCTGTAATGTTTTGAGCTATACCTCTCAAATGAAGCATTTTTTGGACATTCTTGTGAGACATGAAGTTGTAGAGAATTGAATTTCCTTCAAAACAAGAGGTGGTGGAAAAATTTCTGAGAAAGTATGAGAAAGTTATGATCAGTCAAAGTTTGGTTGACTTTTCACCTAGAAACCCTAATTTAGAAAGTTTGACTTTTGAGCAAATCGGAGTTTTCTTGATGAATCATGATCAACCCGATCAAATGATGAATGTGACTTCAAAATGAGGATGCTGACCAAAATCAGGAATTTTGGTGTATGTTGACCACGATTGACTTTTGACCAATCTGTGATTTTCAACCATCGAGCAATTGTGAGAAACTTGACTTGTGAAGCTTGAAACTTGACATGGAGAATCTTTGAAGCATATGAGGTATGAAAACCATTGGAGGTGTTAGAAGTCCATCGGATCGAGGAATGCCAAACCTAGTTTGGGTTGATTGTGTAGGAGATAGTTCATCTGATCAACTCTTGAGGAATCCTTGAGCATGGATGTATGGAATATCTTGAGAGATATGAGGGCAAATTTTGGGGTATGACAGCTGCCCCTATTCAATCTTCTTGTACTGGAAGGTTTAGATTGGCATGCATTGCCTTTCGTGACCTGGAGGTAGAAGATGATTGAACACTCAATACACGAAAATTTGCACTCGCTGTTGGTGATGATGCGGGAATGGGCTTACAGATGCCATTTGGAGAAGTTGGAGACTTCGCTGGGGAATGAGTCGCGCGCTAGACTCGAGATGGTTGCATAGGTAGGAGAACCGTCGGAGATGGGCTTAAGATGCCATCTGGAAAGGTTGATGCCGGGGATTGAACCGTACGCCAGGCTCTGTAGATGCTTCTGAAAGGAGATGGGCTTAGGATGCCATCCAGAGGGAGTCGTACGTTAGACTTCGTGCTCATCTTTTGAATGAAGTTATTGGTTTGTATTGGTTTTTAACCAAATATGGCGATACGAAAGGAGAAATGTTGATAAGTAGTCGGAGATGGGCTTAAGATGCCATCCAAGGCAGGAGTCGTCTGCTAGACTCTCGTGATTCTTGTTGATAATAAGAGAGGGTCAGAATAGTTCTTCGTGCTGACTGCTCTGAGGGACAAAATGTGGATATTTCCCTGTTGTGCATCGGGTGTTGATCCACTGCCTGTCATCGGAGGATAACTCGTGATCATTCGGATAAGGTTTCCCGTCTAGCTTTGGGTATTAATCCTGGATCCGTCGTCGGAGGACAACGAGGTTGGTCGTTCAGATAGTTTTCCCGTCTGGATTCGGGTCTTAATCTTGGACCTGCTTGCGTCAGAGATGACTTTTACCTTTTTTGGAGAAAACAAGAGAAATTTTGATAGAATATTGCTAGTCTTATGCAACGTATGATGCATGACAATGTGTATGAATGACATATGCACAAGTTATGATATTTATGAATAATGTATGAATGATGGATGCGTGGTATTTCAAAACATATCCATCTTGAAGAAGATGGGATGTTACGCTTGAGGATGAAGTGGGTGGAGACCACCTTGGGGAAGAAAGAAGATGATAACTTTGATTCCTCCGATGCACTATCGACCAAGTCTTGAGCCTAGATGTAGATGGGAGGCGAGATAGCCAAAGATCTTGTTTATAGACCTGCTGGGGATAACTCAGGAGGCGCTCCGTTGGGAAAGGTTAGGAGGCACTCTACCAGGGAATCTTGTGTATAGATCCTGCTGAAGAGTATTTGATAATTGCTTGGAGACCGGGTTAGAAAGAACTGGAGCCCATCGGAATCTCTGGCTGGGGAACACATTGGTGACTTTAGTCGTCATCACAATTCCTGGAGTCCGTGGTAAGTATTTTTGCATGCTCACTTTTCGTATGTTTGCGAACAAGCTCTTATTGTCGGATGCGTATAATCATTCAAAGCGGACGTTTGGACTTTATGCAAACAACAATAAACAACAAAGAATTGTAAAGAGAAAGGAACTTGCATTTATTCGAAAGATGGCGATGGTAGAGTAGTTTATACAAGAGAAAGGTAAAGGCTACGTGAAACAATCTCGTTAAGTTCCAACTATGCTAGTACTCATATATTTCAACTATCTCATCTCCTTGTTCGATGAAAGTGATTGAATTGATCTTCACCATTTGAACTTGAGCGATGGTGATGCAAAGTAGGTGATCTAGGCGAGACATGATGTGCGCTTAAATCTAATTTTGCCTAGACCGCCCTTCGGGTTTTGGTCTCGGGATACCCTTTGCCCAAGCCGCCTTTCGGTTTTCGACTTGCGGGTGTACATGTTTTGTATATATCCTTAACTTTTGCTGAACCCTTTTGGTTCACGGGATGCCCTTATTTTTGCCTAGGTTAAATCGACCTAGCGGGTCTTGTTATCGTAGTATTTTTGACTATGTCTGCGTTCACGGTGTGGGAAGTCTTCGCCATCCATGGTGCTAAGTATCATAGCTCCTTTGAGAATCTTGTCTTGACTACAAATGGTCCCTCATGGGTGGGAGTCCATTTGCCCACAGGATCACCTTGTGGAAGAATGATCGCTTGACTACTAGGTCGCAACTTGGTATACTCGGTGCTTGACCTTCTTGTTAAATGCTCGATCATTCGCTACGATAAATCATCCATGGCGGATGGGCGCTAGTCGTTTCTCATCAATCAAGTTAATGCGGTCAAAGTGCGGACCCAATCGTCTTCGCCTAACTCTGCGTCTGGAGGACTACGGTTGAGGTATCCGAACCTCGATTGGTAGGGCGGCTTCCATACCGTACACAAGAAGAGGTTGCCCGTGGATGTCCGTCTTGTAGTGCGATAACCATGAAGAGCAAACGACAACATCTCATGCCAATCCTTGTAAGTCACATCATCTTACTATAATCTTCTTAATGTTCTTGTTGGCGGCTTCCTGGCCATTCATCTTAGGCCGATAAGGAGAAGAGTTGTGATGCTTGATCTTGAGCTGCGTGCGAGTTCGGTGATCATCTTGTTGTTGAGATTAGAGCCGTTATCTGTGATAATCCTTTCGAGTGCCATATCGGCAGATAAGATTATGTTTGATGAATCGAGCCTGACATTCTTGGTAACGATGCGAGCGGTGCTTCCCACTTGGTGAAATAGTCAATTGCCACAAGGATGAAGCGATGTCCGTTGGAGTGGGCTTGATTTCTCCATCATGTCAATGCCCCACATTGGAAAAGGCCAAGGGCTGTTAGAACATTCAAATCTTTGAGTGCGTGCACTTTGTCTGCGTATATCGGCACTTGTGACAAGATCGAGCATAACGGTGACAATTCCATGGTGGACCAATAGTAACTTTGTTCTCGGAATCTTCTTAGCCATAGTATGCCCGGAATGGGTGCGAATCGCCTTAGTGTAACTCTTCCATGATACGTTCTGCTTTCTCGGTCTACAGTAGGTAAGCACAAATCGTGGTTGCGCTTGTATAAGATGTCGTTGCTGAGGAAGAATTTGGATGCAAACCTTCTCATGAATTTCTTATCATTGGCAGATGCCCCTACGGGATATTCCTGAGTCTCGAGATACCTTTTCACATCGTAGTACCAAGGTTTCTCTTCTGTATCAAGCTCATAACAATATGCTGGTTCGTCAAACCTCTTGATGATGATCTCGGGAGCCTCGTTGTCCCATCTAACCTTGAACATAGGCGACATAGTAGCCATGCGTGCAGTGATTCTCTTCTCGTGGAATGTGATCAAAGTAATCTCTTCAAAGTAGGGGATCAAGCTCGAACATGCTCTCGTGAATGAGATTCGGATGCTTCGTATCCCTCGCCCAATGTTGATCACTAAAGTGAGTCTCCATACACTTAAGAATTTGATTCTTAAATCAATAGCGACTTTAAGACCCATGATCATACTCGGCCATGTTGTTGGTACAAGAAACATAATCTGGCGGTGAAAGGCGTATGTTGTGGGGATGTAATGATGGCGCCAATGCCATTGCCAAGTGCGTTTGAGGCTCCATCAAAGACCATAGTCCATCGGGATCCTTGTTCGGGTCCTTGCGGTCACGTTCTTGTAATGTAACTAGTAAAACATCTTCATCGGGCTCGACGCATAGGCGATAGTCGTCTACGGCTTGATGAGCCAAATGATCGGCTACTACACTTCCTTTGATCGCTTCGAGAAATAGTGCCATTTGCCATCTTGCTATTCTTAGGAGAGTGGTTTCTCAAATATATATTTTATCGGATCCATCTTATAAATCAACAAGGTAGTATGAGTCAACATATCTTGTCTTAGTCGTGACCCAAGCCAAAGCGTTGCAAGTTTTCTCGGTGTGAGTATCTTGTTTCACGATCGGTAAACTTTTGCTAAGGTAGTATATTGCATGCTCTTTTCGACCAGACTCGTCATGTTGCCCCAACACACACCCCATTGAGTTCTCTAACACTGTTAAGTACATGATAAGAGGTCTTCCTTCGGCAAGCGGCATCAGGATAGGAGGATTTTGTAGGTACTCCTTGATTTTGTCAAAAGAGATCTGGCAATCATCGTTCCATTCCACTACTTGATCTTTCTTTAGTAACTTGAAGATTGGTTCACAAGTAGCAGTTAGGTGTGCAATGAATCTGGCAATGTAATTCAAACGGCCCAAGAAACCTCTGACTTCCTTCTCAGTGCGGGGAGCTGGCATCTCTTGAATAGCTTTAACCTTAGCTGGGTCAACTTCAATACCTTTACCACTGACAACAAACCCTAGGAGTTTACCGGATCTGACTCCAAAAGTGCACTTGTTAGGATTAAGTCTCGATCATGCTTCTTCAACTGTCAAACAATTTACGCAAATGATCGAGATGTTCTTCTTGATGCGTGATCGAGCTATCATGTAAATCGGCGTAGACTTCTATCTCGTGATGAATCAAGTGTGAAATAGTGCCACCATGCACGATAAGTGGCGCTGCGTTCTTGATCCGAGGCATAACCTTGTAGCGAGAAAGTGCCCCTGTGTAACAAAAGTAGTCTTTTCCATGTCTTGAGAGCCATTTTGATCGATTGTAAGGAAAACCATCCATGAAGGAAAACCTTATCTTTGGTGTTGTCAACGAACATCAATATGAGGTAGTGGGAAATCGTCTTTCGGACTCGCTTTGTTTAAATCTACGTAATCCACACACATTCGTACCTTACCATCCTTCTTAGATGCAGGACCACATTGCGACCCATGCGGATAAGATTACGGCTAAGAAACTCGTTGAGCGCTTCATAACCGGCTTTGATTTTCTCGACATCTCGGGCGCATCGACAAACTTTACATTTCCTTTGGGAAAACCTTCTTTCGACAACCGATGAACCACAATATCAATATCTAAACTGGCATGTCTTCGTACGACCAAGCAAAAACCTCAATGTAGTCTCGTAGCATCTGAATCAACCTTTCTTTGACACTGTTCTCAAGACCCGCTCCTATCTTGATCTCTTTTACATCTTCGCTAGTACCCAAATTCACAACCTCAACTTGCTATTGGTGTGGCAGTAACTCGATCTTCTTGCTTGTAGCAATTTGACAAGTTCTCCGGCACTTCACAATCTTCCTCACTTTCATCTTGACTTGGTAGATCGGATTATCGAAGTCATATTTAGCACTAGCATTTGTTATTACGAGATTCGGAGTGATTACGATGTATCACGTGGGTGTGTGTAAGAAACACATAGCCTTTTGAAGGGTGATAAAGTAAAAGAAAGAAAAACACAATTGAATTCAAAAGTCCAGCGAATTTATTGAATGAAAATACATGACAAATAATAACCCTACAAAGCGAGCCATGATGCCAGGCAAGGCACTAGGCTTTTGAGTTTATTGTTCAAAACATAGAAAATCGAAAAGCAAACAAAACAAGAATAATTACTCTGGCTAAAGGAGATTGGTATAGCGTCTTGGTCTTCCAATTCTTGAGCCACGATGCGGGTTGGAAAGATCCATTCTTGATGTCGAAGTGTTGTCGTCTTCTATAGCATGGATTCCACTACGGTCGTCGGAAAGAAGTTGGCACGCTTCATGCGTATCATCTTGACCTTTGATGGTGAAGCCTAAACCGGTTTTGTCAAACTTGAAAGGAAGATCGGGAGCGACCCCAAATAGCACTACCTTCTTCAGCAATGACAGTCTTTCGGGAGGCCATTCTAGGAGGAGTGTGTAACTTGGAGTAGGGGAGAATCAGCAGGCATGACTCGGGGTTTCAAAAGCTTGAGGGAGTCTCAAAGAATTCACCCTCCATCTCGAGATATCGGAAGGCAGATGGTGACCATGTATTCTTCCTCTCCACACTGTGACAACTTTCCCTTTCACGGTACTTGACGATGCAAGGTAGAGGTAACAGCCTTGCCCATGTATCCAGGCGTCCAAGTAGGCAAGAGTAAGTTGGACGGATGTCCATCACAAAGAAAGTAGAGTCAAAAGTGGGGAACCGACTTTGTGAGGTGATGAGCTCTCCAAGTCTTGTTAGCTTAGAACCATCAAAAGCACGATGATGTCCTTGGGTCTCGAACCAACCCCCGACATCAAGGCGATCAAAAGCGATTTCGGTAGGATGTTCGAGGCGAACGGTATCCACAAAACATGAGCAGTAGCGCCCTTGCATTCAACGAGATGTGCAAGGCTTTGTTGTGTTTCTTTCGTGAAGTCAAATCGACATCGAGAGAGCCTAGGTCGTTGTTGGCAGCCAGGGCTAGCAATACAAACTTGAATTGATCGGTAGTAGTGTCTTGCGGCACGTGAGCATTCTTGAAACCTCACCAAGGCGTTAGCGTGAGCCTCGAGCACAAGAGCGAGCAAGCATGGAGATCTTGGGCGGTCTGTCCCAGTGTTCCACAACATTGTAGTCACTCTTCTTGATAATCTTGAATTTCCTCCATTTCTCGTTTAGAGGTGTCTTGACAACTTCCTTTAGTACTTGGTTGACGGATGAGTCCTTTGGTTCTTTCCTCTAGTGGGATATTGGTTGAGTAGATGGAATGCAGTGGAGTCGCGTGTGGAGGAGAGATATGGGAGAGAATACCCTTCGGTTCGGTTACCTTACTAGATCCGGTGATGTTGTCAATGTCGGAATAGTAGCTTGACGATCGAGATCTTCATCAGTCAGAGGGTCTTGTTTGACGCCATGATAGTAAACATCAGCTCCATAATTCCAAGGAATAGCTTTGTCAGAGGAGTATGGAGCTGGTCTTGGAGAAGTGATAATGAGAGGTGCCACTCTAGGCACGAGGATCGTGAGGAAATCCTTATGGTGTTAACATCGGCATAGTCTTACGGAATTCGTCACCCCATCCGGTGGCTTTAATATCTTCAATAGGAATCTTGTAGCTCTCAGGAACAGAGTATTTCACCATGTAATCATACTTTCCACTTGGCTGCCCCAAGGTATCCCATCTGGATGGTTCGGTTTCATTTGCATTGTCAATCTTCAACTTAGACATCTCTTCACACACGCAGTGGTTTCGAAATAGTATCTCACGGTTTGTCCATCATGCCTTGGACACGTCTTCTCGACCAAGCACACCATCAGTGCGAGAGGGCACCAACGACAATTCTCGGGCATCTGGATTGACAGGCTTGCGATAAATTTTCTTAATAGTCATCGGAGGAATGGTCAAGTCATCTATGTTGAAAACATAAGTATCACCATGACATTGGAACTCTTGTCATGGTTAGGCATAGGAGCGTTGATCACATTCGGTCTCAGCGGAGGATCGATTCAATCTGCTTAGCTTGATCATATCTTGAATCTTGTTCTTGAGGCCCAACAATCATCGATTACTATGTCGGGACTATTGGAATGGTAAGCACACTTAGCATTAGGATTGTATCTCGAGAGAGGAAGTGTTGACATTCGAGGAGGATCCCTCAGGTAATTAGCTCTGCTTTCAACATGTGTTGCAAGACTTGCGACAATGGCATGTTGATCTTAGTAAGCGCCTTGGCGGCGTTAAGCTCTGGCGTTGTCTCGGCGAGGTTGTCTTGATGTAGGATTGGAGACCTGGCCTTACAGATTGAGCACGGTCGGTCTTGGCTCGGCTTGACCATACAGGCATTAGCTTCTTTCTTACCACCAAAAGATCTCTTGCGACATTTGATGATGACTCTACAGATTTTTCCACTCTTGATACCGACGATCGCTCGCTTTGTAAGTATCAGCTCGGTGAATCGGTGAAGAGTTTCCAATCGGATGATTGAAGAATGGACGACAACGTTCCCATAAACATATCAACCAACTCCTATTGGACAAAGGTGGTTGAACTCTGCTAGATCTCTCCATTTCGAGCATACTCTTTGAACTTCTCATCGACCCATAGACATGCTCGTAGTTGCATGCGAGTAGGTGTCAATTCACATTGTACTCATATGCGTAGAAAGCATCGGCAAATCACTCCAAGTACGGATACGGTCATTCTCTGGTGATAATACCACTCCATTGAGTTCGGACAAACTCTCTTGAAAATAATGCATCCTGACTTTACATCATCGGTGTGGGGTTGATCTTACGAACATAGGACTTCAAATGCGTTTGGACAAGAAATGCCATCATACTTGGCAAAGTAGGAACTTTGAATTTGGGAGGAATCACAACACGGGAACTAGACTCGAGCATCAAAATTCAGCCGGACATTTTCAGTTTTCCACACATTCAACGGTCTTCAAGTTGCTTGTACTTGTCATCTTCATCAGTCTTGCTATGATCATTGATCGTCTTTCCTTTTTAGGGCTCTGTTGCCTTCACCATCACCCTCATTCTTGACCTTTGTTTTGAGGAGTTCAATCTGGTGACTCTTCTAGGACCACCTTTGTAGCGTCGCCCATGTTGAAAGACCCACAACCTTCTTCTTTGTTGATGAGCTTTTCGGATCTTCTTGGCCTTGGACCAAGCTAGTGAACATCTCTTTAGCATTCGAACACGGAGATCTTTGATGCATTAGAGCCATTCTTTGCTAAAATAAATAGCAAGAGGATGAGAAAACCAATCTCAATGTACGTGATGCAATGTTATGCTATGCTTATGCAATGTTTATGCGAATGCAATGCAATGTTTTCAAGGACCTCTAGGATTTAAATTTGTTAAACAAGCAATGAACAAACAAATATTAGTTCTCTTTTTATTCTTTTTCTTTTTAAGTACAAAAGATAGTTCAAAACAATAAAAGAAAAACATAATATAAAGCTTCTAGGTCTCCCATGGGCGCTTCCTTTTGGTCTTGAGATAGGTTGATGTTGCGCTCCTCGTGAAGTAGCTTGGTCAACTCTAGCACTTTCTTCTCACTTGCATAACAGAGCTTCAAGGTATCCCTCTCTTCTTTAAATTGAATCCGGGATCTCTTCAGTCTTCAAAATCGGTAGGCATGTCGGGATGGAGAATAGTATAGGTCGTCACCTATAGCAGGTTCCATAATTACAGGTACAGGTGAATGGCATCATGAGGTTTTGAGCTCGAGCTCGCACCCATTTGAGGTAAGGCTCCCAGGTGGGATTTTGGTGCCCCAAAGTCTTGGTATCGGTCTTCTTTACCATGCCCCGTGTATAAACCTTAAATAATGCGGAGATCGTGATTGTAGTCGAACACAACATCTTGGAGAAGCATATCATGTGGACCATCTCTTGAGCAAAACCAAGCGTCGTAGAGCTAGAGAGGGTTGTAAGTAATGCCTCCTCTTATGCCAAGGAGTGGTACATTAGAAATTCTCCACAATGCTCAATGAAGGTGAAGTCCTTTTGAGAGAAAGACTCCAACGGATATCCGAATGAGAGTGACATTAACCTTTGAGACCACTTCAATCTTTGTTCGTTCTTCAACACGATGGAGGAAGGTGCGAAATAAACCACTGGATAGTAACGGTACACAACACATGAGGTTCCTTGTCTTTAGTAGTGCAGTATGGAGAGAATGTAGGATGTCTCCAAGCAAAGTAGGCCTTGGATTACGGGCAAGGAACAACTTGATGGCGTTGACATCTATGAATGATCGAGTTAGGAATAGAACCAAACCATAAATTAGCAAGGCCACAATGTTTTCAAATGCATGGAAACTCATAACTTGAGGAATTCTCGAGCTTTCTTAATTAGGAACTTAGAAAGTAAACCCTTAACTCCGCTTCTAGTTTCCCAATTGGCTTCAATGTCGGCGCTTAAGATGTAAAGCGGATGCAATGTCTTCATACTTAGGAACCTTTTCTAAACCGGTGAATGGCATTTGGTCAAGAATAGGTATCCCAAGTAACTTAGAGAACTCTTCCAGGTAGGAACCAGATAATCTGGAAAAGTAAAGCAATGGTGCTTGGATCAAAGCTGGAATAGGACATGCATCATATCTTCTTCAAAACGGAGATAACCAAATCAAGTAGATAACCATGTCTTTTGATGGGCCGAGCATGGCGGGAATTTACGAAACCAATTCTTTGAGCTGAGAAGGTATACCCATGAAGTTGATTCGGATAGTCTTTCTAGAAGCCATAACACCTACAAAACAGAACAAAGATAAATCCCTAGGTCCTTGAAATGGTTAGAAACGATATGCAATGCGAATGATGTCATGATGTCATGTATAGCACACACAGACAAATCACACAATGAGCCTATGGTTTAAGGCTTGCATGAGGTCTAGGTGATTACCCCACCAAAAGTTTGAGTTGGTTCATCCTGTCCTATAATAGTAACCGGGTTCTAGGAATCTCACATCATTGATCTTTCTCGTAGGCGGCGCTTATTTCAATACGACTACCAAGTGGTCGACCGAAAATGTCCCAAAAGTCTGATCTCAATGAGCGTAGCATCAAGTATCAACCAACCTCGGTCTACACCAAAGTCGGCCATCTCACTACTTTCTGATGGCCAAGATGGGTCAATTAAGGTTCTAAAAGTTTAGTTAGCGCTTGATGACACCACGCAGCAGAAGCCAAATACTATCCTCAACTTGGAAATGAAGAGTATCAGGACATCCAAAGTGTCACGCTAATGTAGCCATCATGTTGACCGTTTAGTTATACGTCTAGCGGTCGCGATGATCTAATGCCACTTACCTAAAAGGAAACCCGGATCCGGGTGTAGGATCCCCCAACAATATAATACCCAAGCAACCCTTAAAGATAAAGCATACAAGTCAAACAAAAAGCAATAAAGGTGATCTATAAATCCTTAAGGCATTCTCTCTTTAGGGTGTTTCCCCAGCAGAGTCGCCAGTTCTGTAATACGGTGAACTGACTTTTTGGATTTTTGTATCGCAAATGTGCGGATAGCAAGAGTCGCCACCGACTTTTATTTTTATCCAATTAAGGGAAGGTAAAAGTACAGAAAAAGACCTTCGTTAGATTCTGAGTAAGGGAGAAGGTTATGAAAAGGGAAGGTATTAGCACCCCTTTCCATCCGTAGTTATCTACGGGCTCTTAGTTGCTTTATAGATCACTTTTGAAAAACTTGTGCTTTCTGTGTGTTTGAAAAATGTTTTGAAAAGGAATTTCGCTTTGACTTTGTAATGATTCATGTAAGAATGTATACAAAGTGTTCGGAAATGTTTCGTTTTGAAAAGAGTTTGAACTTTGACAAAAGTGTGAGGTATGAAAAGCATTTTGATAGAGCAAGCAACTAAAAGTCTTATTACCTACTCAGAATTGGTCGTTTTTGTGTTATTTTACGTTCCTTTAGAATAGCGTTATCCATACCATTAGTTGGTAGGTAACTCCATTCGTTGGATGTAAGCGGGACAATCGAAGGGACATCGGATGGTCATAGAAGGCAACTTGTAGGAGGTATCCTAGCACATTCGAAGGGACTATCATCATTTTTCGTAGGCGACAATCGAGGGTCAAGATCATGTATTCGTAGGCGACATCGTGGGTCTTATGATCTTTGTATCGAAGGGACTATGATGATTTGTTTGACGGCAACGGTGCTAGAATACCTCTACGTTCGAGGGACTTGACCATTTGAATCGAAAGGCAACGAGAGAGAATTACCCTAAGGGGTGCAGGTGTGGAAAGAGTGTGTTGATTTCAGATATATGTTATCTTGAAAATTAGTGGGCTATGTTCAATTTTTATCTTGCCATACACGCCTAGTTACTAGCAATTTATAGGGTGCGGAAATTAAAATGCGGAATGTAAAAGCGGAAATGTAAAGGTGCGGAAGGTAAAACCTACGCTATTACATGGCTTTGGGGCAGATACATAATTTCAAATGCGGAAAAGTAAAAAAATCCTAATTAAAACTATTACAACCCATATGCAATTACATTATTGAAAAGTGAAATAAAAAACGGAAGAATCGTCTGAATCGGATGAACCTGTGAAACAAACGAGAAATCGGAAAATATGATGAAATCAAAATAAGAAAAATGTTAGAAAAAATGCAAATTTTAATATGAGAAAATTATTATATGCTGGAAATAAGATAAATATATTAAAATATTTTTATGGGATTTTTTAGATGCATTTTAGTAATTAAAAACTAATTTACAATGATTTAAATGCTAAAATAAAAATAAAAATAAATATGCATGCAAAAAGATATTTTTTTAATTTATTAAATTAAATAAAGATTTTCAGAATGTGAATGTAAAAAGAAAATATTTTTTTGGTAATTTTTTAATGCAGAATAAAATGTAGAAATTAATTAAATAACATGAAAATATTAAAATAAAGGAAAATATAAAGAAAATTGAACTTGTGAAAATAAGATGGCAAAACCGGTCCCTAGAGGGATCGAACTCATGACCCTGGAGCGAAATCTCAAGTTCACATGCCTTGACCAACTGTGCTAGCGCGTTCTACTGTTTGGAAACGGAGTTAATGGAAATTAACACGCGTCGCCTTTGGATCTCCTCCCGCTCGCGCCATCCAGTCATCTTCAACCTTTTGAATTTTTGAAAGATAGCGTCGGCTTTAGTTCGACGCTACAGACGCTACAGGCCCTGGCAAAATCAAAAATGCAGTATACATAATATAAATTATATCTAAGGCCATGGTTCGATTCCTTGAAGCATTCCGAATGCAACGGTATAGGTCTTGTTGTCCAATTTTATGTATTTCGCGAAACCCTAAATCGGTCACATAAACCCTAATCATGGCATATCGCGTTTCCGCCATGGAAACTCAATCAAAGTGTCCAGAACGCTTGCAAACTCATCACTGATCACAAAAACAAACACAAAACATATTAATAATGCATGAATAATGAAACACGATTTTGAATTTTTTGAGAACAAACCAAACTCGGATTCCTTGATTCTGGATGGTTTTGGACAAAGTAAAGGTCTGGATCGATTCAGTGGATGGCAAGGAACAAGATAGAATGCTCAAAATTGCTTGAAACGGGCTGGAACTAAGGATGCTAGTTGCTTGTAAGCCACAGATTTCTTGAACTTGGAATAGGGTTTTTGGAGCAATTTTTTCGTTCTCATTCATGTGATATGCATTGTACATTTATACTGGATGGATTTGGGATTGAATTTGGAAAGAATTGATCAATATTCAATGGAAATCAAATTTGATTTTTTCATGAAAATCAAATTTTCAAAATTTGATCAATTTCAATCCAATCTTGTCCTTTTTGCTCCAATTTCAAATTTGCTGGCATTTGTGAGTTAATTGGACTTCAAGAAAAGAATAAAATCAATCTTTGCCATTAATTTCAATTTTATAATTTATTTTAAGATTTAATTTGCATTTAAATGAATAAATTACAAATTAAATAGAAAAATAAATCAAAAATTCGTGGCTATGGGCTTGGATACTCTTAATTGCATGAGGAATAAGTTATGATGAAGAAAAAGTAGGCCCATTTGTAAAAGATTTGATTTTTTGAAGTATCTCTCTTTGTGCATTCTTTCAAAATTCCCCAACTTATGAATGGTGTATCTTGCTCAATTTTCTACATTTTTGAGAGTTCTTGGACTTTTTGGAAAGCCCTAAGAGTCCTCTAAACAATTTCTTTGGTTTCACTTCAATTGGAGTTACCATGCTCAATATATCCTCAAAACAAAATGTTGACTTTTTGTTGACTTTGAAAAAGACCTGTAATGTTTTGAGCTATACCTCTCAAATGAAGCATTTTTTGGACATTCTTGTGAGACATGAAGTTGTAGAGAATTGAATTTCCTTCAAAACAAGAGGTGGTGGAAAAATTTCTGAGAAAGTATGAGAAAGTTATGATCAGTCAAAGTTTGGTTGACTTTTCACCTAGAAACCCTAATTTAGAAAGTTTGACTTTTGAGCAAATCTGGAGTTTTCTTGATGAATCATGATCAACCCTTGATCAAATGATGAATGTGACTTCAAAATGAGGATGCTGACCAAAAATCAGGAATTTTGACTGTATGTTGACCACAGTTGACTTTTGACCAATATGGTGATTTTCAACCATCCGAGCAATTATGCGAGGAAACTTGACTTGTGAAGCTTGAAACTTGACATGGAGAATCTTTGAAGCATATGAGGAAGTATGAAAACCATTGGAGGTGTTAGAAGTCCATCTGGATCTGAGGAATGCCAAACCCTAGTTTGGGTTGATTGTGTAGGAGAGAGTTCATCTGATCAACTCTTGAGGAATCCTTGAGCATGGATGTATGGAATATCTTGAGAGATATGAGGGCAAATTTTGGGGTATGACAAACGTAAGCGATTTTAACTAATTCCGAGTGGAAGTGGCATTTTTTGGACCTTAAAGTGACGGGGCAGCCACTTCGTTTTGGCATGTTACACTTGAAATTTGGTTCCAAAACCTCCAAAATTGGTTCCGGAATATGCCAAAAACGTATGGAACATGTACTGTTACTTTAGACTTTCAAGAAAAAGTGAGTGTAAGTGTGCAAAAGTGTTGAAAAACACTTATGGAACTCAAAATTCATGTTTTGAATTGTATTCCGATTCAAGTTTGTTTTGATTTTGAAATGTGAGATTAATCGGATTTTAATTCATTACATGTAACCAAAAAGGCAAAACAAAATTAAATACAAGTTATGTACAAGTTTGATTGATAATCGGAATCAAAAATGTGTAAAAATGCATGTTTATGCATGTCTCATGTACATGAATATGACATTTAAATGGATGAAATGCCAATATATGTGATATCAAATTAAAATGATATATATTTAATGCAAATCCTATCTAAGTGCTATGTAAAACATGTATCAATGTTCATAAGAATCAAAGCATGTGATGTGTGTTAGTGTTGTGAAATCACACATGTGAAAGTGTGAGTAAAAGTGAAGTTTTGACACACTTTAATGTCATGAAAGTTTAGCACCGACACATGAACTTGATTCAATTATTCCACACGCATATATGTGATTATGTAATGATGCAAATTATGTCCTAAATGCAAATCTACATGTGTTATGTATAATGCAAAGGCACCTAAGAATCAAAATGCACTTAGTTCTACATTTTGACACAATTTAGTCACTATTTAAGCCTTAATTCACATGGATTCAATGCCAATTAATGAACCTAAAAGTAAACTAATGCATGATCATATCAAATGCAATGCAAAATGCAATTAAAGTGTCCTAATATGCAAAGAAAATGAACTACACAAGTATATGTGTGTGTTATGTACAAAAATCATTCACATCGACACACTTTAACGTCACAAAAACGTAATCAAATAAAAGAATTCGAAAAAACAAATTCAAGAATCGGAATCCACACGGAAAATACAATCAATTCGACTATTCAATTTCAAGAAAATCTAAAAGTCAAAAATAGCTTAAACTAAGTGCTTAATTCAATTAATCACTTACTTGAACTTGAAGCTTGAGTCATATTGAAGAGGAATTCGTTGTAATCTTCAAAGAAAATATCAAATCTACTCTTGAATTAATGAAATTGAGTAGAGGAAAACTTGATTCATGAACAATTGGAATGAGAATTGAAGAATAGGTCTTGATTCTTAAAAGTAAAGAAAAACCTAACTTGAATTGATGGAGAAACTGAAGAGGTGTTGGCTGGAAACAAGAGGAGAGGATGAAATCTCGCCAGAAAACTCAAGAGATGAAGTGACCAAAGGAGATCCGATCGAAATCAAGAGGAGGCGAAAATCACTTAGTTCGTGGCACGCAAGCTAGTTCGTGGGGAAAATGCGTCGAAATAGCGGTGGTTAGTCATCGGAGTAAGGGTGGCGCGCGGTGGTATGTTGGTGGAAACGGTGTTGACCGAAAATTGCAAGCAGGAGGGAAAATCTTGTTTGAATTTTGTTTGATTTTGCTTTTTGAGAGTTGAGAGAGGATTAGAGAGAGTTAAGAGTTATTTGAGAGAGGAATTTGAGAAAATGATTGTGTGTCCTTGAATTGTGAAGGCAAAAATTTATTTATAGTGTGAAAATTTGGGCCTTAGAGTGCCTTGGATCCACAATTAAGCCCAAATCGCGATTATCCGGATAATTTTCGTAATTATTTCAAAACAGCCCGATCCGTCGAGAATTTGAAGTTGGAATGTAAACGAAAAATGTCCGGAACGCGATTTTTCCGATTTAGTCAAAATTTCGACTAGATCAGGCAAATAATCCAGGCAGTACGAATTTTTGAAGTTTCAGCATATTTTTCACGCATCTGACACATTCAGAATTTTATTTGCGCACTTTGAAGAAATTGCCTCGAACGAGGGTCTTCTGGTCAAAATTTGAACTTGACTATCTCTGATACAAATGAAGACAACAAAACTTATGAACTTTTGGAATCGATCCCACCTCGTTTCGATAAAAATCTAGCGAGATATGATTTTTCGAACTTCGCGTATCAGATAAAAATTGCTCGGTTCAGCTCAAAATCAAGTCTAAAGAATAAAAATATGGTATTGATTGGTGAGGAATTTCTCTAGACTTTTAAATGAAATTTGTAGAGGATTTTGATACAGAATTTTAGACACCATCCTCGCTCTGTAATTTTCCAGCTGCGAATTACAAAGGTTTCACTGCACTGAACGCACGGTACAACACTAAAATTCAGTTTAATCCACTTGAGAAATTCATTTCTCTGGGGACCTTCTTCACATAATTTGCGCCTGGCTTGTGAACAAAAGTTGTAGATAATAATGAGAGGGAATTTCCCATCAAAAATCATCAGAAAATACCCGACGAGCTGAGAGATATACCTTTCGGGGTGTCCGAAACGAACTAAAAACCCAAAATTCACTTTGTTAAGAAATAAGCAAGTAAAGTCTTTTTTCTTGCCGAAAAGGCCTCCAATCTGAACTGATAAACTGGAGAATAAATTGATATGATCTCAATGCTCATGGAATCAAACTAAAATAGCTTTTGGACCAGAAAATCTCGCGATAGCCATACGAACCGAGAAATATCGATTTTTGGCACAACATGATACGGGATAGCCGAAACGCTCCGTTTCTTTCACAATTTGAGATACCTTGAACCAGATAAACATATGGTGAATTCTTTGCATGTGTATACATTTATGCTCATGATAATGAAATTATAAGCCAAAAACCTCGCAATGAAGAGGGTAAATTTTGGGGTACAACAGGATGTCTAGACATTGTCGGCAACTCAAGATCTGAAGATGTGTGCAGAAAACAAAAGAGGTTTCTGTTGAAGAAGATTTTAATTGTTAATATTGAATTATTGCTGCTGCTTCAATCTAATGTTTTATTATATATTTTTTTTAGCCAAAATTTTCCAAAGGGGGAGATTGTAAGTTCCTTATTTTTAAGGATTGGCATCAATTTTGTAAAACAAATAATAGAAGCAATCATATAGTATACAATAGGATATTTACCTTGTTTTAATCCTATTGGAATGACTAAACATGTTGTGTTGAGTAAAATCAACAACTGGAACAACATGCCAAATGAGATGTCAAGACATCAGATATCACGCTACTGAACTGTTAAGTTTGTTACAGTTCTGTTTTAAGTTGTGCAAAATATTCTGGGAATATTATGCATCACACATGGCGTGTTAGTGAAGGAATTTGTGGAGGTATAGAAGATAAGGAGAAAAATCAGTAAGAACCTTGATTGTAGCAGAAGTTATCTGCTTGTTTGTTTTTCTGTAGTTTGTTACTGTAGTTTATTACAACTTTATGCTGTTGTTTGAAGGCCCAAATCTAGTTGGGTAGAAGGTTATAAATAAGCAGTTTGTAACATAGTTTTAGTAAGCTAGCCAAATATAAAAATATGTAAACATTAGGGTTAGCCATGTAAGTGAAGCACCCAGATTATAGGATGGTCACTAATTTGTACCTCGAAGCCTATAGGCAAGAGGACAGTTTTACTCACTCAGAAACTGTGAAGCAATGAGTGCATTTGAGTTCGTGGAAGAAGCTGTGAAGAAATTCCAAGTTTATGTGAGTCATGAGTTTGACTGTTTTGTGTGTTTGGAGTGATGTTCTTCAAACTGGTTGTTTTTTTGTTGCAGGAGTTTGCAACAGTTAGGTATCACTAGGGAGTGAGCAGAGGTTCTCTTACCATAGATGGGTTTCTAAGATAAAGGTTTCATTGGGTAGTGATTAGGTAAACTAGAGGTTTTTTATCTGTAAACCGGAGGTTATTTACATAAAATAATACTACTGATAGTGGAGTCTTCTTCCTGCCTTGGTAGCCCCCAGATATGGGTTGGTTGGACCGGTCTGGGTTAACACTTATGTTGTGTTTTTATTATTTTCCTTCACTACTGTATTCTACCTTGTATGTGTTAGTTTTAATATCGGATCAAATGTCTCGACATCCTTATGTGACATTTGAGTCTACTGTTGCACCAAAATTTTAGTGCTGAAACTGGCAGATTTTTAAAACTTCAAAAATTCATAACTTTTAAGCCATGAGTCCATTTTGGGTGCCATTTGACCCTTAGAAAGCATAAAATATTTTCTATAATATGAAACTTATTTTTATAACAGTAGGCTAATATTTTATTGGGATAATCAAGATGAAAGTGTATGTTGTATGTGTTGTAACGCGAAAAGTTGTGATTGAATGTATTAGTATTATATACATAATGTATGAAGGAATTGCAAGCGATGTTGAAGTATTATGATGTTGTTGTTGGCCTGGAAATGGCACGTTGTTAACACTGTATTGTATAATATTGTGGTCTCATATCAGTGTCGCATACATGCATCCTTGGTAGCCCATATTTGGATTATGTTGTTGGCCCGAATTTGGCTTATGTTGTTTGTCCGAACTTGGTCATATGTTGATAGCCCGATTTGTCATATGTTGCTTCCCATAATTGGAATTTGGAGAGGGATTATGTCTTGATGGTACCACATGCATTTTGCATCAAAATCAGTTGCATTGCATTGGTTGAATTATTAATATGATGATGGCGTTGAATTGCATATTGTTGAATTGTTAATACGATGATGATGTTGAGTTGCATATTGTTGAATTGTTGATACAAAGATGATGTTGAGTTGCATAATTGGTATGTGTTGTATGATGAATGACGATAATTATGTATGTAGTTATATAATTAGTATGAATTATAATTGATGATTGTTGAGATTGAAATCTTACATGATATAATTTCCGTATACACATGATGATATAACTTATTATATTGTTGTGATATCTCACCCCTTCTGTTTGAATGTTGTCTCTACATGGATAACATGCAGGTGATCCACATTAGACGAAGTTAGTTGTCAGTTATTACGAGTCGGTGTCATGCTCTGATACATAACACCAGGGGGATGAACAGTTGCTTGTTTTACTTAGTTGTTGCTTTGTTTTTAAGAATTGTTGGAGTATTATAAAATCTCTTTTATTTGATTAAAAATGTTGTTTTTTTGATGAGTTAATGAAGTTGAAGTTTGAACACTATTTTAAAGTTGTTGTCAGTTCATTTGAAAAGTGTGTTATGTATCTTCTTATTTATATTTGAGCAATTTTAAATATGATGACATCCTATTATTCATGTTTTAGAAATTAATTCACTCTGATTTTTATTTAAATTATCGATGGGGAAAATAGGGTGTTACAATAGGTATCAAAGTAGGTCGGTCTGTCCGGCCAAGTTGTCTAATGTTTTTTTCCTATGTATGTGACATGTGTGTGAAACACTGTCGGTACTTGTTTATTTTTCTTACTGCTTGGTTGCAAGAGTGGGTTTGAAAAAAGTGGGGGAGAAGCTCGTGCTTCTATGAGATGGTTTAGATGTGAACAGTTGGTTCGGTGTGCCGTGAATCGCATAAGTGAAAAGATTGACGAAGTCGTGTTGTTTCCCAAATTCAGAGGAAGTACGGATTGTGGATTTAAATCTAATGTTCAGATGGAGTATTCTTAAGGGGTAATGGTCAGGTACTCGTGTTGTTCGCGTATCTAGAAGTGGATGGCGATGTTATAGCTAATGATGTGCCCGTTGTGGGTGAGTTTTAATGTTCTCTCGAGAATAATAGCGACTTTTTGTTAGAGAAATATGTTGGATTAGCTTGAGGTTATTCTTGGGTTGAATGATTGAAGTTAAACCAAGTGATTACGAATTGTTTTGATGAGTCAATGCAGATTCTTGTGCTAGAAGATATTTGTTAGGCGAGTAGGATAACTCTTAGAAAATGAATCTCAGATGGTTGCAATGTTTTCAGTAGTGCATGTTGATTGTGAAGTTGTCAATTTTGAGTTACCATTGTGTGTGATGTCGATGTTTTGATTGATGATAGAGTGAGGGGTTGCTTTAAATTTTGTTGTGGAATTATATAGGTGGTTGTTGGATGTTGTTGTTGTTATTGGATAATTGTGAATCGCGAGTCAGAGTCAGAACTCAAATATATGGGTGGTATTGTGAAAATAATTGGAGGTTTTGGTGTTTTGAAAACTATATTTTGACAAATTAAATGTATTTATAAATTGTGAAATTGAAAGGAACAAATTTTGATGTTTTGGTACGATTGGGTGTCGGTGTCAATGTTTGTAATAACGTGTAAAATTGTGTTGTTTCATGCGTATAATTGTAAGTTGGATGATATCAAAAATGTTGTAATGGTGTATGTAAATGAATAATATGATTGAGGATCAAAAGTAAGCTTTGTGGGATGTTTGGGGTTGTTTGGACGGTCGAATAAGTGATTTTAGTATGAAAAAAGGGAAGAAAAGTTCTTCTTCCAGTGAAGTAACCGGTTACCTGGTTGAAGTTACCAATTATGTAACACCCAAATTTTAATAGTTAGTTATTAATTATTATATTATATGATAATTAATTAAATAGTGTGAATTGGTGAATAATTGGATTATTTAAATATGGGTGTTATTTAGATAATTGGGTTTTATGACTATAAATAAGATTTATTATTATTGGGCCTAATTATAATGAATAGAAGTAATAAGGAGGTGTTAATTTATAAGCGCAAATAGAGTTTACTAGTCAGTAAGGGTTGATAGGAAATAGAGATTAGAACTATTATTTGGTAAAAAGAAGAGAAGAGAAGAGGAAAAAAGAAGAGAATAGGAGAAACCCTAAAGGAAGAATCTACAAGAGGGAAATGATAGAACCTTCATTATTATTTATTTGTATGTGATTGGATGGTGATAAGTAACATGCTATAGGATTGGGTATCTCAATTTCTAGGCTTGGATTCAGCTTGCTCTTCACACCCCCCAGATCTGACTACAACCACAGGCCCATTTCTAAATTCACTCTTTAAATTATTTATTTATGCAAGTATTTTTAATTTGATGTATTAAATAATAATTAGTATATGATAGTTTTTATTTGCTAAATTATCGATTAAATTATTAGTTGATTTTTTATCAAATAAAAAAAATTCATCCTAATAATCATTTAAATTTCAGTTATATTGTGTGATAATTTTATTCGTTGTTTATCCGCTTGTATGCTTTTTATTACACGATTATACACTCCACCCACAATTAATATGAAAAACGACTCTGATCTCTCATTTTGGTTCTCATACCAAATTCTCTAAGGGTCTCATAGTTGGGGATGGGCATGGCCATCCTCACAAGGTTAATCAAAGCCCTCGTTGCTTTGATTAATCATAACCCGAATAAATATTGGTCCACATACCAATTATCCATGCACCAGGGTCTCATTTTTGAGGATAGGAGCACCTATCCTCACGAGGTTAATCAAGTCCACACACTTGGTTAATCATAACCCGAATCATTACATCTCTCCGTTCGATATCAAAATTCTTAAAACACTTTCCAATTAAAATGATTAATCGAATTTGTTTTTCTAAATCAATTTTTCATAAAAAAAACATTTGGATGGGATTTGTTTCAATTGTTAGATGATAGCCTAACGATTTAAACAAATCGAAGTTTTTAGATTGTTAGATGGTAGCCTAATAAACTAAAAATTTCTATCCATGTTTTAAAACAAAAAATATAGTGTTGTGGCATTTGATTAAATTGTTGGATGATAGCCCGACGATTTAATTAAATTTAAAGTATTTGAGCCATTAGATGATAGCCTAATGACTTAAATACTTTTATTCCATACACTTAATAAATGTGAACTTTGCTTCACCTCACCCTTTTCATAATAAAGATTTTGGATGAGAGATGATTGGTCGAGCTCACTCACCAATTTCGAGTATTCGAATCGTTAGATGATAGCCTAACATTTTGGTACTTGTCATCCGCAACTTAAAATCAATTCAACCCATTCAAATTCTTTTTCGCTCATGTGCGATCATCAAAAACATTTCTATTAAAATCAATACAAACAATTCAAACATTTTCAACAAGAACTACGGAGTTTTGACTTGCCCATTGCACGAGGGAATACGTAGGCACACGGTTTTGAAACCGTGTCAAACTCAAAATAATAATAAACAAACCCCTTTTCTTCTTTCTTATTCATAATTTAGAAATTAGCGAATACACACACAAACACACTTTGAACTAAATTAGTCCCATCAAGTACGATGGACGTAAGAGGTGCTAATACCTTCCTCTTGCGTAACCGACTCCCGAATTCATATCTTTTAGTCATGTAGACCTCCTTATCCGACGTCGTGGGTTTTATCTATATTTTCCCGTTCTTTTTTAGAACAAATAAAATTAGGTGGCGATTTCATTGTTTTGAAAATTTAAATGATATTTGAAAAACGAGTTGCTTCAGTACCAAATGCGCCTTCATGTAACTCTTCCATAATTTGTTCAACTATTTTACACATCAGAGTAAGGTCAGGTCATGTTTGCGTTTGTATAAGATGTTGTTACTGAGAAAGAACTTGGCGGCGAATCTTCTTAGTAACTTCTTATCATTGACAGATGCCCCTTCAAGGTATTCTTGAGCCTCGAGGTACCTCTTCACTTTGTAGAACCAAGGTTTCTCCTCTACTCCTTCAACATCAAGTTCGCAACAGTGTGCTGGTTCGTCTAGTCTTTCAATAGTAACCTGAGGAGCTTCATTGTCCCATCTGACTTTGAACATAGATGATATAGTAGCTAACACGTCTGCCAGCTGATTCTCTTCTCGTGGGATGTGCTCGAAAGTGATTTCTTTGAAGTATGGGATCAGATTCAGCACATGCTCTCGATACGGAATGAGGTTCGGATGTTTCGTATCCCATTCTCCCTTGATCTGACTAATCACCAAATCTGAGTCTCCATATACTTGCAAGAATTTGATCCTTAAGTCAATAGCAGCTTTGATAACCATGATGCATGCTTCGTATTCGGCCATATTATGGTGCAGTCAAAACATAATCTGGCGGTGAAAGGTGTATGACCGCTTTTGGGAGATGTAATTATGGGGACAATACCATTTCCAAGTGTGTTAGAAGCTCCATCGAAGACCATGGTCCATCTGGATCCTGGCTCCGGTCCTTCGTCTGGTCCAGGCTCTTCATAATCGGTGACTAACATAATATCCTCGTTTGGAAATTCGAAATGCATAGACTGGTAGTTATCTACGGCTTGATGAGCAAAATGATCAGCTACCATACTTCCCTTGATTGCTTTCTAAGTAGTATACTGGATGTCGTATTCGGTCAAGATCATTTTCCATCTTGCTATTCTTTCGGAGAGAGTAGGTTTCTCGAATATGTAGTTTATCGGATCCATATTAGAGATCAACAAGGTAGTGTGAGTCAACATACATTGTCTTAATCGGCGAGCATCCCAAGCCAAAGCGCTGCAAGTTTTCTCGAGCTGTGAGTATCTTGTTTCACAGTCGGTAAACGTTTTTTTAAGGTTAAGGTAGTATATTGCATACTCTTTTTGACCAGACTCGTCATGTTGCCCCAACACACACCCCATTGAATTCTCCAATACTATTAAGTACATGATGAGAGGTCTTCCTTCAACTGGTGGCATCAGTATAGGAGGTGCTTGTAGGTACTCCTTGATTTTGTCGAAAGCTGTCTGGAAATCATTGTTCCATTTTACCACTTGATCCTTCTTTAATAACTTGAATATTGGCTCATAAGTAGCAGTTAGATGTGCAATGAATCTGACAATGTAATTCAGTCGTCCCAAGAAACCTATGACTTCCTTCTCGGTACGAGGAGCTGGCATTTCTAAAATAGCTTTAACCTTGGCAGGGTCAACCTCGATACCTTTACCACTGACAACGAATCCCAAGAGCTTACCGGATATGACCCCAAAGGTGCATTTGCTCGGATTTAGTCTCAATCTGTATTTCTTCAGTCTGTCAAATAGCTTTCGCAAATGATCAAGATGTTCTTCTTCAGTTTGTGATTGAGTTATCATATCGTCGACGTAGACCTCTATCTCGTGATGAATCATATCATGGAATAAATCCACCATAGCACGCTGATATGTGGCGCCAGCATTATTCAACCCAAACGACATGACCTTGTAAGAGAAAGTGCCCCACTGTATAACGAAAGTAGTCTTTCCCTATCTTCGGGAGCAATCTTGATCTGATTGTAATCGGAGAATCCATCCATGAAAGAGAAAACTTTATGCTGAGTGGTATTGTCAACCAGGACATCAATATGTGGGAGCGGAAAATCGTCTTTCGGGCTCGCTTTACTCAGGTTTCTATAATCTACACACATGTGCACTTTGCCATCCTTCTTAGGTACGGGAATCACGTTCGCGACCCATTGTGGATAAGAAGTAACAGCTAAGAAATCGGAATTGAACTTCTTCATAACTTCGGCTTTGATTTTCTTAGACATTTCATGACGCATACGACAAACCCTCTGCTTTACAGGGAGAAAACCTTCTTTCGTTGGTACTCGGTATACCACAATGTCGATATCTAGACCTGGCATGTCTTCATAGGACCAAGAAAAAATCTCGATGTAATCTCGCAACATTTGGATCAATCTTTCTTTGATACTGTTCTCAAGACCCGCTCATATCTTGATTTATTTTCTGTATTCGTTGGTTCCTAGATTCACAACTTCGACTGGCTCTTCGTGTGGCTGTATAGCCCTTTCTTCTTGCTATAGTAGTATGGCAAGTTCTCCCGGCACTTCACAATCTTCCTCACTTTCGTTTTCAGCTTGGTAGATCAGATTATCGAAGTCATATTTAGCAATAGCAGAGTCGTTGTCGACGAGATTCGAAATGAATATGGATTTGTAGAGTATTACGTGGGTGTGTGTAACAACACATAGCTTTTGAAAGGGTGATAAAGTAAAAAGAAAGACAACGAACACAATGTTTGAATGCAAAAGTCCAATGATTTATTGAATGAAAATATGCGAATGACAAATAATAACCCTCACAAATGAGACGTGGTGCCCCAGGCAAGGCACTAGGCTTAGAGTTTATTGTTCAAAGTGTAACGCCCGTTTTATTTAAATATTATATTATATTAATATTTTTGGTTTACTGTTTGACGATTGTTTTGGCAACGAGAATAATCATATTAATTGAGATATCTATTAATATATTTGGCGACGTTCCGGTCGGTTCGATAAAATATTATTCGGACCGATATTTAATTCCCCGGAATTATTTTAATAAATTGAGTTAATGATATAATTAGTGTGTTAGGATTAGAGAAGGGTGTGGGGAGCAATTTGCTAGAGTTGGGCTTCTCACCCTTGGTTAGTAAGACAACCAGTCATATAAAAACATTTCCTCCATCTTTTCCTAACATAACACCAAAAACACAAGTATAGAAGCTAAGGAGAAAAGTTAGGGCTTTGGTAGAGGAAGAAGAGGAGAGCAAGAAGAAGAGCAAGGCTTGGTTTGAAGAATCATCAAGAACACTCAAAGCTTGCTAGGTAAGGGGTTTGATTTCCATTTCATATAGTTAGGGTTTGGTGGATTTAGTTTGGATTGGGGAAAAATTGGTAGTTGGTTTATAGGGTTTTGTTGAGTGATTGTTGAAATGTTTAGAAAAGTTGAATTAGGATTAGGGATTATGGGTATGATGTTAGTAGTATGGTAGTATATGATGGAAATGGAAATGGAAATAGGAAAGAAAAACATAACAACAAAAAGTAAAAAACCAGAAAAAGAAGCTGTAAGAAACAAAAGAAAACGCAGGGAATGAAGGAGAAATGAATGAAGGAGCACAAGGGGGGAGGCGCCCACCTCCATGTGTGGGGCGACCGCCCCCATGATGAGGCACTCGCCTCCTTCTCATACACATAATTGGGATGTGCGTCCCTTAAGTGGTAGGGGGAGTCTTCGTGGTTTGCTGTTTTTCCCAATTTCTGTATGTTAGAAAATTTTGTTTTCTGTCAAAAACCAGTTTCCTGCATAATTTATGAAGAATAGCTTCTATTTCTCAATATAAATCCAATTCCACCTAGTAACATCTTATATCAATAATATATAATTAGGGCATAAGAAAGCCGATTAAATTTAGAACCCGATTATGTTCTGATTTTCCAATTTCGGTAAATTCGACGACGGAGCAAGTTGCTCCGAATTCAACGAAAATTGATGTGCTAGCTAAGTTCGACGTTTAGAACGTAGTGGTGAGGTTAGTTTTTCGAAATTGCGAGTTTTTACGAAATGACCCGAAATAGGCCAATTTACGGTAAATTGAACCGGGTTGTGTTTTAGTCAATTTAAGACATATATGAACTATCCGGTTTCGATGTTGATGTTTATAATTAATGCCGGTAATTAAGAATGGCTTTCACGACGATTATTGGCGTTTTGACTATTTTTCCGTTTTTGGAAATTGGTGGATTAATTGATAATGATGTTTGTGACGTTGTATTTAATTATGAATACTTGTTGTTTATGCGATGCGATGACATGTTTATTTGATGTGAATAAATATGGTGATGTGGACTTTATGTCAATTTTGATGAGCGATGATGATGTGTTGTTGTGTGGTTTTTATTATTGAGTCACATACATTGCATAGGCAACGAGGGCTTTCATGCCAAGCGACGATGGCTTTTATGCCAAGCGACGATGGGCTTTATGCCAAGTGTTCCTATTTATGGACAAAGCGACGGGTACCACATACATAACATAGTCGTGTCTCATGGAGTCGGTTATGTTTATGTTTGAGTTGTTTAACATTGGATTTTTAATTGATGAATGATGATTGAATTGCGATGGTACATGATGTTTTGTGTTAATGCGAGTACAATGATTATGTGATGAAGTTAAAGTGTTAATTTATACACTAAATGCTAATTTAAAGTATGTAAGCTTTTAATACATGTCGACATACTTTATTTAAATTATATCATTTATAATTCCAAAACTATGTATATATCATATCATGCTTATAATTATATGTTTTGGAGTATCTCACCCTTTACTTGTTTTGCCGTTGCCTATATATTGGTAACGTGCAGGTGATCCTCGAGGATGAGGAGGATTAGCTCGAGTCACTTTATTTTGTGTCGTTCTGCTCTGATCGTAGTAACACTCGGGATTTGGGCGACGTCATTATTTTGATAGGATAGTTTGTGTATACTATCTTATGATGCTACAATCTCATGTATTGATGATAACATGATGTTATGTATATTTTGTGAACATATCCACTGTGTTGTGAATAGTCATATGTGTATATGATGAATTATGTATGAATCGGTATATCCGACTTTTGATGTTTTGATGTGCATTACAATGCGAATTGATGGAAATGCGAATATGTGATGCCTCAATTTTGTTAAATGAAATTTTGAAACTCTGATTTTATTATGAATTACGCGGGGTAGAATTGGGGTGTTACACAAAGCGCAAAAAGCATAAAAGTATAATAGAAAAAACAATTACTCATGTCTAAAGGAGATTGGTATAACATCTTCAGTCTTCCAATTGTTGAGTCCAACGCCTGGAGACGGGAAGATCCAATTGTTGATGTCGAAGTCACCATCATCGTCTTCTTCTATATCATGAACCCCATTCTTGTTTATGTGTAATGGATATCCTTCGGCGCATTCGCGGTGTATCATCTTCTGACCTTTGGAAGTGAAGTTTAAACCAGTCTTGTCAGATTTTAATGGAAAATTGGGTAACTGACCCCAAATAGTACAACCTCCTTCTTCAACTATAGCTCTGGCATCTTTTAGTGAGGCCATCTTCGATGGAACTTTAGTAACTTTAGGAGTGATGGGAGAGTCAATAGGCATGACTCGTGGAATTACTTCGAAAGCTTGACAGGGGGTTTCAACAAATTCACCTTCCATTTCGATGTATCAAAATGACTGCAGATGACTTGCCATGTATTCTTCCTCTCCGCATACTGTAACAATCTTCCCCTTCACTGGGTACTTCAACGTCTACTGCAAGGTAGAGGTAACAGCGCCTGCCCCATGTATCCAAGGGCGTCCGAGTAAGCAAGAATAAGCTAAATCACTCCAAGTACGGATACGGTCATTCTCTAGCTGATAATACCACTCCAATTGAGTTCTGGACAAACTCTCTTGGAAATAATGCATCCACAACTTTTTGTCATCAGTGTGGGGGTTGATCTTCTGAACATAGGACTTCAAATGCAGCTTCGGACAAGAAATGTCATCATACTTGGCAAAGGTAGGAACTTTGAACTTGGGAGGAATCACAACACCAGGAACAAGACTTAGATCATCAAAATTCAGCCCGGACATTTTCAGATTTTCCACAGCATTTAAACGGTCTTCAAGTTGCTTGTACTTGTCATCTTCATCAGAGTACTGGCTATAGTCAGAACGCTCCTCTCTCTCTTTCTCAGGCTCACGCTGATCTTCTTCATTACCCTTGGTACTCCCCTCATTCTTGACACTGTCTTCAGAGAGCTCAATCCGGCTGACTCTTTTGGGACCACCTTTGTAGCGTCTACCCATGTTGAGTAGACCCACAACCTTCTTTTTCTTGTTGATGAGCTTCTTCAGATCTTCTTGGCCTTGGACCAAGCTAGTGAACATCTCCCGAGCATTCGAACTCAGATCTTTGATATTGCTCGAGAGCCATTGCTGCTAAAATAAATAGCAAGAGGATGAGAAAACCAATCTCCAATGTACCTGTGATGCAATGTTATGCTATGCTATGCGATGTTTATGCGAATGCAAATGCAATGTTTTCAAGGACTCTAAGGGATTTAAATTTGTTAAACAAGCAATGAACAAACAAATATTAGTTCTCTTTTTATTCTTTTTCTTTTTAAGTACAAAAGATAGTTCAAAACAATAAAAGAAAGACATATAAAGCTTCTAGGTCTCCCATGGGCGCTTCCTCTTGGTGCCGAGATAGGCGTTGATGTTGCGCTCCTCGTGAAGTAGCTTGGTCAACTCTAACACTTTCTTCTCGCTTGCGTAGCACTGAGCTTCAAAGGTATCCTTTTCTTCTTTAAGCTGAATCCAGGATCTCTTCAAGTCTTCAAAATCGGTAGGCATGTCGGGATGGAGAACAGTATAGGATACGTCCCCTATAGCAACGGGTTCCATAATCACCGGTAGAACAGGCGCGAATGGCATCATGAGGTTTTGAGCTCGAGCTCGCACCCATTTGAGGTAAGGTTCCCAAGGAGTGGGGTTTTGGTGCCCCAAAGTCTTGGTATCAGTCTTCTTTACCATGCCCCAAGCATGTATGAACCTTCGTCGGTAATTCTGGAGATCGTGATTGTAGTCGAACACAACATCTTGGAGAAGCATATCATGTGGACCATCTCTTCGAGCAAAACCGAACTGACGTAGAGCTAGAGAAGGGTTGTAAGTAATACCTCCCCTTATACCAAGGAGTTGTACATTAGGTAATTCTCCACAATGCTCAATGAAGGTGAAGTCCTTTTGAGAGAAAAGACTCCAACGGATATCTGAATGAGAGAGTGACATTAGCCTTTGAGACCACTTCATCCTTTGTTCGTTCTTCAACACTGATGGAGGAAGGTGCGAAATAAACCACCTAGAAAGTAACGGTATGCAACACATGAGAGTGTCTTGTCTCTTAGTAGTACGAGTGTGGAGAGAATGTAGGATATCCCCAAGTATAGTAGGCACTGGATTACGGGTAAGGAACAACTTGATGGCGTTGACATCTATGAATTGATCCGAGTTAGGGAATAGAACCAAACCATAGATTAGCAAGGCCACAATGTTTTCAAATGCATGGAAACTCATAACTTTAAGGAATTCTCGAGCCTTCTTAATCAAGAACTTGGCAAGTAAACCCTTAACTCCACTTCTAGTTTCCCAATTGGCTTCAATGTCTGAACGCTTAAGATGTAAGGTTGATGCAATGTCTTCATACCTAGGAACCTTTTCTAAACTGGTGAATGGTATTTGATCAAGAATAGGTATCCCAAGTAGCTTAGAGAACTCTTCCAAGGTAGGAACTAACTGATAATCTGGAAATGTAAAGCAATGGTGCTTTGGATCAAAGAACTGGAATAGGACATGCATCATATCTTCTTCAAAACCGGAGATAACCAAATCAAGTAGATAACCATGTCTTTTGATGAACTGAGCATGGTCGGGAATTTCTGAAACCAATTCTTTGAGCTGAGAAGGTATACCCATGAAGTTGATTCGGATAGTCTTTCTAGAAGCCATAACACCTACAAAACAGAGCAAAGATAAATCCCTAGGTCCTTGAAATAGTTAGAAATGATATGCAATGCGAATGATGTCATGATGTCATGTTTAGCACACACAAACAATTCACACAATGAGCCTAGGTTTAAGGCTCGCATGAGGTCTAGGTGATTACCCCACCAAAAGTTTGAGTTGGTTCATCCTGTCCTATAATAGTAACCGGGTTCTAGGAATCTCACATCATTGATCTTTCTCGTAGGCGCTTATTTCAATTCGACTACCAAGTGGTCGACCGAAAATGTCCCAAAAGTCTGATCTCAATGAGCGTAGCATCGAGTATCAACCAACCTCGGTCTACACCAAAGTCGGCCATCTCACTACCTTCTAATGGCCAAGATGGGTCAATTAAGGTTCTAAAAGTTTAGTTAGCGCTTGATGACACCACGCAGAAGCCAAATACTATCCTCAACTTGGAAATGAAGAGTATCAGGACATCCAAAGTGTCACGCTAATGTAGCCATCATGTTGACCGTTTAGTTATACGTCTAGCGGTCGCGATGATCTAATGCCACTTACCTAAAAGGAAACCCGGATCCGGGTGTAGGATCCCCCAACAATATAATACCCAAGCAACCCTTAAAGATAAAGCATACAAGTCAAACAAAAAGCAATAAAGGTGATCTATAAATCCTTAAGGCATTCTCTCTTTAGGGTGTTTCCCAGTAGTCGCCATTAATACTGAACCGACTTTTGATTTTTGTATCGCAATGTGCGGATAGCAAGAGTCGCCACCGACTTTTATTTTTATCCAATTAAGGGAAGGTAAAAGTACGAAAAGACCTTCGTTAGATTCTGAGTAAGGGAGAAGGTTATGAAAAGGGAAGGTATTAGCACCCCTTTCCATCCGTAGTTATCTACGGGCTCTTAGTTGCTTTATAGATCACTTTTGAAAAACTTGTGCTTTCTGTGTGTTTGAAAAATGTTTTGAAAAGGAATTTCGCTTTGACTTTGTAATGATTCATGTAAGAATGTATACAAAGTGTTCGGAAATGTTTCGTTTTGAAAAGAGTTTGAACTTTGACAAAAGTGTGAGGTATGAAAAGCATTTTGATAGAGCAAGCAACTAAAAGTCTTATTACCTACTCAGAATTGGTCGTTTTTGTGTTATTTTACGTTCCTTTAGAATAGCGTTATCCATACCATTAGTTGGTAGGTAACTCCATTCGTTGGATGCAAGCGGGACATTCGAAGGGACATCGGATGGTCATAGAAGGCAACTTGTAGGAAGTATCCTAGCACATTCGAAGGGACTATCATCATTTTTCGTAGACGACAATCGAGGGTCAAGATCATGTATTCGGAGGCGACATCGTGGGTCTTATGATCTTTATATCGAAGGGACTATGATGATTTGTTTTGAAGGCAACGGTGCTAGAATACCTCTACGTTCGAGGGACATGACCATTTGAATTCGTAAGGCAACGAGAGAGAATTACCCTAAGGGGTGCATGTGTGAAAAGAGTGTGTCGATTCGGATATTTTATCTTGGAGGTTTAGTGGGCTATGTTCATTATTATCTTGCCATACACGCCTAATTACTAGCAATTTATAGGGTGCGGAAATTAAAATGCGGAATGTAAAGATGCGGAAAGGTAAATGTCCTACGCTATTACATGGCTTTGGGGCAGATACATAATTTGAACTTGCGGAAAATAAAAAAGTCCTAATTAACTATTACATCCCATAAGCAATTACATAATTGGAATAAAGAGAACGATAAAAAGAAATCGTCCGAAACGGGATAACCTGTGAAAAGATGAGAAATCGGAAAATACGAAAAAATCGAATAAGAGGAAAATGTTAGTAAAAATAATATTTTTTAATTGGGAAAAATATGACATGCTGGAAATAATGTAAATATGCTAAAATAATTTTTGGGATTTTTTGGATGCAATTTAATAATTAAAAATGAATTAAAAGTGATTAAAATGCAAAAATATGAATAAAAATAAATATGCATGCAAAAATATATTTTTTAATTTCATAAATTAAATAAAGGTTTTCTGAAAATAGTGTAAAAAGAAAAATATTTTTTGATGATTTTTTAATGCAGAAATAAAATTATGAAAAGAATTAAAAATAATGCAAAATATAAAAAAAATATGAAAATATAGAAAATAATGCAAGTTTGAAAAAAAGAAGAAAGGAATGGTCCCTGGCTGATTCGAACTGGAGACCTGGAGCTGAAACTTTGAGATTGCTTGCCTCTACCACTGCGCCACTTGACACTTGGTGTTGGAAAGTTGGAAATCAAAGGCATTTGAATGATGACGCGTCAGGGTTATGTTTGAAAATCAAAGTCAGCACGCGTGGGGCCCAGGTGGAAGGAGAGAGCCAATCGAAACGCACAATTGTGCCACTCGTGCATCGCCGGAGTCAACTTTGGTCAGCGACGCCGGAGCCCTAGCTCCGGTCGTCTTCTCAGACGACTATGATTTTGAAACCTGCAAAATACGAAATTTAAAAGAGAAAGAAGGACCTTGTCCCCCTAAGTCGAACCCCCTGAATCCATTGGTGGCCTCAGTTTGGCCAGAATCGGCCTGTACAGGCCAGTTCGAAGCTTCACAGATGTTAAACCCTAACAATGGCTATGCACGATCCTGACGTTCAAACTCATGAACGATTGCCCAGATCCGATCCTTAGCATCTCATGAACACATTGCAAGCATTAGAATCCATTAAAACACACAGAATAATAATATGCAAAATTAAGAAAAAACATGAATATGTATGCATGTATAGGGCACGATTCAGACTGTTTCATCCATGGAGAATGATGTAAACTTACCCACACTTACCCTTAGAACACGCTTGAATGCTTGAGAGAGGCTGAGAGTGGCTGCTTTTTTAAAATTCGATTTTTCAAGAATTCTTGAAAAAATTTGCAAGAATAAGGGTTTGCCTTGAGCTATGGTTTCGTGTCCGTGGCTTGGCATATTGCTGAGTATTTATAGAAGCAATTGAGAGAGAAAAAAGAGTGAAAAAAGATTGATTCTTGATTGTGCAATATTTTCCATTTAAATAAAATCAAATATTCTTGAAAATTTGATTTTCTTTCCGTGCAAGAGGCTAGCACGAATTTGGTATGAATTATGGGCTATCTTGGACTTCAAGGAAGATATAAATCCAATCCTTTTGAAAAAAATAATTTATTTTCATATTTTATATAATTTATTTTTGAATTAAATGTTCTAAAATTCAAAGATAAATCATAAAAATAGAAAATCACCATGGCCAAGCATTTATGGGTCAAAAATAATGTCATGAACAAGTTTGGATCAAAAGATTATAGGCCCATTTGGAAAATTTTGCATTTTGACCAAAATGTCCTTTTGTGCAATTGTCCAAAATTGCCCAACTTCTGAATAGTGTACCTTGCTCAATTTTCCACATTTTTGAGAGTTCTTGGACTTTTTGGAAAGCTCTAAGAGTCCTCTAACCAATGTCTTTGGTTTCACTTCAATTGGAGTTACCATGCTCAATATATGTTCAAAACAAAAAGTTGACTTTTTGTTGACTTTGAAAAGGACCTGTAATGTTTTGAGCTATACCTCTCAAATGAAGCATTTTTTGGACATTCTTGTGAGACATGAAGTTGTAGAGAATTGAATTTCCTTCAAAACAAGAGGTGGTGGAAAAATTTCTGAGAAAGTATGAGAAAGTTATGATCAGTCAAAGTTTGGTTGACTTTTCACCTAGAAACCCTAATTTAGAAAGTTTGACTTTTGACCAAATCTTGAGTTTTCTTGATGAATCATGATCAACCCTTGATCAAATGATGAATGTAACTTCAAAATGAGGATGTTGACCAAAAATCAGAAGTTTTGACTGTATGTTGACCACAGTTGACTTTTTGACCAATACAACTGATTTTCAACCATCTGAGCAATTGTCTGAGGAAACTTGACTTGTGAGGCTTGAAACTTGACATGGATAATCTTTGAAACATATGAGGAAGCATGAAAACCATTGGAGGTGTTAGAAGTCCATCTGGATCTGAGAAATGCCAAACCCTAGTTTGGGTTGATTGTCTAGGAGAGAGTTTGTCTGATCAATTCTTGAGGAATCCTTGAGCATGGATGTATGGGATATCTTGAGAGATTGGAGGGCAAATTTTGGGGTATGACAGAAACAAAGAAAGGAAGAGAGAGAAAAATAGGAAGATGAAATGAAAGAATAGTGCATATAAGGAATATGAGATGTTGGGAAAAGAAGTGAGTGTGAATTGATTGAAGAAGAAATTTTGAAATTGGAAGAAAACTAAAAGTCAGTTTTAAAGAAAATAGGAAAACAAATGAAGAGAATTTTCCATAGGAATGGTAGATTATTTTCTCTCTTCTCATGCTGCCACGTGACGTCTCCAGAATCAAAGTTTAGAAAAGTTAGAACTTTCTTATATTGTAGATTTGTCTCTTAAGAACGTTACTAAAAAATATTAAATGGAAAAACTCTAGTGAGGGAAAAATAGAGAGCGATATTTTTTAAAAATAAAGTCATTCTTCCTCCTCAACTGAACAATCATTTTTTTGACCATGAAGATCAATCTTTTGGAGTGACTTTAAGAAAAAATTTGTAAGATCATCACATGAACAAATATGTTAGATTATATCACCACTTTTCTGAGGATCACTGACGAAAAAGAACTTTAGTGAAATATGTTTTATTTGGCTTCCTTTCATATAACCATCTTTCAAATGTGTGATGCATAAAGTATTATTATCTTCATATTTAGTTGTTGTATTTATTTATTTGGAAGACAAACCGCGAGTCTATTATATGTGTTGAATTATGGATATCGACTAAACACATTCTCGACATGCTTTTATAGTTATGCATCTTTAGATAAAGTTGCTACTATAGTTTGTTTCACAAATCATAATGAAATAGTTGTACCACCAGAAGTAAACCAATAACCCATTTTCATTATTTTCTTGAAGTCTAAAAGAATCTTTTACACGTTCAATGATCTAACATCATAAGGGTACACAACAAATAAGATTTTTTCATATAGGAACATTTTAACGCTTTTTGTATATAGTCTTCTTGATGTACAAATATTTTATTATGCAAATGCTCAATTTGTAAATCTAGACATAACTTTGTCTTTCCTACGTCTTTTATCTCAAATTGTTTCTTGAAGACATGTATAGGTTTTGGAATCTCTTTAGGACTTCTAATAATATTTATGTCATCCACATAAACAACTATTATAGCAAATTATTTTCTAGATATTTTCATAAAAAGACAAGGACGAAAGAAGTTATTTGTATATCTCTAACTTATAAAATATTCAATGAGACAATTATATCACCTGAATCGATTTCCACGTATCTAGGCATACACAGTGACTAATCTTAATAAGCAACCAAAATACATCCTGTGAGGGCAAGATTCATGTTTTCATGATGTTAAAACTTCTCATATCCTCAATGACATGTGTGCTACATAGGATAAACTTGGGACAAAAGAATGAGATGGAAACTTGGATGAAAATCAACATTTGGCAAGAAAAGCGAAGTATGCACCGACTCAAAACAAGCTCTAGTCGACTCAAGATTTTGTGCAACTGTTGGGTTTTGTTGCTCCAACCCCTATGGTCGACTCAACCTGGGTGTCTTGAAAATTTAAGATTGCATCGACGCAACCCCCTGGTGTGGTCGATGCATTCTGAAATCTTGGCACATCCCTCAGTCTCGGGTTGTGTTGCGTCGACTGGCTGCTCTGGAGCGGTCGACCGCTCACTTAAAAACTACAGAGTTTTGTCTATTTTTTCTCTCTTAAATATTGTTTTTACTAACACATATAAATAGTGTTTTGATTCTTTTTGAGCAGTTAGCAAGAACAAGTTAAAGATATACACATAGTGCTCTTCATCTTCATCCTCTCTTCTTAAAAACCAACATCTACACACAACAATGGTTTGTATATTCAAGCAAAGGGTTGTGGTGATAATGTTCAAATTGAAGATTCAATTCAGATTTGGGTTGAGCAATTGTGGGTTTGTTCTTGAATAAAATTGTTAGGGTTTTCTCCTCCAAGATTCCAATTGGTGTGGGGGTTTTTGCACAAGTCTTTGCTTCAACGAATTCAGCCGAGTGAAAGGATCGTAGAACATTGGGTTTTCTCAATCAAGTAACGATAACCAGAGGATTGTGAAGAAATATTTGGGGTCAATCAATTTCGATCGAAATCAGCCGAGTGAAAGATTGGTATAACAAATTGTTCGTGCATTCGAGTAACGTTAACCAGAGGTTTGTTTGAAGAGATTGACGCTTGGTTTGGCTTGAACCAAGGAAAAGGAAGAAGATAGCTTCATCACCAACAATTGGTTTATGTGTATTCAGAACTATTTCTTCACCTGTGATATTTTGCAATTTAATACAAGATTTCTCAATTTTAGATTCTAGAATTAGGGACTAACGTACCCTACACGAGAACGACAAGGGGGACTGCCTAAGCAAATCCTGTGTTCTTCTTCGCTCTTTACTTTCTATACTTGCTTGCTATAATTTGTGTGATTTAGATTGTGAAACTTGCTTCTACTGAAATAATGGTGTGTCGAGCTCAATTTACAACATTGGTAACAACCCGTTTGATTGATACCTACGAAAACTCACCATCACAATTTGGTAAATTCAATCCTAGTGTGTTTTGCACACAAGGTGTTTGAAAAATTGATTCATGCACAAATTATTCATTGTGCTTGATTTTATCTTAAACAAACTCATTGGAAGTTTTGCATACTCATTGAGCGTGTTTAAGTGTTTGACCAATTGAGAACAAACGTATTGATTCGCATTTTCTCATATTATCCCATACGGTTCGCATATCTGATCTTCTAAATAGCGGATCATTTTTAGACAATTATAGATTCTGGGAGCTTTCGCATTTACTCTAAAAATATTTTGAAAAGCGCAATTTTAAATAAGCGATCTATTTAACTCCCATTCTAGATCGATCACATCGTCTAACACATCCAAATTATCTAATTACCAAACGATTATAATAGGATAATAAACCTTTAACATTTTCAACCCACATAAAATGATACGAATAACATCCATGCTAACAGTGGACCTGAGCTGTTGGTTCTTGAAAATACACTTGTTACGATTATGCCAAATAGTATAAAAAGTTCCAATAACAACAATACGCAACAGTTTACACGGTAGGTCATCCCCTTTGTGTTCAAAATAACTACGTTGTTTCACTACTCCAACCAGCCATTTTATGTCTAATCTTCATCCAATTCAAACATTTTGTTAAATCTAATAAGCTTCAATACATTTAAGAAAGCGGGAACCTGAATTGGGTTCCTAGAATGAAATTTTCCGCTATCCAAAACAAAGAACAAAAAACTTGAAATAAAAATAATGAACACAATATTTTTATCTTGATTCGCTATTAACTAAGCTACCTCCAGTCCACCCGCCAAAGTGATTTTTCCTTCTCACAAGGACTTAATCCATTATAACCGAACTTGATTACAACCACAAAAGACTTATTGTCAATATCTTTTTGAGAAATTTTGACTATACCGTAGTCTCTCAAGGAAATACAACTCAAAAAATTGAGATACAATGGCATGTTACAAAGTTGCTTATGTAAATTTGATTACATAGATGAAATACAATAATTAACACAAAAGTGTTGAGAGCAAATATATGAACAAAAGTTCCTTGCTTGATATTTTTTTATCTCATAGAGTTGCAGCATTTTTGTTCAAGATCTTGTGAAAATATTGTAACAAAGTTCATTGATTTTCAATTCTTCCAAGTCTTATTTATATAGACAAAGAAAGATCAATTGAAGGGTGAAAATGAAATTCCACAAATTCCAATTGTATAACGATCAACAGGAATGGTACGATAGTATTGTACTTTCTCCAAAAAATGAGTGTAGCGGAAGGAATATTTGATCTTGTACCATCTAATATTTTCTCACGTAAAACCTTTTTGATTCTTAACTTCTAATCTTCAGAGACTTTAGAACTTGTGTTGATGATGCATGTTTAGAAGGATCAAAAGTTGTATGAGAGTCTTCAGAAACTTGTCTTCAGAGTCTTTAGAACCTTGACTTCAGAGTCTTCAGAACCATGGTTTTCAGAAGCTCATTTATCAGAGTCGGAGTTAGAGGATATTTGATGAACGTTCTTCAAAAGCGGTGTTTTACGAGAGTTCCAGAATTGACATATTCTTTATAAAGCATAATTTATATCTTTTCAAAGTCAAAGTGTGTTGAATTCTGAAACTATTGACGTCACATGTCACTTCTTCATAGTCAGAACATGTTAACAATCAATAACTCATTAAACAAAATCATCATTAGAGTAAACAATTATTCTCTGAGAAACAATATATTATTATCATCAAAAATTTAGGCTAAATGTAAAATCAAATTTTGTTAGGCTAAATGTAAAATCAAATTTTGTTGTTACATTTGCTCCCTTTTTATTATAATCATTCATTGGAATACATCACAATCCAAGAATCCAAGAAGTTATTACACTTAGAGGAACTTTAACAAGAGTGAATTAAAGAGTTGGTTTGTTGTAATTGATCCCTTTTATAGTTCAGCAGCATTGAAATACATCTACATGGCATTAGCTATAACTTAAGATGCTTTCCATAACCAACTGAAATAACTCATTTTACACATTAAATGACTAAAATAATGAAATAAATTGTACCACTAATAAATATTAAGCAAGGAAATAAAAATGTCAGATCAATTAAAAATTCTTTATATTCTATGTGACATTTTGGTCCCACAAAAAAGTAATTTAATTGACTCAGTTTAGTTTCACCCATTAAAAATGCTCTTAAGGGGTATATGAGATAATGTTACTCTAAAACTAGTAACAAACCCGTTCTATCGCACGGGTCTCGTCTGGATTCACATTACATTTATAGATTATTAAATTATTAAGTATGTTACCATGTTTTCAGTTGAGTATATGTCTCATGTAAACCATGTTGGCATTTAACTCCATATTTGTAGCAAGCGTCGATCCTATCAACAAATCACGTCTGCATGAACCCGTGTTGTCGCACGGAGCCGGTCGAGATTTCATATAACGTGGAACTAATCTTGTCATGTAACTGAAAATTCGTTTTTATGTAATTCAATAAAAGTTCATTTAATTCAGCCAAATTTAGTGTATCAAACTTATTTGACAACATTCAAAATGTAAACGAAAACATGATTGTGTAACAAAATAAGAAACTGTCATGAGTCTTCAAAATAAGAAACTATCATGAGTCTTCGGATACAATGCAACCAGCTTGGAAACGATGTTTTCAACTATTTGACCTGCACAATAAATTATGCAAAAATTAGACAGCAATTACGCAAACAATTTATATTAAAGAAAAGATTTGTTATGATGTACTTACCGATCAACAAAGAGATTGGAAAACTTCTTTGTATACAACATTTGTACTTACTCAATAACATGATTTGTCAACCTTGTAACAATTAGTCTAGTTCCGTTACACAAACCATCGTTTTGGTCCAAATTCCTCATAAGCATTACTTGTGTACCAACCTTTAATCTGAGTTTGTGATTTGGAATACCTGAAGTCCTAAGCTTGCTAAGAAATTCTGGAGTAAGACATTCATAGGCTTCGGTGTAACTTGTATCAGTTCTATCAATCGAATCAAAACTCAAATAGTCTTTGTCCTCACCTAAGAAATGGAAAAACGCGAATCAATCTAATATGTTTTTCAAGAATAATTAAATAACGAAACATCTACATGAAAAAAATATCAAAACAAGCTATAGTTTACCTGGTATCATGTCTAATACGTAATGATTAATTTTATCAACAACTTCAATGGTTGAAGCAAGTATTGTTTTTCCGTGTAGAAATTCTACATTTTGAAACCCGGCAACCAAATTTGGGTACGTGCTTTCAACTATAGCTCTTATTGGATCCTCAAAATTGGAAATTAACAAATCCGGAGGAATTTCTATATCAGCTAATCCATCGTTAGGTTCACATATTTTACCGTCGCCAACATCTAATATCCATTTAGAGAATTCTGCAAGTTCATCAGAAGTTGTATTGTCCCTTCCATTCTTTAGTCTCATGTTTTTGGTTAGTGTTAGGACTTGGCAATAGTCCCACACATAAGAAGATGAGTTAACACATCTACCCGTAAATGCAGATGAGTTAACAAACCCAGTTGAATCCAAATGAGTTAATTCTAAAATTATATTACATCCTACAATGTATGACAACTTCTCGTTACATTTCAAGTTGATTATCTTCTTATTAGATGATATTTATAAATTTTACATAGTTTATTAATTTTTGACTGTACCCCGTCAAAAATTAATAAACTATGTAAATATGTAACTTATTCTAACTATACAAAATATTAATTACTTCCAATATATGTAGCTTATTCTCATTTATACATGTCTACTAAATCATTATTTGTAAAGTTTGAATTCATTTTTCAATCGGTTAACATTCTTATAGTTTTTAATATAAACTAATAATATACACAAACTTTTAAGTATTGATCTGTACTTATAATAAATCGTACATTCGATTCTCTAACTTCAACTATATAAAACAATAGTAAAACAAATTTAAAAGATTGACATTAAAATAAACACTCTACATTTTATATCTCATAAATACGCGTGAATCCAGATGAGTTAACAAACCCAATACAATTGATATCCCATAAATACGTTCACATTTACCCGTGAATCTAGCTGCGTTAACAAACTCAGTACAGTTGATATCTCATAGATACATTCACATCTACCTGTGAATCTAGATGAGTTAACATTACCAGTACAATTGATATCTCATAATACGTTCACATCTACCCGTGAATTCAAATGAGTTAACAAACCAGTATGAATCCAAAAAATTATATCCTACAATGTATGACAACTTCTCGTTACATTTCAATTTTAAAACCTTCTTATTAGATCATATTTACAAATTTTTTGTTTATAAATGTCATTAACCTGTGTAACGTTTTACGAAATTATTTTTAACTTATTCATGTTAAAAACAATTGCATCAATAGTTGAATTTTTTTATTATAAAAATATTTGTAACTTATTCCCGTTTATAAAAATTATAACTTTTTTTTTATTTATAAAAAATAATTTTTTATCACGTTATAAAATTTTATGGATAAAAATATAATTTATTTTTTATTATGTTATAAATATGGAAATAAAAGAGAATAATAATTTTAATAATATAATCATTTTTGTTTTAATATAAATGTATTATTGATAATTAAAAAAATTACAACTATAAATAATAATATAACATTTATTATTATAGATATCCGTAGGGAAAGAAATAAAAAATTAGATCTAAGAATATCGAAAAATCGCTTAAAATATTAAATAATAATTTAACATTTATTATTGTTGATATTAGTAGAAAAATAAAAAATTATCAAAAGAGAGAAAGAAAAGAAATCTTCTTTATTTAAATAAATCATAATTTTTATTTTAATTGGTTCGTTTGCATCGTTGATTTTAATTGGAATAGAATTAATGAAATGACAATGTATAACCACTTTTAAATTATTTTTTTATATATCATATTTACAATTTTTTCAAACCTACAATATATAACAATTCCTCGTCAAATTGTAGTCTTTTAACATTAGCTAAATGATAAATATTGCAGGCTCTAACAACTAATATTATATATTTTTTATTTCAATAACATTCAAAATCATATAATTTTTTCTTAAACTACTATCTAAATACTATTTAAAATTATACAAATATTATATATTTTATTTCCATTATTTACATTAAATTGATTTTTAATGGATCAACTAATATTTTGAAAATAATTTAATTGAATTAATTGATCAATTAACTCTTTAATAAAGTTACTATACATAAAATCGAGTAAATGATTAGTTAAATAAATATTTCTTTAAAATACATGATTTTTATTAATATTTCATAAAAATATATGATTTTAAATATTTTTAGTAACAAAATAATATTTAAACTATAACAAAATGTAACTTATTCAATTTATAAAAAGGATTGTATGAATAAATTTATACCTTTTATTATTAATTTCTATGATTATCATTTTTCATTAAAATTTCATGACTACAATTTAACATTTTTTTATCATGATTACAATTTTAAAGTTAATTTAAAAAGATTGTGATATGCTTTATTGATCATAAATTTTTGAAATCAAATCATGCATAAAAATAAAATGTATTAATGTTACCATTCAAAATAATTTCTATATATAATAAAATTAAATAATATTAATACCTCCATTCAAAAGATATATTTGTAAAGTTTTGATTTAATTATTTTCATATAATCTTGTAGTGTAATGATAAATAGTGGGTATTTTTAAATCATGCAATGAATAATATTCCATTTAATTATAATAGATCTAATTTGGCCATTCCAATTCCTTCCTCATTAACCGTGAGTCAAACATTAGAATTCAAATTCTGTCAAAAAAACATTGGAATTCAAATATAAATAAATTAACCGTGAATGAAACATTGGAATTGGAATTCAAATATAAATAAAATAAATTAATAAATCAAATAAATAAAAAATAGTGTAAAAGTATGATAGATTGACATGTCAGCAAAATTAAATGCCAAATGAATATGGTAACAACATAATGTTGATTAGTCTATTATACCCTTGGAATAAGAAAAGTTATAACATTTTATCAAAAGGTTAGACTTGGAATTTCCAGGTACTTTACTTTTAATAGATTGATAATAGATCTAATTTGGCCATTCCAATTCCTTCCTCATTAACCGTGAGTCAAACATTAGAATTCAAATTCTGTCAAAAAAAACATTGGAATTCAAATATAAATAAATTAACCGTGAATGAAACATTGGAATTGGAATTCAAATATAAATAAAATAAATTAATAAATCAAATAAATAAAAAATAGTGTAAAAGTATGATAGATTGACATGTCAGCAAAATTAAATGCCAAATGAATATGGTAACAACATAATGTTGATTAGTCTATTATAACCTTGGAATAAGAAAAGTTATAACATTTAATCAAAAGGTTAGACTTAGAATTTCCAGGTACTTTACTTTTAATAGATTGATAATAGATTATATATGCCACTCCTTTAAAAAAAAATTATTCCAAATGAAATTTTTGATATGTACCACAAATTTCAGATAAAACCAATTTTTTTGAAAATTTTAGTATTCCAAATAAAATTTTTTATATGTACCACAAATTTCAGATAAAAACAATTTTTTTGAATATTTTGGTATTCCAAATGAAATTTTTGATATGAAATTTTCAGATAAAATTCATGTTAATGTATTATTCTACCGGAAATTTCCATTGTTTTTTCTTTTTGAAAATTTTCAAATATATCAGACATTCGTAAATTTCTGTTTTTTTTTTTTGAAATTTCTAGAACCACCCCACAAATTTTCATTTTTTTTAAATTTGAAAATATATTGAAATTTCCGATAATTGACTCAAATTTCTGATACATCGTCTAAATTTCCGATAAAACTCAATTTTTTTCACAAGGATATAATGGTCAAATCATATCCATGAGGGAGTGGTATATATAATTTGTAGCGTGACATGATAAATTCTCGGAAAATATGCACGATCTTAATTCTAGCAACCTTAGTCATAAATGCTTCTCAAAAAGTATAAATTGTTGCTTGTACCAATTCAGTAATCAACATCAACCACGCTGCATAGTAAAATAACACAATCATTCAATTAACAATCAGTTACTTCTAGGAGTCACTACAAAGACTCAAACAAAAATTGAGAAAAAAGTTGAAATATTTTAATAGTATGATGAAAGACTCAACTCAACATTCATGCTGAGGTTTGGCTAATATCTCACAGAACCTTGGTGTAACAACATATATGCATACAATCATTTTTTACCATAGACCAAGAGTAAATTCAAGAAAATGCTAACTAATACATAAAACCAAATACTCTAATGACAGAAGCTATAGTTGTAAATGTCAAAGCTTTAAACAGATGCTACGAGATAAAGTTGGAACACATTATTAAGTGTTTAAAATTCGAATTAGAAATAATAGAAGAAGTTCCAAAATATTAGAACAGGTTGTACCATGTATTTTGCTTAGGAGATAAATTATTTAAAAACCATTGTAGAACAGCACTACCAGAAATCATAAAACTAATTTGAGTTTAGAAATGGATAGAATGGAATTCTCAGTATCACTACATCTATACCTTAAATAATGCGCTCATTGTTAAGCCAAATACAGGCATACCATTAATTTCAGAAACAACTCAAACCGCCCAAAAATCTCAAGAAACCAGTAACTCCTCCACTAGATGTTGATATCAAAAGAGTTAAGGATGGGAATTGTATAGCAAGAGAACTGAGTATAAATTGTTAACAAACTACAGCTACAAGATGTCAGGAGAAGAAAAGATAAAATAAAAACAAATCATCCACTATTGTTCTTACGACATCAATATGAACGGCTGACTTTTACCAAAAACTAAAGCTGTAGTTAGCTTGCAGCAGCATCCAATTTCCTTTTTAAGGGACATTAATAGAAAATGAAATTTGATTTATGAAGTGAAGCATTGACTTGGACACGGACACGACACTGCCACATTGACTGGGACACTAGACATGCCTTTGATTAAAGGTGTCGGAGAACCGGAGAATTTGATGGTTGTTTTAAAATTCAAAATAACAAAAACATCTCACCTAGTTTTACTCTTGTAGTAGACCTCTAGCAATCATTTCGCGTAGAAGTTTCACCGCCTTATCATTCTCGCCGTTTTCAAACAAAGCACGAACAAGAGTTTCGTAAGTTACAACATCAGGTGTGCAATTGTTGTCTTCCATTAGTGACATTAAGGACAATGCTTCATCCAAATATCCTTCTTTACAAAGGCCATTAATCATCACAGTATACATTATAACATTTAAATGATAGCCTTTAATTGTAAGATCCCTATAAATCTCTTGTGCATCCTTAAGTCTTCCATTTTTGCATAGTCCACCAACAAGTATAGTGTATGTATACATGTCTGGATGAATCCCTTGGTCTTTGATCTTTGTTAATAATGCAATTGCCTCGTCAACCTTATGGTTTTTGCACAAAGCATCCAATATAGAAGTATAAGTAATCACATTAGCAGGTTGGCCTCTGTCATGCATCTCATCTATAAGATCCCAAACATCAGAGATTCTCCCCGATTTGCAAAGTCCATCAATAAGCGAATTGTATGTTATAGTATTAGGAGCCATGTTTTTCAAATGCATTTCTTTGAAGAGATTCACAGCTTCATCCACCATTCTACTCTTACATAATCCATTTATCATGACACTGCAGCTGTGAATATTAGGTTCAACTCCTCTTCGAACAAAAGAGTTGAATACGTGTTTAGCCTTGTTCACTTTTTTAACCAAAAAATATCCATCCATCAAAGAAGTATAAGTAATAACATCAGGTTTCACGCCTTGTTTTATCATAACAGCCAACACATCTCTACCTTTTTCAACCTCTCCTTCCTTACATAAACCATCAATGAGTGTGTTAAAAGTACGAACATTCGGGCTGATATTTTTCAACAACATTTCATTTAACAAACCAACTGCTTCTTTCAATTGACCAACAATGCAAAGGCTATTCACTAAACTAGTATAAGTGATAACATCAGGAGAAATTCCTTTGACAATCATTTCAGAATATAAATCAAATGCTTCCTTCACAAGTTTATCTTTCGCCAGACTATTAATGATTGTGTTGTACATTACCACATCTGGCTTAACCAGCAACCCTTCTTGGATCTTTTTCAAAACCTGCATAGCAGATCTTGTTTCTCCTATTCTACATAACCCATTAATCAAGGTCCCATAAGTAACATGATTAAGGTGAAAGCCCTTTGCTATGATGTGGTCGTGAAAGTGAAGGGCTTCGTTAATCTTGCCACTGTTACAGAGACCTCTGATAAGAGTATTGATTGTTATTGTATCAGGGTGAAAACCTAGCTTGAGGATCTTGGCCAATATAGAAAATGCAAAATTGAGTTGATTAAGGTGGCAGAAACAGTTAATCAAGATGCTCAAAATAACAATGTCTGTTTGAATTCGTCGAAGTTCCATTTGCTGAGAAAGGGAAATAGCAGTTTGAAAATGTTGCATCCTAACAAGGGAAGATAGAATTTTACCGAATTCGAAGATGGGAGGGGTAGGGTTTGTATTGAGCATACGATTGAACGAGGAAACAGCGTCATCGGCATCAATAAGGTTAAGGTTGTGATTGTGAGAGAAGAAACGAATAAGAAACAAGTTGGAATACTGAAGAGAGAGAGCGTACCTTGGTCTCAACAGAGACATTGCTTCTTCAACCTTGAAGACAGACAATAATTGCCAAGTTGTGAAGTAATCTGATGACTAACACTAGTTTTATATATTTTTTAAAATGAATTATATATACATTAACTCGAGAACTACGATTTAATTTCCACAACTACGATTGAAAAAGCTTGAGATTACTTATTTAAGAACTGAACTCATTTCCGAATCTAATTCATCAATAATATAAAAATATTTAATTCAATAATATATATTTTTTATATAAATATAATTTTGATTTTGGAATTATTGTCGAAAATATTTAAACCAATAGTAAAATTATTCAATAATATAATCAATAGTTTTGTATTTTCGTTAATATTAAATATTTTGATCAGTAAATTCATGTTCGTTCAATATTTTAATCAGTAACTTAATATTTTCGTTAATATTTAATATTTTGATCAATTATTTCATGTTTTCGTTAAAATTCAATATTTTGATCAATAAATGCATGTTCTAGTTAATATTCAATATTTTGGTCAGTAATTTTATGTTCCCGTTATTATTCAATGTTTTTATCAGAAACTTCATATTCCCGTTAATATTCAATATTTTGATCAGCAACTTCATGTTCATGTTAACATTCAATATTTTGATCCGTAACTTCATGTTCTGATTAATATTAAATATTTTGACCAATAACTTCATGTTCCCGTTAATATTCAATATATTTATCAGTAACTACATGCTCGCGTTAATATTCAATATTTTGATCAGTAACTCCGTGTTCGCGTTAATATTCAATATTTTGATCAGTAATTTCATGTTTTCATTAATATTCAATATTTTGATTAGTAACTTTAATTTCCCGTTAATATTAAATATTTTAATCAGTAACTTTATGTCTCCGTTATTATTCAATAATTTGATTCATAACTTCATGTTTTCGTTAATATTCAATATTTTGATCAGTAACTTCGTGTTTTCTTTAATATTTAAAATTTTAATCAATAACTCCGTGTTCCCGTTAATATTCAAAATTTTGATCAGTAACTTCGTTTTCGCTTTAATATTCAATATTTTCATCATTAACTTCGTGTTTTCGTTAATATTCAATATTTTTATTAGAGATTTCATGTTCCCGTTAATATTGGAAAAATTCATCAGTAACTATATGTTATTGTTAATATCCAAAATTTATGTTCCCGACTTATATTAAATTTTTTGTTGATTGAAATTAATTTTGCATGCATATATGGCAATAGAGAGACACAAATTTGAATTTATAATGAAGGAAAATTGCCTATACAAAATAGTTTATTTTAAAAAAGAAGTTAATACATTGGTTTCAATATTTTCTTTAATATATAAAAATATTTTAATCAATAGTATAATTATTCTTATATAAAAATATTTTGTTTCAAAATTATTTATAAAAATAATTAAATCGATAGTAAAGTTGTTGTTGTTATTATTTAATATTTAAATATCATATGCGTGTGCCATATTATTATCCGTGGATTCGCACGAGTTCTTGAGTAATATGCAATCTTTAATTTTCAAAATATAAATCAGAATAACAAAATTATTTTACCAAAAAAATTATTATTTTTAAAAGAAAAATAAAACTATTTTACCAAAAATGTTTTACATCAATAAATTATATTTTAACTTTCTGTATACTAAACATGTGTGTTTGTGCAAATTTTAGTATAATTATCTCTGCGTTCATACGATATTGATGTGTTATATGTGCGTCTGCACGACTACAATTGTGGACCGTGGAATTATCATCAGCTTGTCATAAAAATTCAAATAAATAAAAAAGTGTCAAAATTATTAATAAATAAAATTAAAAATGAACTCAAATATAATTAAAAAAATCTAATATAGTTAAGATTGTTTAACATAGAAAAACTATTAAACACATACTTTATAAAAAACAATTGTGAAAAATAAATAAAAAATATTTTTTTAAGATTGATAGGGTTGTAAATAATAAAAGGGTTTATAAAGTTTAATAAATAAAACAAATAAATATTCAAAATTAAAATTAGTTGAAAAATAATAGAAAATTAATTTTACATAAAAGTTAAAAAAGAGAATGATCTAAAATAATTAAGTTTAATTGTGTATGTACTAAATTTTAAAGTATGGATTAAAATATTAGAAGGAAAAAGTCAGTAGTACATCTGACATAAGTTTTTCACTTATTTTCTTTAATTGTAAAAAAACTGTAAAAATCAATGTGTTCGTATGAACTTTGGTATAATTATCTGTATGTTCACACGATAATGGTGTATTACCTCTGTGATCGAAATTCAAAATTGTTTTATATCAATAATATATATTTTAACTTTTTCATATATTAAACCTGTGCGTTTGCGTGGATTTTGATAAGGTTTCCCGTGCGTTCACACGGGTACATATAATGATATCGTACACGCGCTTTTATTTTTAAATATATAATTAAAATGTTAATAAAAAACCAAAATTGTTTTACTAAAATAATTTTTTATTTAAAAATTATATTTTTAAAATAAAAATAACATTGTTTTTCCAAAATAGAATTTCCTTCGTCATAAGTTATTTGGTAGATTAAAAAATTAAATATTCTAACAAAATTATCAAATGAATAACTTAATTTTAGTGACTAATTATTTATACTTGAAAAACAATATTTTTCTCAATAATTATTTATATATATGTGTGTGAAGACATATATCATATGAGAGTGAATAATTTATATGAAAATGTGATAATGAATAACAACCGTTGGATTTAAAAAGGAATAGTTGAGATTAAATTGTAATTTTCACTAAATCTCTTTTCTATTAATAACACATGATTTAGTGAATATTACAATTTAATCTTAACCATTCTTTTTTAAATCCAACGGTTGTTATTCATTCTCACATCTCATATATATATATATATATATATATATATATATATATATATATATATATATATATATATATATATATATATATATATATATATATATATATATATATATATATATATATATATATATATATATATATATATATATATAATTAATTAATTTACTCTAAAAATAAGTCCTTTTATTTTACTCCACTTAATGTTTATTATAATTTTTTATTATTATATTAAATCTAATTTAATTTGCTCCACTCATATATATAATTTTATAAATAGTGGTTATATGTATTCGTTTTTAGATATATATTTTATAAATTGTAGATATATATAAAATGAATATATATATTTTAGGCTTTGAATTGTGGTTATAAAATAGCTTTGAATACGTGGCTATAAAATGAATATTTTATAGATTGTATTCTTGCTAATTGGTACTACTTTCTCCTTTTTTTTTAAAAATTCCTTTTATGATAATATAATTGTTCCGAATACGGGGATGAGATTAAGATATTAATCAATATTAGGAAGGATCACTTCAGTCTTTTAATCTTAATATGTTCACAATTAAGTTAACCAATTGAAAAATTTGTATCATCACCCCATTTTCATTGACAAGATTTTTCACAGCTTGGTTTCATATCATCACGTAGCAAAAGAAAATAGGTCAAATAATTACTTTCCAACACAGGTTTAGTAGGTTACACGTGTTTGTTTGTTTTAAGCACTTCTCTTAGAGGAGTAATTTTTTTAATATGTACTGATTCAATTTTTCATTGGAATTCATCAGTACAGTGTATCTTAATCTCTCGGGTTGAAAATTGAAATGTGACTATTTCATTTATTCATTTATTTGTCCTAATCTTATTAAATAGTATAGTTATATATATATATATTTCTTATTCTAAGTTAATGACAATGGTCCTAACCATAATGTTAGAAACTCATCTTGCACCCTGCAAAGCAGAGTTGTTTTAAATGTTAATTGAAGTGGTTGAATCATAATTATTAGACATGAAACTTGTCCTTAAATAACCGTAGTCCCTGTTATTACAATATATGTCATAGTAGAAACTTAACAACAATAAAGAGAGATACGTATGAGTGTTATGTTATGGCCATACGAAAAATCTAATAATTTTCACTGTATTTTCCTATTAATCTAATATTATGTTTGAGTAGGTTCGATCGGCTGTAGAGGAGAATGTTATGAAGGCAATAAATCGGTTTTGGACGAACAAAATCCCCTCGAAGACTAAAATATTTGGCTGGAGATTGTTTCAAGATCGAATTCCCAGGTATTTTGCTTCAACAAGAGGAAGTCCTGTGTGCGTTTTGTCGATTGCAGGCGAAAGATGTTCATCACCTCATTCTCCATTGCGTCAAGCTGACACTTCGATGGAGGAAAATTCAAGTGTGGCTAGAGGTGGTTCTTCTTCAAGTAGAAGATTGCAATAGTCCCTTCCAAATGTTCATTGAGGTGCTGTCAGGAAAAATGGGAAGAGATCGAGCTGCAGGAATTTGTGTAATACGGTGAACTGACTTTGAGATTTTTGTATCGCAAATGTGCGGATAGCAAGAGTCACCACCGACTTTTCTTTTATCCAATTAAGGGAAGGTGAAAAGAACAGGAAAAGACCTTCGTTAGATTTTGAGTAAGGGAGAAGGTTATGAAAAAGGAAGGTATTAGCACCCCTTTCCATCCGTAGTTATCTACGGGCTCTTAGTTGCTCTTAGATCATTTTCAAAAAAAGTGCTTTCTGTGTGTTTGACAAAAATGTTTTGAAAAAAGCATTTCGCTTTGACTTTGTAATGATTCATGTAGGAATGTATACAAAGTGTTCGGAAATGTTTCGTTTTGAAAAGAATTTTGAACTTTGACAAAAGTGTGTGGTGTGAAAAGTATTTTGTTTGAGCAAGCAACTAAAAGTCTTATTACCTACTCAGAATTGGTCGTTTTCGTGTTGTTTTACGTTCCTTTAGAATAGTGTTACCTATTCGTTGGATGTAACAGGGACATTCGAAGGGACATCGGATGGTCATAGAAGGCAACTTGTAGGAGGTATCCTAACACATTCGAAGGGACGATCATCACTTTTCGTAGGCAACAATCGAGGGACGAGATCATGTATTCGTAGGCGACATCGTGGGTCTATGATCTTTGTATCGAAGGGACTATGATGATATGTTTCGTAGGCAACGGTGCTAGGATACCTCTACGTTCGAGGGACTTGACCATTTGTATTCGTAAAGGCAACAAGAGAGAATTACCTTAAGGGGTGCATGTGTGAAAAGAGTGTGTTGATTTCATATATTTTATCTTGGCATTATGAGTGATCTATGTCCAATTTTATCTTGCCATACACGCCTAATTACTAGCAGTTTATAGGGTGCGGAAAATAAATTGCGGAAAATAAAGTGCGGAAAAGATAAAGTCCTACGCTATTACATGGCTTTGGGGCAGTTACATAATAGGAGTGCGGAAAGTAAAAGTCCTAATTAAACTATTACATCCCATAGGCAGTTACATAATATAAAATAAAAGCGAGAAAAATCGTCTGAAACGTTACAACCTGTAAGCAGATACATAATCGGAAGATACGAGAAAATTGCATAAGAGGAAAAGTGTTAGTAAAAACATGATTTTTGAATGAGGAAAAAAGTCTTAGGTTAGTAATGACAATAAGATGATAAGATAATTTTTTGGTAATTTTCTGAATCGATTTCGATAATTAAAAACAATTAAAAGTCAATATAATGGTTAATTGGCAATTAATTAAAATATGCATGCAAAAATATTATTTATAATGTCAAAAATTAAATAAACATTTTTCTGATTAAAATGCAAAAGGAAAATATTTTTGGTGTTTTTTAAATGCATGATAAAATTATTTAAAGATTAATTAAATAACATGAAAATATTAGAAAAAAAATAAGAAAATAGAAAAAAAAGAGTTAGTTTAAGTGGTCTTGCCAGGATTCGAACCCACGTCCTCTGAGGAAAACACGCACCCTCTTGCCATCTGAGCCAAGCGTGCTTGGTGTTTGAAAACTGGAAACAAGTGATTATAAGGGTAAACGTGTCATAGATTTGGGAATTCAACACACAGTCAGCGCGCGGGCCCCAGTTGTAATGGATGGACGAATCAGGAGTCACGATCGCGCCACGCAAGCCTCGCCGGTTTCAACACAGTCAACGACGCCGGAGCCCTAGCTCCGGTCGTCTTCTCCGGCGAATCAAAACTTCAAACCTGCAAAATAACAAAAATAAATGGCAAAGGGATACCCTACCCCCCTAAATCGACCATTGCGAGTTCAATGGTGGTGTTAGTTTTGCCTGAAAGTTCCTGGATAAGCCGGTTCGAAGCTAACAGTTTGAAAAACCCTAAACATGACAAATCGAGTTCTGGACGTTCAAGCTTAAGAACGATGGCCCAGATCCTGTCTATGATTCATGATCACATTAGAATGGTTAGTTTCGATTAAAACACACGGATAATAAAAATTCGAATTCAAGAAAAATATGATTATGTATGTTCATATATGGCTCGATTCATGCAGTTTTAACCATGGATAATGATGTGTACTTACTCCAAATTACCTCAGGAACACAATGGAAGGCTTGGTTTTGATTGAAACTTGCTGGAATATGGAATACGATTTTTGCCAACTTTGTGAATTTTTTGGAATTTTAGGGTTACTTCAAGGGGCTAGGGTTTCGTCCTTGGTCCTTGTGAATGTGATAGGTATTTATAGAGTGAAAGATTGAAGCAAAAAGAATGAAAAAAGATACACTCTTCAATGCAAAAATATTTTCTCTTTAAATTCAAATCAAATCTTTTCAAAATTTGATTTTTCTTCCCTTGCATGAGCTAGCACGAATTTGGCAAGTTGTGTGGGCTTTCTTGGTCCTCAAGCTTGATAGAAAACCAATCCAATTCAAATTATACCTTATTTTCATATTTTATTTAATTTAAATTTGAATTAAATGCTTTTAAATTCAAAAATAAATCAAAAAAATAGAAAGACGTCGTGGCAAGGCATCAAGAGGTCACAAATAATATTATGATCAAGTTTGGATCATAAAATTATAGGCCCATTTGGAAAAAATTGGATTTTGTCAGATATCTCTCTTTGTGCAATTGTTCAAAAATGCCTAACTTGTACAAGGTGTATCTTGCTCAATTTTCAACATTTTTGAGTTTTCTTGGACTTTTTAGAAAGCTCTAGATGTCCTCTAAACAACCTATTTGGTTTCATCTCAATTGGAGTTTCCATGCTCAATATCACTTCATTACAAAAAGTTGACTTTTTGTTGACTTTGAAAAGGACCTGTAATGTTTTGATCCATATCTTCAAAATGAAGCATTTTCTGACCATGCTTGTGAGACATGAAGTTGTAGATAATTGAATTTCCTTCAAAATGAGAGGTGGTGGAAAAATTTCTGATAAAGTATGAGAAAGTTATGCTCAGTCAAAGTTCAGTTGACTTTTCTCTAGAAAACCCTAATTTGGAAAGTTTGACTTTTGAGCAAATCTTGAGTTTTCCTGATGAATCATGATCAAACCTTGATCAAATGATGAATGTGACTTCAAAATGAGGATGTTGACCAAAAATCATGAAGTTTGACTGTATGTTGACTACAATTGACTTTTTGTCCAATACAACTGATTTTCAATCATCTGAGCAATTGTCTGAGGAAACTTGACTTGTAGGGCTTTGAAACTTGACATGATGACCATTGGAGATGTTGGAAATCCATCTGGATCCGAGGATAGCCAAACCCTAGTTTGGGTTGATTGTCTAGGAGAGGGTTTGTCTGATCAACTCTTGAGGAATCCTTGAGTATGGATGTATGAAATGCCTTGAGAAGTGGGAGGGCAAATTTTGGGGTATGACAGCTGCCCCTGTTCAATCTTCTTGTACTGGAAGGGTTAGATTGGCATGATTGCCTTTCGTGACCTGGAGGTAGAAGATGATTGAACACTCGAGTACACCAGAAAATTTGCACTCACTATTGACTAATGATGCGGGAATGGGCTTACAGATGCCATTTGGAGAAGCTGAAGATTTTGCTGGGGAATGATTCGTACGCTAGACTCAAGAATGTCGTCTGAATAGGAAAAACGTCGGAGATGGGCTTAAGATGCCATCAGGAGAGAACGATGCTGGGGAATGAGCCGTATGTTAGGCTCTGCAGATATTTCCGAAGATAGAAGGGAGCACGGAGATGGGCTTAAGATGTCATCCGGAGAGAGTCGTACGTTAGACTTCGTGCCTGTCTTTGAATGAAGTTATTGGTTTGTATTAGTTTTTAACCAAATATGCAACATTCTAAAAGTGGAGAGATGTCGACAAATAGTCGGAGATGGGCTTAAGATGCCATCCGCAATCGTCTGAGACTCTGTAGTTCATTGATAATAAGAGGGAGTCAGAATAAATCTTCGTCTTGATTACTCTGAGGGGATAATAGGTGGCAGAATGCGGATAGCTTCCCTGTTGTGCTTCGGGTATTAATCCAATGCCTATTATCGGAGGATAACTTGTGTGATCGTTCGGATAGGGTTTCCCGTCTGGCTTCGGGTATTAATCCTGGATCTGTTGTCGGAGGAAAACTAGGGCGGTCGTTCGGATAGGGTTTCCAGTCTGGCTTCGGGTATTAATCCTGGACCTGTTTGTTTCAAAAGTGACTTCCACTTGTTTTGGGGAAAACAAAAGAAACTTTGATAGAATATAGTTAGTCTTATGCAGATTATGATGCATGACAATGTGTATGAATGACATATGCACAAATTATGACTTTTATGAGTAATGTATGAATGATAGATGTTGTGGTATTTCAAAACATATCCATCTTGAAGAAAATGTGGATGTTCTGCTTGGGGATTTATGACTTCTGTTTGGAGACGAACGGATGAACACCCTTTGTTTGAAAGAGAAGAAAGGATATCCTTGATTCCTCCGATGCACTATCTGACCAAGTCTTGAGCCTAGATATTTATATTGTTAAGGATGGTAGAGATCGAGAGGTACGCTACCGAGGATCTTGTGCGTAGACCCTGCTGGGGAAAATTCAGGAGGCGCTCTACTAGGGATCTTGCGTGTAGATCCTGCTGGAGAGTATTTGATTGTTGCTAGGAGACAGGGCTGGAGCCCGTTGAAACCTCTGGCTGGGGAATAAAAGTTGTAGATTTCCTCTGCACTATCTGACCAAGTTTCAAGTCTGGATATTGCTGCTGCCGGGGAAATGATGATTGCTAAGATTTATTCTGCTGGAGATAGATATCTCTGTTGGAAATGAACCGTTACTGCTCGGAGACTGATGTAGCATGGTTCAGCTGATTGAGATCACTGCTCGGGGACTAACGTGATGAAGCTTGGAATGTGTACTCCACTAGGGAAGGTTTGTGGCGAGCGACAACTCTGTGGGGATTGTACTCTGCAGGGGAACTCATTGGTGACCTTCGTCGTCATCTCAATTCCTAAAGCCTGTAGTAATTATCCTTGTTTGTTCACTTTTCGCATGTTTGTAAGTAGATTTTTATTGTCAGATGCATATAATCATTCAAAGCAAACGTTGGACTTTATGCAAATAACAATAGTGAAAATTGTAAAGAGAAAGAACTTGTATTAATTTGAAAGGTGGCGTATGGCCAAGTAGTTTGTACATAAGAAAAGTAAAAAGCTATGCGGAAACAGTCTCGTTAAGTTTCAACTATGCTAGTACTCATATATTTCGACTATCTCATCTCCTTGCTGTCAGTAGAAAGTGAGTGGATTGATTTTCGCCATTTGAATCTTGAATGCTGATAGTAGTCTTGTAGATAGGTGATCTGGACGAGACATAGTCGTACGCTTAAATCCCTAACTTTTGCCTAGACCGCCCTTTCGGGTTTTCAGTCTACCGGGATACCCTTTTTTTCCCAAGCCGCCTTTGCAGGTTTTCGACTTGCCGGGTGTACATGTTTTGTATATATCCTTAACTTTTGCCCGAACCCTTTTGGTTCGCCAGGATGCCCTTATTTTTGCCTAGGCCAGTCGACCTAGCGGGTCTCTTTTATGCGTAGTATTTTTTGACTATGTCTGCGTTCACAGGGTGTGGGAAGTCTTCACCATCCATGGTGCTAAGTATCATAGCTCCGCCGGAAAATACTGTCTTGACTACAAATAGTCCCTCATAGGTGGGAGTCCACTTGCCCCTGGGATCACGTTGTGGAAGAATGATGCGCTTGACTACTAGGTCACCGACTTGGTAAACTCGATGCTTGACCTTCTTGTTAAATGCTCTGATCATTCGCTTCTGATAAATTTGTCCATGGCAGATGGATGCGAGTCATTTCTCATCGATCAAGTTGATCTGGTCAAGGCGAGTCTGGACCCAATCGTCTTTGCCTAACTCTGCGTCCTGTAGGACTCTAGTTGAGGGTATCTGAACCTCGATTGGTAGGACCGCTTCCATACCATACACAAGAGAGAAGGGGGTTGCCCTTGTTGATGTTCGTACTGTAGTGCGATAACCATGGAGAGCAAATGGCAACATCTCATGCCAATCCTTGTTAGTCACTGTCATCTTCTATATAATCTTCTTGATATTTTTGTTGGCGGCTTCCACTGCGCCATTCTGTAATACGGTGAACTGACTTTTTGGATTTTTGTATCGCAAATGTGCGGATAGCAAGAGTCGCCACCGACTTTTATTTTTATCCAATTAAGGGAAGGTAAAAGTACAGAAAAAGACCTTCGTTAGATTCTCGATACGGAGAATGGTTATGAAAAGGGAAGGTATTAGCACCCCTTTCCATCCGTAGTTATCTACGGGCTCTTAGTTGCTTTATAGATCACTTTGAAAAAACTTGTGCTTTCTGTGTGTTTGAAAAATGTTTTGAAAAGGCATTTCGCTTTGACTTTGTAATGATTCATGTAGGAATGTATACAAAGTGTTCGGAAATGTTTCGTTTGAAAAGAGTTTGAATTTTGAAATGGAGTGTGTAGTGTGAAAAGATGTTTTGATAGAGCAAGCAACTAAAAGTCTTATTACCTACTCAGAATTGGTCGTTTTCGTGTTGTTTTACTTTCCTTTGGAATAGCGCTATCCATACCATGAGTTGGTAGGTAACCCTATTCGTTGGATGTAAGCGGGACATTCGAAGGGACATCGGATGGTCATAGAAGGCAACTTGTAGGAAGTATCCTAGCACATTCGAAGGGACTATCATCATTTTTCGTAGGCGACAATTGAGGGTCAAGATCATGTTTTTCGTAGGCGCCATCGTGGGCCAATGATCTTTGTATCGAAGGGACTATGATGATTTGATTGAAAGACAACGGTGCTAGAATACCTCTACGTTCGAGGGACATGACCATTTAATCGAAAGGCAACGAGAGAGAATTACCCTAAGGGGTGCATGTGTGAAAGAGTGTGTTGAATTCGGATATGTTATCTTGCAAATTAGTGTGAGCTAAGTTCAATTTTATCTTGCCATACACGCCTAATTACTAGCAGTTTATAGGGTGCGGAAATTAAATTGCGGAAAGTAAAAGCGGAAATGTAAAGGTGCGGAAAATAAAACCTACGCTATTACATGGCTTTGGGGCAGATACATAATTTAAAAGGCGGAAAAGTAAAGATCCTAATTAAAACTATTACAACCCATATGCAATTACATTATTGAAAAATGAAATAAAAAACGGAAGAATCGTCTGAACCGGATGAACCTGTGAAACAAACGAGAAATCGGAAACTATGATGAAATCGAAATAAGAGAAAATGTTAGAAAAAATGCAAATTTTAATATGAGAAAATTATTATATGCTGGAAATAAGATAAATATATTAAAATAATTTTTTGGGATTTTTTAGATGCATTTTAGTAATTAAAAACTAATTTACAATGATTTAAATGCTAAAATCAAAATAAAAATAAATATGCATGCAAAAAGATATTTTTTAATTTATTAAATTAAATAAAGATTTTCAGAATGTAAATGTAAAAAGAAAATATTTTGTGGGTAATTTTTAAATGCATAAATAAAATGTAGAAATTAATTAAAATAAGATGCAAATATTAAAATAAATTAAAAATGGAAAAGTATTGAAATATATGCAAAATTGTAAAAGAAAAACGAAACCGGTGCAAGCAGGATTCGAACTGAGGACCACAGGGAGTATCTATGCACAGGAAACGTCTTAACCACCACGCCATCTGTCATTTGATGTTTATAGAGTGAAAAACAATGGCATATAAGTGATGACGCGTCAGAGTTATATTTGAAAATCTAACACAGTCAGCTCGCGGGCCCCAGTGGAAAGGAGAGAGCGAATCAGAACGCACGATTGTGCCACACAAGCCACGCCGGAGTCTGAGACGGTCAACGACGCCGGAGCCCTAGCTCCGGTCGTCTTCTCCGATGACCTGAAATCAAAAACAAGCAAAACGCGTGGAATAAATGGGAAAGGGGGACCCTACCCCCCCTAAATCGATGGCTGCGAGTTCATTGGTGCCATTAGTTTTGTCTGAAACGACCTGTAGCTACCAGTTCGATGAAGGCAGCTCGAAAAGCCCTAGCCATGGCAAATCAAGATTCTTACGTGAAAGCTTTGCAACGATGGCCCAGATCGACCATGTGGAGCCTCAAGAACACAAACAAATCGTTAAAATCAATTGAAACCAACAGATAATAAAAATGCAAATTCAAGGAAAAATTGAATATGTATGAATGTATATAGCTCGATCCAGGCAGTTTCAGTCATGAATAACAATGCATACTCACTCTAAATTACCTCAGGAACACGTTTGAATGGCTGGAAGTGGTTGAGAAAGGCTGGAAAATAAAATTCGAATTTCCAAGAATCTTGAAAATTTTGCAAGAGTTTGGGTTTGTTTTTAGGTTAGGATTCGTGTGTAGGGTTTGTATACAATGCTGGAAATTTATAGAAGAAGTTTGGATGGCAAAAGAGTGGAAAAAAGATTGGACATTGATTGTGCAAATATTTTCTTTGAAAATCAAATCAAATATTGAAGAAAATATGATTTTCTCATCAAGGCCATGGCTTGCACGAATTTGGTAAGTGTAGTGGGCTTTCTTGGACATTAAGAAAGATATAAATCCAACTTATTTGAAAAAAATAATTTAATTTTCATATTTTACATAATTTATTTTTGAATTAAATGTTATAAAATTCAAATATAAATCACAAAAATAGAAAATTACCAATGCCAAGCATTTGTGGGTCAAGAATAATGTTTTGAACAAGTTTGGATCAAAAGAATATAGGCCCATTTGGAAAATTTTGCAATTTGACCAATATGTCCTTTTGTGCAATTGTCCAAAATTCCCCAACTTCTGAACAGTGTATCTTGCTCAATTTTCCACATCTTTGAGAGTTCTTGGTCTTTTTGGAAAGCTCTAAGAGTCCTCTAAACAATGTCTTTGGTTTCACTTCAATTGGAGTTACCATGCTCAATATATGTTCAAAACAAAAAGTTGACTTTTTGTTGACTTTGAAAAGGACCTGTAATGTTTTGAGCTATACCTCTCAAATGAAGCATTTTTTGGACATTCTTGTGAGACATGAAGTTGTAGAGAATTGAATTTCCTTCAAAATAAGAGGTGGTGGAAAAATTTCTGAGAAAGTATGAGAAAGTTATGATCAGTCAAAGTTTGGTTGACTTTTCACCTAGAAACCCTAATTTAGAAAGTTTGACTTTTGACCAAATCTTGAGTTTTCTTGATGAATCATGATCAACCCTTGATCAAATGATGAATGTAACTTCAAAATGAGGATGTTGACCAAAAATCAGAAGTTTTGACTGTATGTTGACCACAGTTGACTTTTTGACCAATACAACTGATTTTCAACCATCTGAGCAATTGTCTGAGGAAACTTGACTTGTGAAGCTTGAAACTTGACATGGAGAATCTTTGAAGCATATGAGGAAGCATGAAAACCATTGGAGGTGTTAGAAGTCCATCTGGATATGAGAAATGCCAAACCCTAGTTTGGGTTGATTGTATAGGAGAGTGTTCATCTGATCAACTCTTGAGGAGTTCTTGAGCATGGATGTATGGAATGTCTTGAGAGATATGAGGGCAAATTTTGGGGTATGACAGCTGCCCCTGTTCAATCTTCTTGTACTGGAAGGGTTAGATTGGCATGCTTTGCCTTTCGCGACCTGGAGGTAGAAGATGATTGAACACTCGAGTACACCTGAAAATTTGCACTCGCTGTTGATGATAATGCGGGAATGGGCTTACAGATGCCATTTGGAGAAGTTGAAGATTTCGCTGGGGAATGAGTCGTGCGCTAGACTCGAGATTGCCGTATAGGAGATGGGCTTAAGATGCCATCCGAAAAGATTGATGCTGGGGAGTGAGCCGTACGCTAGGCTCTGTAGATGTTTCTGAAAGGAGATGGGCTTAGGATGCCATTCGGAGGAAGTCGTACGTTAGACTGTGTGCTCGCTTTTTGAATGAAGTTATTGGTTTGTATTGGTTTTTAACCAAATATGCAGCATTCTGAAGGCGAAGAGATGTTGACAAGTAGTCGGAGATGGGCTTAAGATGCGATCCAAGGCAACCGAGTCGTACGCTAGACTCTCGTAGTTGCTGTTGATAATAAGAGAGGGTCAGAATAGTTCTTCGTGCTGACTGCTCTGAGGGGACAAAATGTGGATATTTCCCTGTTGTGCATCGGGTGTTGATCCATTGCCTGTTATCGGAGGATAACTCATGATCGTTCGGATAAGGTTTCCCGTCTAGCTTCGGGTATTAATCCTGGATCCGCTGTTGGAGAACAACGAGGTTGGTCGTTCAGATAGTTTTCCCGTCTGGTTTCGGGCGTTAATCTTGGACCTGTTTGTGTCAGAAGTGGCTTTTACCTGTCTTGGAAAACACAAGAGAAATTTGATAGAATATTGTTAGTCTTATGCAAAGTGTCATACCCCAAAATTTGCCCTCATGATCCTCAAGATATTTCATACATCCATGCTCAAGGATTCCTCAAGAGTTGATCAGATGAACACTCTCCTATACAATCAACCCAAACTAGGGTTTGGCATTTCTCATATCCAGATGGACTTCTAACACCTCCAATGGTTTTCATGCTTCCTCATATGCTTCAAAGATTCTCCATGTCAAGTTTCAAGCTTCACAAGTCAAGTTTCCTCAGACAATTGCTCAGATGGTTGAAAATCAGTTGTATTGGTCAAAAAGTCAACTGTGGTCAACATACAGTCAAAACGTCTGATTTTTGGTCAACATCCTCATTTTGAAGTTACATTCATCATTTGATCAAGGGTTGATCATGATTCATCAAGAAAACTCAAGATTTGGTCAAAAGTCAAACTTTCTAAATTAGGGTTTCTAGGTGAAAAGTCAACCAAACTTTGACTGATCATAACTTTCTCATACTTTCTCAGAAATTTTTCCACCACCTCTTATTTTGAAGGAAATTCAATTCTCTACAACTTCATGTCTCACAAGAATGTCCAAAAAATGCTTCATTTGAGAGGTATAGCTCAAAACATTACAGGTCCTTTTCAAAGTCAACAAAAAGTCAACTTTTTGTTTTTAGGATATATTGAGCATGGTAACTCCAATTGAGATGAAACCAAAGAAATTGTTTAGAGGACTCTTAGAGCTTTCCAAAAAGTCCAAGAACTCTCAAAAATGTGGAAAATTGAGCAAGTTGCACCATTCACAAGTTGGGCAATTTTGAAAGAATGCACAAAGAGAGTTACTTCAAAAAATCAAATCTTTTGCAAATGGGCCTATTTTTTCTTCATCTTAACTTGTTCCTCATGCAATTAGGAATATCCAAGCCCAATGCCACGAATTTTTGATTTATTTTTCTATTTAATTTGGAATTTATTCATTTAAATACAAATTAAATTCAAAAATAAAGTATAAGATCAAAATTAATTGAAAGATTGATTTTTATTCTTTCCTTGATGTCCAATTAACTCACAAATGCTAGCCAAATCAGAATTGAAGCAAAAAAGGCAAGATTGGATTGAAATTGATCAAATTTGAAAATTTGATTTTCATGAAAAAATCAAATTTGATTATCATTGATTATTGATCAAATCTTTCCAAATTCAATCTCAAATCCTTCCAGTATATATATATATATACAATGCATATCAATCAAGAGAGAACAGAAAATTGCACTACAAACCCTATTCTCAAAGTGAAAAAACCGTGGTACACAAGCAAGTGGGAACCCTAGTTCCAGCCGTTTTCAATCGATTCTAAGGTGTCCATTGCATTCCTTGATACCTCCAGAGTGAATCCAGACCTTTACTTTGCCAGAAACCATCAAGAATTACGAAAACCGAATTTGGTTTGTTCTTGAAATTTCAAAATTCGATTTCTAACATTCATGCATTATTAACTTGTTTTGATTGTTTGTTTGTGTTTAGAATCAAGTTTGCAAACTTTCTGGGCAAGCCAATTGAATTTCCATGGCCTGAATCGTATATTACCATTGCTAGGGTTTCTAGTATCGATTTAGGGTTTCTCTGTGCAGGAAAAATTGGCCATCAAGACCTATACCATTGAACTCGGGATGACCTGAGGAATCGAACCATGGTTTCAAATATAATTTATATTATGTGTATTGCATTTTGTGTATTAGCCAGGGACGTAGCGTCGTTGAAAAGCCGACGCTAGCTTCAGAAAATTCAAAACGAAGAAGACGATGAACTGGCGCGAACGGGAGGGAAGGAGAAAGCGACGCGTGTTATTTTCAAATTCATCCGTTTCCAAAAGTGAAGCAGCGTAGCTCAGTTGGTCAGCGTGTGGGATCTCAAGGTTTGAGAGGCAGGGCGCGAGTTCGAACCACACTGAGACCAATTTTGGTTTTCCCTTACAAAACTCATGTTTTTTCTTTTTATTTTCATTATTTTAATATTTTCATCATATTTTAATTCTTTTCTATATTTTTATTCTGCATTAAAAAAAATACCAAAAACATTTTTTCTTTTACAGTAGTTTTATAAAATCTTTATTTAATTTAATAAATTAAAAAATATAATTTTTGCATGCATATTTATTTTATTTTTATTTTTGCATTTAAAACATTATAAATTGCATTTTAATTATTAAATCTTTTCCAAAAATTCCAAAAAAATTATTTTAACTTATTTATCTTATTTCCGGCATGTAATAATCTTTCCATATTAAAATTTGCATTTTTACTAACATTTTCCTCTTATTCGATTTCACCATATTTTCCGATTTTCTCATCTTTTCACAGGTTATTCCGATTCAGACGGTTTCTTCTACTGTTTTATTTTTCTAATAATGTAACTGCTTATGGGATGTAATAGTTTTTAATTAGGCTTTTATTTTCCGCATCTTAAATTATGTATCTGCCCCAAAGCCATGTAATAGCGTAGGTTTACATTTCCGCACCTTTACATTCCGCACTTTAATTTCCGCACCCTTATCAATTGCTAGTAATTAGGCGTGTATGACAAGATAATAATTGGACATAGCTCACACTAACTTGCAAGATAAAATATCTGAATCAACACACTCTTTCACACATGCACCCCTTAGGGTAATTCTCTCTCGTTGCCTTTCGATTAAATGGTCATGTCCCTCGAACGTAGAGGTATTCTAGCACCGTTGTCTTTCAAATCAAATCATCATAGTCCCTTCGATACAAAGATCATTGGCCCACGATGTCGCCTACGAAAAACATGATCTTGACCCTCGATTGTCGCCTACGAAAAATGATGATAGTCCCTTCGAATGTGCTAGGATACTTCCTACAAGTTGCCTTCTATGACCATCCGATGTCCCTTCGATTGTCCCGCTTACATCCAACGAATGGAGCTACCTACTAACTAATGGTACGACTAGCGCTATTCTGAAGGAATGTAGAAATACGAAAACGACCAAATTCTGAGTGGGTAATAAGTCTCCTAGTTGCTTGCTCTATCAAAATACTTTTCACACCTTACACTTTTTTTCAAAATTCAAACTCTTTTCAAAACGAAACATTTCCGAACACTTTGTATACATTCCTACATGAATCATTACAAAGTCAAAGCGAAATGCCTTGTCAAAACATTTTTCAAACACACAGAAAGCACAAATTTTCAAAAGTGATCTATAAAGCAACTAAGAGCCCGTAGATAACTACAGATGGAAAGGGGTGATAATACCTTCCCTTTTCATAACCATTCTCCCGTACTCAGAATCTAACGAAGGTCTTTTTCTGTACTTTTACCTTCCCTTAATTGGATAAAAATAAAAGTCGGTGGCGACTCTTGCTATCCGCACATTTGGATACAAAAAATCCTAAAAAGTCAGTTCACCGTATTACAGAACTGGCGACTCTGCTGGGGACACCCTTAAAGAGAGAATACCTTAAGGATTTATAGATCATTTTTATTGCTTTCTGTTTGACTTGCTTGCTTTACTTTTAAAGGGTTGCTTGGGTATTATATTGTTGGGGGATCCTACACCCGGATCCGGGTTTCCTTTTAGGTAAGTGGCATTAGATCATTGCGACCGCTAGACGTATAACTTAACGGTCAACATGATGGCTACGTTAGCGTGACACTTTGGTTGTCCCGATACTCCTCATTTCCAAGTTGAGGATAGTATTTGGCTTCTGCGTGGTGTCATCAAGCGCTGACTAACTTTTAGAACCTTAATTGACCCATCTTGGCCATTAGAAAGTAGTGAGATGGCCGGCTTTGGTGTAGACCGAGGTTGGTTGATACTCGATGCTACGCTCATTGAGATCAGACTTTTGGGACATTTTCGGTCGACCACTTGGTAGTCGTATTGAAATAAGCGCCTACGAGAAAGATCAATGATGTGAGATTCCTAGAACCCGGTTACTATTATAGGACAGGATGAACCAACTCAAACTTTTGGTGGGGTAATCACCTAGACCTCATGCAAGCCTTAAACCTAGGCTCATTGTGTGATTTGTTTGTGTGTGCTATACATGACATCATGACATCATTCGCATTGCATATCATTTCTAACCATTTCAAGGACCTAGGGATTTATCTTTGTTCTGTTTTGTAGGTATTATGGCTTCTAGAAAGACTATCCGAATCAACTTCATGGGTATACCTTCTCAACTCAAAGAGTTGGTTTCAGAAATTCCCGACCATGCTCAGTTCATCAAAAGACATGGTTATCTACTTGACTTGGTTATCTCCGGTTTTGAAGAAGATATGATGCATGTCCTATTCCAATTCTTTGATCCGAAGCACCATTGCTTTACATTTCCAGATTATCAGTTGGTTCCTACCTTAGAAGAGTTCTCTAAGCTACTTGGGATACCTATTCATGACCAAATGCCATTCACCGGTTTAGAAAAGGTTCCTAAGTACGAAGACATTGCATCCGCCTTACATCTTAAGCGCTCAGACATTGAAGCCAATTGGGAAACTAGAAGCGGAGTTAAGGGTTTACTTTCTAAGTTCCTAATTAAGAAAGCTCGAGAATTCCTCAAAGTTATGAGTTTCCATGCATTTGAAAACATTGTGGCCTTGCTAATTTATGGTTTGGTTCTATTCCCTAACTCGGATCAATTCATAGATGTCAATGCCATCAAGTTGTTCCTTACCCGCAATCCAGTGCCTACCTTACTTGGGGATATCCTACATTCTCTCCACACTCGTACTACTAAAAGGCAAGGCACTCTCATGTGTTGTATACCGTTACTATCCAGGTGGTTTATTTCGCACCTTCCTCCATCAGTTTTGAAGAACGAACAAAGGATGAAGTGGTCTCAAAGGTTAATGTCACTCTCTCATTCCGATATCCGTTGGAGTCTTTTCTCTCAAAAGGACTTCATCTTCATCGAGCGTTGTGGAGAATTCCCTAATGTACCGCTTCTTGGTATAAGAGGAGGAATTACTTACAACCCTTCTCTAGCTCTACGTCAGTTTGGTTTTGCTCACATGATATGCTTCTCCAAGATGTTGTGTTCGACTACAATCACGATCTCCAGAATTACCGACGAAGGTTTATACACGCTTGGGGCATGGTAAAGAAGACTGATACCAAGACTTTGGGGCACCAAAATCCCACTCCTTGGAAGCCTTACCTCAAATGGGTGCGAGATCGAGCTCAAAACCTCATGATGCCATTCACGCCTGTTGTACCCGTAATTATGGAACCTGTTGCTATAGGTGACGTACCCTATACTATTCTCCATCCTGATATGCCTACCGATTTCGAAGACTTGAAGAGATCCTGGATTCAGCTTAAAGAAGAAAAGGATACCTTTGAAGCTCAGTGTTACGCAAGCGAGAAGAAAGTGCTAGAGTTGACCAAGCTACTTCACGAGGAGCGCAACATCAACGCCTACCTCGGCACCAAGAGGAAGCGCCCATGGGAGACCTAGAAGCTTTATATGTTTTTCTTTTATTGTTTTGAACTATCTTTTGTACTTAAAAAGAAAAAAAAAGAGAATAAAAAGAGAACTAATATTTGTTTGTTCATTGCTTGTTTAACAAATTTAAATCCTAGAGGTCCTTGAAAACATTGCATAGCATTCGCATAAACATTGCATAGCATAGCATAACATTGCATCACAAGTACATTGGAGATTGGTTTTCTCATCCTCTTGCTATTTATTTTAGCAGCAATGGCTCTCGAACAGACTGTCAAAGATCTCCAGGTTCAAGAATGCTCACTTTCAACAGATGTTCACCAGTTTGGTCCAAGACCAAGAAGATCTGAAGAAGCTCATCAACAGAACGAAGAAGGTTGTGGGTCTTCTCAACATGGGCAGACGCTACAAAGGTGGTCCTAGAAGAGTCAGCCGGATTGAGCTCTCTGAAAACAGTGTCAAGAATGAGGGTGATGGTGAAGGCGTCATGCGAGCACGAAAAAGGGAAAGACGATCAATATGATCATAGCCAGTACTCTGATGAAGATGACAAGTACAAGCAACTTGAAGACCGTTAGAATGCTGTGGAAAATCTGAAAATGTCCGGGCTAAATTTTGATGATCTGAGTCTTGTTCCTGGTGTTGTGATTCCTCCCAAGTTCAAAGTTCCTACCTTTGCCAAGTATGATGGCGTTTCTTGTCCAAAGCGCATTTGAAATCCTATGTTCGGATCAACCCCACTGATGACAAAAGTTGTGGATGCATTATTTCAAAGAGTTTGTCCTAACTCGGTTGGAGTGGTATTATCGACTAGAGAATGACCGTATCCGTACTTGGAGTGATTTGGTGATGCTTTCTACTGAACAATATGAGTACAATCTTGAATTGACACCCACTCGCATGCAACTACTGAGCATGTCTATGGGTCGTGATGAGAAGTTCAAAGAGTATGCTCGAGTAGAGATTTAGCGGTGAGTTCAACCACCCTTGTCCATAGGGAGTTGGTTGATATGTTTATGGGTACATTGTCGGTCCGTTCTTCAATCATCGATTGGAAACTCTTGACGGATTCACCGAGGATACTTCTGACGCGCATTGAAGTGGTATCAAGAGTGGAAAGATTCATGTAGAGTCATCTTCAAATCTTTGAAGAGATCTTTTGGTGGTAAGAAAGAAGCCAATCGTGTATGGTCAAAAAGCCGAGCCAAGAACGACCGCTCAATCGTGGGGCTTGTAATCTCCAATCCTACATCGGCAACCTCGTGAGACAACGCGCGAGCAGCGCCACGAAGCAGTTCGAAGATCAACATGCCATTGTGCAAGCCTTGCAACACATGTTGAAAGCGAATTGATTACCTTGAGGGATCCTCCTCGAATGTCAACACTTCCTCTCCGAAATACAATCCTAATGCTCGGTGTGCTTACCACTCCAATAGCCAGGCACGACACGATAGCTTTGGGCTCAAGAACAAGATTCAAGATATGATTGAAGCTAAGCGTTGAGTTTGATCCTCCGCCGAGACTCAGATGTGATCAATGCTCCTATGCCCAACCATGACAAGAGTTCCAATCTTTGTTGGAGCGATACTTATGTTTTCAACATAGATGACTTGACGATTCCTCTGATGAGTGTTAAGAAGAACTTGCTGCAAGCCGGTATCAATCCAGGATGCCCAGAAAATTGTCGTTGGTGCCCCTCTGCACCCGATGGTTGTGCTTGGTTGAGAAGACGTGTTCAGTGCATGATGAATAACCGTGAGATACTATTCTTGAAACCACCTGTGCAGAAGTTGTGTGAAGATATGTCTAAGTTGAAAATTAACAATGCAAATGAAACTGTACCGTCTGTATGGGATACCTTGGGGCAGCCAAGTGGAAAGTATGATTACATGGTGAAGTATTCCGTTCCCGAAAGTTACAAGATTCCTATTGAAGATGTTAAAGCCACCGGATGGGGTGACGATTTCCCAGAAGACTATGCTGATGTTAACACCATAAGGATTTCCTCTGCTGATCCTGTGCCTAGAGTGGCACCTCTCATCATCACTTCTCCAAGACCAGTTCCATATTCCTCTGACAAAGCTATTCCTTGGAACTATGGATCTGATGTGTACTATCATGGCGTCAAGCAAGATCCTCTGACCATTGAAGATCTTACCGTTGAAGCTCCTATTCCTGACATTGACAACATCACCGGATCTAGTAAGGTGACCAGAACCGGAAGGGTATTCTCTCCAGACATCTCTCCTCCAAAGACACCGCGACTCCGCTCGCATTCCACTCAACCAATTTCCCGGTGGGAAAGAACCCGATGACTCATCCTGCTCAACGGAAGTACCAAAGGAAGTTCTTTGAAGACACCTCAAACAGAAATGGAGGAAATTCGAAGATTATCAAGAAGAGTGACTACAATGTTGTGGAGCAGTTGGGACAGACTCCGTCAAGATCTCCATGCTTGCTCTGCTCTTGTGCTCAGAGGCTCATGCTAACGCCTTGGTGAAGTTTCAAGAATGCTCACGTGCCGCAAGACACTACTACCGACCGTTTGAAGTTTGTATTGCTAGCTGGCCAACAACGGCCTAGGCTTCTCGATCTTGATTTGACTCCGGAAGGAAACATAACAAAGCCTTGCACATCTACGTTGAATGCAAGGGTACTACATTGTCTCATGTCTTGGTGGATACGGTTACGCTCGAACATCCTACCAAGGCGCTTTTGATCGCCTCGGCGTCGAAGGGTTGGTTACGAGACCCGGACATTATTGTGAGAGCTTTTGATGGTTCTAAGCGAGCAGCTTGAGCTCACTCACTGTCAAAGTCGGTTCCCGGACTTTTGACTCTACTTTCTTTGTAATGGACATCCATCCGACTTACTCTTGCCTACTCGGACGCCTTGGATACATGGGCGGTATTCTACCTTGCATCGGAAGTACCGGTGAAAGGGAAAATTGTTACGGTGTGTGGTGAAGAAGAATATATGGTCATCATCTACGATCGTTCGATACCTCGAGTGGAAGGTGAATTCTTTGAGACTCCGTCAAGCTTTTGAAACAATCCCAGTCATGCTGACTCTCCCTCTGAAGTTACACAAGCTCCTCCTAGGATGGCCTCCACGAAAGATGCTCAAGCTTGAAGAAGGTGGTAGTACTATTTGGGGTCAGCTCACGATCTTCCTTTCAAGTTTGACAAGGGTTTAGGCTTCACTATCAAGGGTCAAGATGATACGCCATGACGTCCAAACTTCCTTTCGCATCCAGTGGGATTCATGCTATAGAAGACGACAACAAAGACTTCGACATCAGCAATTGGATCTTTCCAACTCCAGATCGTGGGCTCAGCAATTGGAAGACCGAAGACGTCATACCAATCTCCTTTAGTCAGGAGTAATTATTCTTGTTTTGTTTGCTTTTCGTATTTTCCATGTTTTGAACAATAAACTCTAAAGTCTAGTGCCTTGCCCGGGGCATCATGGCTCGTTTGCGAGGGTTTTTATTTGTCGTTTGCGTATTTTCATTCAATAAATTCGTTGGACTTTTGCATTCAATTGTGTTTTTCTTTCTTTTACTTTATCACCTTCAAAGGCTATGTGTTCTTACACACACCCATGATACACTGCGAATCACTCCGAATCTAGTTAATAACTATGCTAGTGCTAAATATGACTTGATAATCCGATCTACCAAGCCGAAGATGAAAGTGAGGAAGATTGTGAAGTGCCGGAGAACTTGTCGATTACTACAGCAAGAAGAGCGAGTTATCTGACCACCGAAGAGCAAGTTGAGGTTGTGAATTTAGGTCTTGTGAAGAAGAAAAGAGATCAAGATAGGAGCGGGTCTTGAGCGGTGTTAAAGAAAGGTTGGTTCGGATGCTACGAGACTACATTGAGGTTTTGCTTGGTCATATGAAGACATGCTGGTTTAGACATTGATATTGTGGTTCATCGATTGCCAGAAAAGAAGGTTTTCTCGGTGAAACGAAGGTCCGTCGTGTCGTCGAGATGTCGAGAAAATCAAAGCGAGTTATGAAACAGTTCAGCGGGTTTTCTAGCCGTCACCTCTTATCCCGTGGGTCGCTAATGTAGTACCCGTACCAAAGAAGGATGGCAAAGTACGAATGTGTGTGGATTACAGAGATCTGAACAAAGCAAGTCCGAAAGATGATTTCCCACTTCCTCATATTGATGTTCTAGTTGACAATACCGCTCAGCATAAGGTTTTCTCCTTCATGGATGGTTTCTCCGGTTATAATCAGATCAAGATGGCTCCCGAAGACATGGGGAAGACTACTTTTGTTACGCAGTGGGGTACTTTCTGCTACAAGGTTATGCCATTTGGGTTGAAGAATGCAGGCGCTACTTATCAGCGTGCCATGGTGGCACTATTTCATGACATGATCCATCACGAGATAGAGGTCTACATCGACGACATGATAGCTCGATCACAGACTGAAGAAGAACACCTTGATCATTTGCAGAAGCTATTTGACAGATTGAAGAAGTACAAACTGAGACTTAATCCCAACAAGTGCACCTTTGGAGTCAGATCCGGTAAACTCCTAGGGTTTGTCGTCAGTGGTAGAGGTATTGAAGTTGATCCCGCAAAGGTTAAAGCTATACAAGAGATGCCAGCTCCCCGCACCGAGAAGGAAGTCAGAGGTTTCTTGGGCGTTTGAACTACATTGCGATTCATTGCACACGCTACTTGTGAGCCAATCTTCAAGTTACTAAAGAAAGATCAAGTAGTGGAATGGAATGGCGATTGCGGATCGCCTTTGACAAAATCAAGGAGTACCTGAATCCTCCTATCCGATGCCGCGAAGGAAGACCTCTCATCATGTACTTGGCGGTGTTAGAGAACTCAATGGGGTGTGTGTTGGGGCAACATGGCGAGTGCAGTCGAAAAGAGCATGCAATATACTACCTTAGCAAAAATTTACCGACTGTGAAACAAGATACTCACAGCTCGAGAAAACTTGCAACGCTTTGGCTTGGGCTGCTCGCCGGCTAAGACAGTATATGTTGACTCACACTACCTTGTTGATTTCTAAGATGGACCCGATAAAATACATCTTTGAGAAACCAGCTCTCTCCGGAAGAATAGCAAGATGGCAAATGATCTTGACCGAGTATGATATCCAGTACACTTCCCAGAAAGCTATCAAAGGAAGTGTAGTAGCCGATCATTTGGTTCATCAAGCCGTAGATGACTATCAGTCTATGCAATTCGAGTTTCCAGATGAAGATGTTTTGCTAGTTACAGATTGCGAAGAACCAGGACCGGACGAAGGACCTGAACAAGGATCCCGATGGACCATGGTTTTTGATGGAGCCTCAAACGCACTTGGCAATGGCATTGGCGCCATCATTACATCCCCTACAGGAGGACATACACCTTTCACCGCGATTATGTTTCAATTGTACCAACAATATGGCGAATCTGAGCGTGCATCATGGGTATTAAAGTCGCTATTGACTTAAGAATCAAGTTCTTGCAAGTGTATGGAGACTCGACTTTAGTGATCGGTCAGTTAAGGCGAGTGGGACACGAAGCATCGAATCTCATTCCATATCGAGAGCATGTTACGAGTTTGATCCCTACTTGAAGAGATTACTTTTGATCACATTCCACGAGAAGATCGGTTGGCGGGCGCATTAGCTACTATGTCCTCTATGTTCAAGGTTAGATGGGACAACGAGGCTCCCCTGATTATTATTGAAAAGTTTGACGAACCAGCGTATTGTTACGAGCTTGATACAAAAGAGAAACCTTGGTACTACGACGTGAAGAGGTATCTTGAGACTCGGGAATATCCAGGGCATCATCAATGATAAAGTTCATGAGAAGGTTTGCATCCAAATTCTTCCTCAGCAACGGCATCTTGTACAAGCGCAATCACGATCTATGCTTACTACGCTGTGTAGACCAAAAAACAGCAATACGTATCATGGAAGAGTTACACGAAGGCGCATTTGGTACTCACTCCGGTGGGCATCGATGGCTAAGAAGATTACGAGCAGGTTACTATTGGTCCACCATGGAAGCGATTGTCACCGTTCGCTCGATCTTGTCACAAGTGCGGATATATGCGGAGACAAAGTGCACGTACCTCCGGTACCTCGAATGTCCTAGGCTCCTTGGCCTTTGCAATGTGGGGCATTGATATGATCGGAGAAATCAAGCCCGACTTCCAATGGACATCGTTTCATCCTTGTGGCAATTGACTATTTCACCAAGTGGGTAGAGGCATCCTCGTTCGCATCATTACCAAGAATGTTGTGGCTCGATTCATCAAACATAATCTTATCATCGATATGGCACTCACGAAAGGATTATCACGATAACGGCTCCAATCTCAACAACAAAATGATCGCGAACTCGCACGCGATTCAAGATCAAGCATCACAACTCTTCTCCTTATCGGCCTAAGATGAATGGCGCGATGGAAGCCGCCAACAAGAACATTAAGAAGATTATCTGAGAAGATGGCGGTGACTTACAAAGATTGGCATGAGATGTTACCATTTGCTCTTCATGGTTATCGCTTTTCTGATGCGAACATCAGCGGGCAACCCCTTCTCTCTTGTATACGGCATGGAAGCCGTCCTACCCATGAGGTTCGGATACCCTCGACGAGTCCTCCGGGGCCTTGAGTTGAGCGAAGATGATTGGTGCACGCCTTGACCGGATTAATTTGATTGATGAGAAGCGACTCGCATCCATACGCCATGGACAGATTATCGAGCGAATGATCGAGCATTTAACAAGAAGGTCAAGCACCGAGTTTACGGTCGGTGATCTAGTAGTCAAGCGCATCATTCTTCCACAAGGTGATCCAGGGCAAATGGACTCCCACATGAGGGACCATTTGTAGTCAAACGATATTTCGGCGGAGCTATGATACTTAGCACCATGGATGGTGAAGACTTCCCACACCGTGAGCAGACATAGTCAAAAATACTACGCATAAAAGAGACCCGCTAGGTCGACGAACCTAGGCAAAAATAAGGGCATCCTGGCGAACCAAAAGGGTTCGAGCAAAAGTTAAGGATATATATGGAAAATATGTACACCCGGCAAGTCGAAAACCTGAAAAGGCGGCTTGGGCAAAAGGTATCGGTGGTGAAAACCGAAAGGGGTCTAGGCAAAAGTTAGGGATTTAAGCGTACGACTATGTCTCATCCAGATCACTTACTTTCAGACTATTACTATCAGCATGCAAGTTCAAATAGCGAAGATTAATTCAATCACTTTTTACTGACAGCAAGAAGATGAGATAGTTGATATATATGAGTACTAGCATAGTTGGAACTTAACGAGATTGTTTCCACATAGCCTTTTTCTTGTACAGACTACTTGGCCATACGCCACCTTTCAAATAAATGCAAGTTTCTTTCTATTTGCCATTTCTGTTTGTTGTTGTTTGCATAAAGTCCAAACGTCTGCTTTGAATGATTATACGCATCCGACAATAAAAATTCGTTCGCAAACATACGAAAAATGAATAAACAAGGATAATTACTACAGGCTCCAGGAATTGAGATGACGACGAAAGTCACCAATGCATTCCCCTGCAGAGTACAATCCCCACAGGGATACCACTCACTACAAATTCTCCCCATCAGAGTACAGAATTCCTTCTCAAGACTTCATCATCATCAGCAGCTTTATCTCCAGCAGAGACATTCGTCCCCAACAGGATGCCTTTCAACAATCCCCTTTCCCCGGCCGCAGCAGTGTCTAGACTTGAAACTTGGTCAGATAGTGCATCGGAGGAAACCTACGTCTGTTATTCCCGACGGAGATTTGAGACTCGGATCTTTCAACCCGGCCTCAGGCGGTTTACCAGTCTCCTCAAGCTATATGAAAGATTCCCCGGTAGAGTGCCTCCTAACCTCTCCCAATGGGCGCCTCTGAATCTTCCCGGCGAGGTCCATGAACAAGATCTTTGGCGGCACGTTCTCGGTCTCTCCCATCCCTGGCTATCTAGGCTCGAGACTTGGTCGGATAGGGCGCGGAGAATTCAAAGCTATATTCCTTCTCAAGGTTTCCGTCATCTCATCCCAAGCGGGAAATTCTCAGCGGGATATTCCCATCTTCCTCAAGATGGATATGTTTTGAAATACCACAGCATCCATCATTCATACATTATTCATAAATATCATAATTTGTGCATATATCATTCATACATCGTCATGCATCATACTTGCATAAGACTAACAATATTCAAAAAATTTCTCTTGTTTTCTTCAAAAGGTGAAGTCATTAAGCGGGTCCAAGATTAATGCGAAACCGGCGGAAAACTATACGAGCGAACAACCTCGTTGTTCTCCAACAACGGATCGGATTAATACCCGAAGCGGACGGGAAACCTTATCGAGCGATCACAAGTTATCTTCCGATAACGCGGTGGACCAACACCGATGCCTGGGGGAAATATCCACGTTTTGCCCCTCGGAGCGATCGGCCACGAAGAACTATTCGACCTTCTTTTATTATCAGCGGCGACTACGAGTCTAGCGTCGACTCGATTGCCTTGGATGGCATCTTAAGCCCATCTCGACTACTTGTCAACATTTCTCCACTTCGAATCTGCATATTTGGTTAAAATCAATACAAACCAATAACTTCATTCAAAGCGGCCGAAGTCTAACGTATGACTCCCTCGGATGGCATCCTAAGCCCATCTCCTTGAAACATCTGAGCCTAGCGTCGGCTCACTCCCGGCGTCAATCCCTCGGATGGCATCCTAAGCCCATCTCCTATACATCTCGAGTCTAGCGTCGACTCATTCCCAGCGAAGTCTCCAACTTCTCCGAATGGCATCTGTAAGCCCATTCCCGCATCCTCATCAACCGCGAGTGCAAATTTTTCGGTGTACTCGGTGTTCAATCATCTTCCACCTCCGGTCACGAGGCAAGGCATGCCAATCTATCCCTTCGATACAAGAAGATTGAGCAGGGCATTGTCATACCCCAAAATTTGCCCTCATGATCCTCAAGATATTTCATACATCCATGCTCAAGGATTCCTCAAGAGTTGATCAGATGAACACTCTCCTATACAATCAACCCAAACTAGGGTTTGGCATTCCTCGATCGAGATGGACTTCTAACACCTCAATGGTTTTCATGCTTCCTCATATGCTTCAAAGATTCTCCATGTCAAGTTTCAAGCTTCAAGTCAAGTTTCCTCGAGACAATTGCTCGGATGGTTGAAAATCGGTTGTATTGGTCAAAAAGTCAATTGTGGTCAACATCTGTCAAAACTTCGATTTTGGTCAACATCCTCATTTTGAAGTTACATTCATCATTTGATCAAGGGTTGATCATGATTCATCAAGAAAACTCAAGATTTGCTCAAAGTCAAACTTTCTAAATTAGGGTTTAGGTGAAAAGTCAAGCGAACTTTGGTGAGCATAACTTTCTCATACTTTCTCAGATTTTCCACCACCTCTTGTTTTGAAGGAAATTCAATTCTCTACAACTTCATGTCTCACAAGAATATCCAAAAATGCTTCATTTGAGAGGTATAGCTCAAAACATTCTGGTCCTTTTCAAAGTCAACAAAAGTCAACTTTTGTTTTGAACATATATTGAGCATGGTAACTCAATTGAAGTGAAACCAAAGACATTGGTTAGAGGACTCTTATAGCTTTCAAAAGTCCAAGAACTCTCAAAAATGTGGAAAATTGAGCAAGTTGCACCATTCACAAGTTGGGCAATTTTGAAAGAATGCACTGAGAGTTACTTCAAAAATCAAATCTTTTGCAAATGGGCCTATTTTTTCTTCATCTTAACTTGTTCCTCATGCAATTAGGAATATCCAAGCCCAATGCCACGAATTTTTGATTTATTTTTCTATTTAATTTGGAATTTATTCATTTAAATACAAATTAAATTCAAAAATAAAGTATAAAATCAAAATTAATTGAAAGATTGATTTTTATTCTTTCCTTGATGTCCAATTAACTCACAAATGCTAGCCAAATCAGAATTGAAGCAAAAAAGGCAAGATTGGATTGAAATTGATCAAATTTGAAAATTTGATTTTCATGAAAAAATCAAATTTGATTATCATTGATTATTGATCAAATCTTTCCAAATTCAATCTCAAATCCTTCTAGTATATATATACAATGCATATCAATCAAGAGAGAACAGAAAAATTGCTCTACAAACCCTATTCTCAAAGTGAAAAAACCGTGGTACACAAGCAAGTGGGAACCCTAGTTCCAGCCGTTTTCAATCGATTCTAAGGTGTCCATTGCATTCCTTGATACCTCCAGAGTGAATCCAGACCTTTACTTTGCCAGAAACCATCAAAATTACGAAAAATTTGGTTTGTTCTTGAAATTTCAAAATTCGATTTCTAACATTCATGCATTATTAACTTGTTTTGATTGTTTGTTTGTGTTTAGAATCAAGTTTGCAAACTTTCGGGCAAGCCAATTAATTTCCATGGCTGAATAAATATTACCATTGCTAGGGTTTCTAGTATCGATTTAGGGTTTCTCTGTGCAGGAAAAATTGGCCATCAAGACCTATACCATTGAACTCGGGATGACCTGAGGAATCGAACCATGGTTTCAAATATAATTTATATTATGTGTATTGCATTTTGTGTATTAGCCGAGGGCGTGGCGTCGTTGAAAAGCTAGCCCGAAAATTCAAAGCGAAGAAGGCGATGAGGCGGCGCGGGAAGGAGAAAGCGACGCGTGTTATTTTCAAATTCATCCGTTTCCAAACAGTGAAGCAGCGTAGCTCAGTTGGTCAGCGTGTGGGATCTCAAGGTTTGAGAGGCAGGGCGCGAGTTCGAACCACACTGAGACCAATTTTGGTTTTCCCTTACAAAACTCATGTTTTTTCTTATTATTTTCATTATTTTAATATTTTCATCATATTTTAATTCTTTTCTATATTTTTATTCTGCATTAAAAAAAATACCAAAAACATTTTTTATTTTACAGTAGTTTTATAAAATCTTTATTTAATTTAATAAATTAAAAAATATAATTTTTGCATGCATATTTATTTTATTTTTATTTTTGCATTTAAAACATTATAAATTGCATTTTAATTATTAAATCTTTTCCAAAAATTCCAAAAAAATTATTTTAACTTATTTATCTTATTTCCGGCATGTAATAATATTTCCATATTAAAATTTGCATTTTTACTAACATTTTCCTCTTATTCGATTTCACCATATTTTAGATTTTCTCATCTTTTCACAGTTATTCGATTAGACGGTTTCTTCTACTGTTTTATTTTTCTAATAATGTAACTGCTTATGGGATGTAATAGTTTTTAATTAGGCTTTTATTTTCCGCATCTTAAATTATGTATCTGCTCCAAAGCCATGTAATAACGTAGGTTTACATTTCCGCACCTTTACATTCCGCACTTTAATTTCCGCACCCTTATCAATTGCTAGTAATTAGGCGTGTATGACAAGATAATAATTGGACATAGCTCACACTAACTTGCAAGATAAAATATCTGAATCAACACACTCTTTCACACATGCACCCCTTAGGGTAATTCTCTCTCGTTGCCTTTCGATTAAATGGTCATGTCCCTCGAGCGTAGAGGTATTCTAGCAGTTGTCTTTCAAATCAAATCATCATAGTCCTTGATACAAAGATCATTGGCCCGATGGCGCCTCGAAAAACATGATCTTGACCCTCGATTGTAAGCCTACGAAAATGATGATAGTCCCGAATGTGCTAGGATACTTCCTACTGAGTTGCCTTCTATGACCATCCGATGTCCCTTCGATTGTCCGCTTACATCCAGCGAATGGAGCTACCTACTAACTAATGGTACGACTAGCGCTATTACGAAGGAATGTAGAAATCTGAAAGCGACCAAATTACGAGTGGGTAATAAGTCTCCTAGTTGCTTGCTCTATCAAAATACTTTTCACACCTTACTTTTTTCAAAATTCAAACTCTTTTCAAAACGAAACATTTCCGAACACTTTGTATACATTCCTACATGAATCATTACAAAGTCAAAGCGAAATGCCTTGTCAAAACATTTTTCAAACACACAGAAAGCACAAATTTTCAAAAGTGATCTATAAAGCAACTAAGAGCCCGTAGATAACTACGGATGGAAAGGGGTGCTAATACCTTCCCTTTTCATAACCATTCTCCCGTACTCAGAATCTAACGAAGGTCTTTTTACTACCTTCCCTTAATTGGATAAAAATAAAAGTCGGTGGCGACTCTTGCTATCCGCACATTTGGATACAAAAAATCCTAAAAAGTCAGTTCACCGTATTACACAAAGTATGATGCATGACGATGCGTATGAATGATATATGCACAAATTATGATATTTATGAATAAATGTATGAATGATGGATGCTGTGGTATTTCAGAACATATCCATCTTGAGGAAGATGTGAATATTGCAGCGAGGATTTCGACTTACGCAGGGGATGAGGCAGATCGGAAACCTTGAGAAGGAATATAGCTCTGAATCCTCCGATGCACTATCTGACCAAGTCTCGAGCCTAGATACTGCTGTGGATGGTAGAGATCGAGAAACATGTTGTTGAAGATCTCATACATAGACTCCGCTGGGGGGAGGTTAGGAGGTATTCTACTGGGGAATCTTGCGTATAGATCCTGCCGAAGCGCATTTGATAATCGCCTGGAGACCGGGTTGGAAAGATCTGGAGCCCTTCGGAATCTCTGGCTGGGGAATAAAAAGTGTAAGTTTCCTCCGATGCACTATCTGACCAAGTTTTTAGTCTGGACACTGCTGCTGCCGGGGAAAGAGGATTGTTGAAACGCATCCTGCTGAGGATAAATGTCTCTATTGGAGATAAAACTGTTGACGATGATGAAATTGAGATATCTGGACTAGCGGAAGGAGATTCTGTACTCTGATGGGGGAGAATTTGTAGTGAGTGGTATCTCTGTGGGGGGAACGTATTGGTGACTTTAGTCGTCATCACAATCCCTGGAGTCCGTAGTAAGTACTCTTGCATGTTCACTTTTCGTATGTTTGCGAACAAGTTCTTATTGTCGGATGCGTATAATCATTCAAAGCGGACGTTTGGACTTTATGCAAACAACAACAAACAACAACAAATTGTAAAGAGAAAGGAACTTGCATTTTATTCGAAAGATGGCGTATGGCCGAGTAGTTTATACAAGAGAAAGGTAAAAGGCTATGCGGAAACAATCTCGTTAAGTTCCAACTATGCTAGTACTCATATATTTCAACTATCTCATCTCCTTGCTGTCAGTAGAAAGTGATTGAATTGATTTTCGCCATTTGAACTTGAATGCTAATAGTAGTCCGAAAGTAGGTGATCTGAAAGAGACATAGTCGTACGCTTAAATCCCTAACTTTTGCCTAGACCGCCCTTCGGGTTTGATCTAGGATACCCTTTTTGCCCAAGCCGCCTTTTCGGGTTTCGACTTGCGGTGTACATATTTTGTATATATCCTTAACTTTTGCCGAACCCTTTTGGTTACGGGATGTATATTTTTTGCCTAGGTTAAATCGACCTAGCGGGTCTCTTTATCGTAGTATTTTTTGACTATGTCTGCGTTCACGGGGTGTGGGAAGTCTTCACCGTCCATGGTGCTAAGTATCATAGCTCCTTTGAAAATCTTGTCTTGACTACAAATGGTCCCTCATAGGTGGGAGTCCACTTGCCCACAGGATCACCTTGTGGAAGAATGATGCGTTTGACTACTAGGTCACCGACTTGGTATACTCGGTGCTTGACCTTCTTGTTAAGTGCTCGATCATTCGCCACGATAAATCTGTCCGTGGCGGATGGACGCTAATCGTTTCTCATCAATCAAATTAATACGGTCAAGGCGATGCGGACCCAATCGTCTTCGCCTAACTCTACGTCTGGAGGACCTGGTTGAGGTATCGAACCTCGATAGGTAGGGCGCTTCCATACCGTACACAAGAGAGGGGGTTGCCCTGTGGATGTCCGTCTTGTAGCGATAACCATGAAGAGCAAATGGTAACATCTCATGCCAATCTTTGTAAGTCCTTTGTCATCTTACATATAATCTTCTTAATGTTCTTGTTGGCGGCTTCCACTGCTTCATCTTAGGCCGATAAGGAGAAGAGTTGTGATGCTTGATCTTGAACTACGTGCGAGAGTTCGGTGATCATCTTATTGTTGAGATTGGAACCATTATCTGTGATAATCCTTTCGGGAGTGCCATACGAGATAAGATTATGTTTGATGAATCGAGCCACAACATTCTTGGTAACGAGATGCAAGCGAGTGCTTCTACCCACTTGGTGAAATAGTCAATTGCCACAAGGATGAAGCGATGTCCGTTGGAAGCGTGGGCTTGATTTCTCCAATCATGTCAATGCCCACATTGCAAAGGCCAAGGAGAGTTAAAACATTCGGTCTTTGGAGTACATGTACTTTATACGCATATATCGGCATTTGTGACCAAGATCGTATGGTGGACAATCGTGAACTTCCATGGTGGACCAATAATAAGATTGATTCTCGAGGAATCTTCTTAAGCCTTCGTGTGCCTTTCATGAGTCTCAAGATGCTAGAGCAGTCAACCGTGTAACTCTTCTCATGATCTTTGATATTCTTTGTTTTAAGATCTACCACGGTAATATAGCACATAATCGTGATTAGCGGCTTGTATAATCTCACCGATTCTTTGAGGAAGAATTTGGTCATGCAAACCTTCTCCATGAATGGTCCATATCATTATTGATCCTTAAATGATAATCTTCTGTGAGCTCTCAGACACATAGGCGGTCATCTACGGCTTGATGAGCCAAATGATCGGCTACTACACTTCCTTTGATCGCTTTACGAAGTGTCTTGGATATCATACTCGGTCAAGATCATTGCCATCTTGCTATTCTTCGGAGGCTGGTTTCTCAAATATGTATTTTATCGGATCCATCTTTGAAATCAACAAGGTAGTGTGAGTCAACATATCTTGTCTTAGTGTGAGCAGCCAAAGCGTTGCAAGTTTTCTCGGTGTGAGTATCTTGTTTCACGATCGGTAAACTTTTGCTAAGGTAGTATATTGCATGCTCTTTTCGACCGGACTCGTCATGTTGCCAACACACACCCATTGAGTTCTCTAACATCATCAAGTACATGATAAGAGGTCTTCCTTGGTGGCGGCATCGGGATAGGAGGATTACATGGTACTCCTTGATTTTGTCAAAAGCGATCGGCAATCGTCGTTCCATTCTACCACTTGATCTTTCTTTAGTAACTTGAAGATTGGCTCACAAGTAGCGATTAGGTGTGCAATGATACGGCAATGTAGTTCAATCGGCCCAAGAAACCTCTGACTTCCTTCTCGGTGCGGGGAGCTGGCATCTCTTGAATGGCTTTAACCTTGGCGGGATCAACTTCAATACCTCTACCACTGACAACAAACCCTAGGAGCTTACGGATCGACTCCAAAGTGCATTTGTTGGGATTAAGTCTCGATCTGTACTTCTTCAATCATCAAATAGTTTACGCAAATGATCAAGATGCTCTTCCTCATGCGTGATCGAGCTATCATGTAAATCGTAGACCTCTATCTCGTGATGAATCATGTCATGAAATAGTGCCACCATGGCACGCTAGTAAGTGGCGCTGCGTTCTTGATCGAGCGGCATAACCTTGTAGAAAAGTGCCCCACTGTGTAACAAAAGTAGTCTTCTCCATGTCTTGAGGCCATTTTAATCGATTATAGGGAGAAACCATCCATGAAGGAAAAACTTTATCTTTGGTGTTGTCAACGAGAACATCAATGTGAGGAAGTGGAAATCATCTTTCGGACTCGCTTTGTTCGGATCTACGTAATCCACACATTCGTACCTTGCCATCCTTCTTGATGCAGGAACCACATTGCAACCCTGCGGATAAATATGGCTAAGAAACCGGCGTTGAGCGCTTCATAACCCGGCTTTGATTTTCTCGACATCTCGGGATGCATACAGCGAACTTTACATTTCAGGGAAAACCTTCTTTTATGGATCGGTGAACCACAATATCAATGTCTAAACCGGGCATGTCTTCGTATGACCAAGCAAAAACCTCAATGTAGTCTCGTAGCATCTGAACCAACCTTTTTTAACTTGTTCTCAAGACCGCTCTATCTTGATCTCTTTTACATCTTCGTGGTACCCAAATTCACAACCTCAACTTGTTCTTGATGTGGTGTATAACTCGATCCTCTTGTAGCAATCGACAAGTTCTCACGGCACTTCACAATCTTCCTCACTTTCATCTTGGCTTGGTAGATCGGATTATCGAAGTCATATTTAGCACTAGCATATTGTTATTAACGAGATTCGGAGTGATTCTGCGATGTATCACGTGGGTGTGTGTAAAACACATAGCCTTTTGAAGGGGTGATAAAGTAAAGAAAGAAAAACACAATTGAATGCAAAATCCAAATTTATTGAATGAAAATCATAAGCGACAAATAATAACCCTACATAAGCGAGCCACGATGCCCGGGCAAGGCACTAGGCTTTAGAGTTTATTGTTCAAAACATAGAAAATCTGAAAAGCAAACAAAACAAGAATAATTACTCGACTAAAGGAGATTGGTATAACGTCTTGATCTTCCAATTCTTGAGCCCACGATCGGAGTTGGAAGATCCATTCTTGATGTCGAAGCGTTGTCGTCGTCTTCTATAGCATGGATTCCACTCGGTGATGCGGAAGGAAGTTGGCGCACGTTCGCGGTATCATCTTGACCCTTGATAGTGAAACCTAAACCGGTCTTGTCAAACTTGAAAGGAAGATCGGGGAGTTGTCCCCAAATAGCACTACCACCTTCTTCAGCGCAACTTGAGCATCTTCGTGAGGCCATCCTAGGAGGAGCTTGTGTAACTTCTGATAGCGGGAGAGCCAGCAGGCATGACTCGAGGATTGTTTGAAAGCTTGTGGAGTCTCAAAATTCACCCTCCATCTCGAGATAGCGGAAGGCGTAGATGGTGACCATGTACTCTTCTTCACCACATCTTGTAACAACCTTCCCTTTCACGGGTACTTGACACGATGTAAGGTAGAGTATGACCTTTGCCCATGTATCAGGGGTGTCCAAGTAGGCAGAAGTAGTGGACGGATGTCCATGACAAAAGTGGAGTCAAAAGTGGGAACCAACTTTAGGCGAATGAGCTCTCAATCTTGTTCGTTTAGAACCATCAAAAGCTCTCACAATAATGTCCTTTGGGTCTCGAACCAACCCTTGACATCGAGCGATCAAAGCGATCTTGGTGGGATGTTCGAGGCGCCGGTATCCACCAAAACATGAGACAATGTAGTACCCTTGCATTCCACGAGATGTGCAAGGCTTTGTTGTGTTTCTTTCGGCGAGTCAAATCGACATCGGAGAAGCCTAGGCCGTTGTTGGCGGCCAGGCTAGCAATACAAACTTCAAATTGTCGGTAGTAGTGTCTTGCGGCACGTGAGCATTCTTGAAACTTTACCAAGGCGTTAGCATGAGCCTCGAGCACAAAGCGGTGCAAGCATGGAAATTTTGAATGGTCATCCCAGCATTCCACACATTGTAATCACTCTTCTTGATAATCTTGAATTTCCTCCATTTCTTGTTTGGAGTGTCTTGACAACTTCCTTTGGTACTACGGTTGGCGGGATGAGTCCTTTGGTTCTTTCCCTGGGGATGTTGGTTGAGTAGGCTGGAATGAGTCGCGGTGTCTTTTGGAGGAGAGATATGGGAGAATACCCTTCGGTTACGGTCACCTTACTTGATCCGGTGATGTTGTCAATGTCGAGGAAGCTTGATAGTAAGATCTTCATGGTCGGAGGTCTTGCTTGGCGCCATGATAGTAAACATCGACTCCATAATTCCAAGGAATAGCCTTGTCGATATGGGCGGTCTTGGAGAAGTGATAATGAGAGGTGCCACTCTAGGCACGGGATCGTGAGAGGAAATCCTTATGGTGTTAACATCGGCATAGTCTTACGGGAAGTCGTCACCCCATCCGGTTGCTTTAACATCTTCAATAGGAATCTTGTAGCTCTCGGGAATAAGTATTTCACCATGTAATCATACTTTCCACTTGGCTGCCCCAAGGTATCCCACGATGGTTCGGTTTCATTCGCATTGTCAATCTTCAACTTAGACATTTCTTCACGACTTACGCACATTGGTTTCAAGAATAGTATCTCACGGTTATCCATCATGCCTTGAACCGTCTTCTCGACCAAGCACAACCATCGGTGCGGAGGGCACCACGGCAATTCTCGGGCATCTGGATTGACAAACGCGACAAATCTCTCTTAATAGTCATCGGAGGAATGGTCAAGTCATCTATGTTGAAAACATAAGTATCGTCACCTCGACATTGGAACTCTTGTCATGGTTAGGCATAGGCGCGTTGATCACATTGGTCTCAGCGGAGGATCAAACTCAATGCCTTAGCTTGATCATATCTTGAATCTTGTTCTTGAGCCCAACAATCATCGATTACTATGTCGGGGCTATTGGAATGGTAAGCACACTTAGCATTAGGATTGTATTTCGGAGAGGAAGTGTTGACATTAGAGGAGGATCCCTCAAGGTAATCACTGCTTTCAACATGTGTTGCAAGGCTTGCGACAATGGCATGTTGATCTTAAATAGCTGTCTTCGTGGCGCGTTAAGCTCTAGCGTTGTCTCGTGAGGTTGTCTTGATGTAGGATTGGAGATCACAAGCCTTACAGTTGGCGCGGTCGGTCTTGGCTCGGCTTTTCGACCATACACGGCATTAGCTTCTTTCTTACCACCAAAGATCTCTTGCGGCATTTGATGATGACTCTACAGAATCTTTCCGCTCTTGATACCGGCTTGATCGCTACTTTGTAAGTATCATTTCGGTGAATCCGGTGAAGAGTTTCCAATCAAATGATTGAAGAATCGGATAATGTTCCCATGAACATATCAACCAACTCCCTATTGGACAAGGGTGGTTGAACTCACTGCTAGATCTCTCCATTTAAGGCATACTCCTTGAACTTCTCATCGCGACCCATAGACATACTTTGTAGTTGCATGCGAGTGGGTGTCAATTCGACATTGTACTCATCTTATGCAGAAAGCATCGGCCAAGTCACTCCAAATGCGGATACGGTCATTCTCTAGTGATAATACCACTCCAAGCGAGTTAGGACAAACTCTCTTGGAAATAATGCATCCACACTTTCTATCATCGGTGTGAGGGATTGATCTTACGGACATAGGACTTCAAGTGCGACTTGGACAAGAAATGCCATCATATTTGGCAAAAGTAGGAACTTTGAACTTAGGAGGAATCCTGGCACGAGGAACAAGACTCGGATCATCAAAATTCAGCCGGACATTTTGATTTTCCACGCATTGAGACGGTCTTCAAGTTGCTTGTACTTGTCATCTTCATAGTCGGCTATGATCGTATTGATCGTCTTTTCCTTTCTCGAGCTCACGCGGCTGCCTTCGCCATCACCCTTGTTACTCCCTTCATTCTTGACCTTTGTTGTCAGTACTCAAGCCAGTGACTCTTTTAAGACCACCTTTGGCGTACGCCCATGTTGAGTAGACCCACCTTCTTCTTTCCGTTGATGAGCTTTTTGATCTTCTTGGCCTTGGACCAAGCTGGTGAACATCTGCTGGCCCAGGCATTACGAGCTTGGAGATCTTTGTGATCTGTTCGAGAGCCATTCTTTGCTAAAATAAATAGCAAGAGGATGAGAAAACCAATCTCAATGTACAGTGATGCAATGTTATGCTATGCTATGCAATGTTTATCACGAATGCTATGCAATGTTTTCAAGGACCTCTAGGATTTAAATTTGTTAAACAAGCAATGAACAAACAAATATTAGTTCTCTTTATTCTTTTTCCTTTTTAGGTACAAAGATAGTTCAAGACAATAAAGAAAAACATAATATAAAACTTCTAGATCTCCATGGGCTTCCTCTTGGTGCGGGTAGGCGTTGATGTTCGCTCCTCGTGAAGTAGCTTGGTCAATTCTAGCACTTTCTTCTCACTTGCATAACTTGAGCTTCAAAGTATCCCTCTCTTCTTTAAAATGAATCAGGATCTCTTCAAGTCTTGAAATCGGTAGGCATGTCGGGATGGAGAGCAGTATAGAATCGTCACCTATAGCAGGTTCCATAATTACGGGTATAGCAGTGAATGGCATCATGAGGTTTTGAGCTCGAGCTCGCACCCATTTGAGGTAAGGTTCCCAAGGAATGGAGTTTGGTGCCCCAAAGTCTTGGTATCGGTCTTCTTTACCATGCCCCAGCGTGTATAAACCTTCGTCGGTAATGCAGAGATCGTGGTTGTAGTCGAACACAACATCTTGGAGAAGCATATCATGTGGACCATCTCTTGAGCAAAACCAAGCGGCGTAAAGCTAGAAGGGTTGTAAGTAATACCTCCCTTATACCAAGCGGTACATTAGAATTCTCCACAGCGCTCAATGAATGTGAAGTCCTTTTGAGAGAAAAGACTCCAACGGATATCTGAATGAGAGAGTGACATTAACCTTTGAGACCATTTCATCCTTTGTTCGTTCTTCAAAGCGATGGAGGAAGGTGCGAAATAAACCACCTAGAAGTAGCGGTATACAACACATGAGAGTGCCTTGTCTTTTAGTAGTGCAGTGTGGAGAGAATGTAGGATGTCTCCAAGCAAAGTAGGCCTTTGGATTACGGGTGAGGAACAACTTGATGGCATTGACATCTATGAATTGATCGAGTTAGGAATAGAACCAAACCATAAATTAGCAAGGCCACAATGTTTTCAAATGCATGGAAACTCATAACTTTGAGGAATTCTCGGGCTTTCTTCATGAACTTAGCAAGTAAACCCTTAACTCCGCTTCTAGTTTCCCAATTGGCTTCAATGTCGGCGCTTAAGATGTAAAGTGATGCAATGTCTTGTATTAGGAACCTTTTCAAACGGTGAATGGCATTTGGTCAAGAATAGGTATCCCAGTAACTTAGAGAACTCTTCCAAGGTAGGAACCAAGCGATAATCACGGAAATGTAAAGCAATGGTGCTTGGATCAAAAAGCTGGAATAGGACATGCATCATATCTTCTTCAAAACCGAGATAACCAAATCAAGTAGATAACCATGTCTTTTGATGGGCCGAGCATGGTGGAATTTACGAAACCAATTCTTTGGTGAGAAGGTATACCCAAAGTTGATTCGGATAGTCTTTCTAGAAGCCATAACACCTACAAAATAGAGCAAAGATAAATCCTAGGTCCTTGAAATGGTTAGAAATGATATGCAATGCGAATGATGTCATGATGTCATGTATAGCACACACAAACAAATCACACAATGAGCCTATGGTTTAAGGCTTGCAAGAGGTCTAGGTGATTACCCACCAAAAGTTTGAGTTGGTTCATCACGTCCTATAATAATGTAGGGTTCTAGGAATCTCACATCATTGATCTTTCTCGTAGGCGCTTATTTCAATCGACTACCAAGTGGTCGATCGAAAATGTCCCAAAGTCGATCTCAATGGCGAGCATCGAGTATCAACCAACCTCGGTCTACACCAAAGCCGGCCATCTCACTACCTTCTAATGGCCAAGATGGGTCAATTAAGGTTCTAAAAGTTTAGTTAGCGCTTGATGACACCACGAAGCCAAATACTATCCTCAACTTGGGAATGAGGAGTATCGGGACAACCAAAGTTCACGCTAACGTAGCCATCATGTTGACCGTTAAGTTATCGTCTAGCGGTCGCAATGATCTAATGCCACTTACCTAAAACCGGATCGGGTGTAGGATCCCCAACAATATAATACCCAAGCAACCTTTAAAGTAAAGCAAGCAAGTCAAGCGAAAGCAATAAAAATGATCTATGAATCCTTAAGGCAATTCTCTCTTTAGGGTGTCTCCCGGAGTCGCGATTACATAATCGGTGAACTGACTTTTGGATTTTGTATACAAAATGTGCGGATAGCAAGAGTCGCCACCGACTTTTATTTTATCAATTAAGGGAAGGTAAAAGTACGAAAAAGACCTTCGTTAGATTACGAGTGCGGAGAATGGTTATGAAAAGGGAAGGTATTAGCACCCTTTCCATCCGTAGTTATCTGGGCTCTTAGTTGCTTTATAGATCACTTTGAAAAACTTGTGCTTTACGTGTTTGAAAAATGTTTTGAAAAGGAATTTCGCTTTGACTTTGTAATGATTCATGTAGGAATGTATACAAAGTGTTAGGAAATGTTTCGTCTTGAAAAGTTTGAACTTTGAAATGGTGTGTAGTGTGAAAAGATGTTTTGATAGAGCAAGCAACTAAAAGTCTTATTACCTACTCAGAATTGGTCGTTTTCGTGTTGTTTTACTTTCCTTTGGAATAGCGCTATCCATACCATGAGTTGGTAGGTAACCCTATTCGTTGGATGTAAGCGGGACATTCGAAGGGACATCGGATGGTCATAGAAGGCAACTTGTAGGAAGTATCCTAGCACATTCGAAGGGACTATCATCATTTTTCGTAGGCGACAATTGAGGGTCAAGATCATGTATTCGTAGGCGACATCGAGGGTCTATGATCTTTATATCGAAGGGACTATGATGATTTGTTTGGAAGGCAACGGTGCTAGAATACCTCTACGTTCGAGGGACATGACCATTTGAATTCGTAAAGCAACGAGAGAATTACCCTAAGGGGTGCATGTGTGAAAGAGTGTGTTGAATTCGGATATGTTATCTTGCAAATTAGTGTGAGCTAAGTTCAATTTTATCTTGCCATACACGCCTAATTACTAGCGTTTATAGGGTGCGGAAATTAATTGCGGAAAGTAAAAGCGGAAATGTAAAGGTGCGGAAAATAAAACCTACGCTATTACATGGCTTTGGGGCAGATACATAATTTAAAAGGCGGAAAAGTAAAGATCCTAATTAAAACTATTACAACCCATATGCAATTATATTATTGAAAAATGAAATAAAAAACGGAAGAATAAATGCGAACCGGATGAACACATGAAACAAGCGAGAAATCGGAACTATGATGAAATCGAAATAAGAAAAATGTTAGAAAAAATGCAAATTTTAATATGAGAAAATTATTATATGCTGGAAATAAGATAAATATATTAAAATAATTTTTTGGGATTTTTTAGATGCATTTTAGTAATTAAAAACTAATTTACAATGCATAGAAACTAATTTAAAATCAAAATAAAAATAAATATGCATGCAAAAAGATATTTTTTAATTTATTAAATTAAATAAAGATTTTCAGAATGTAAATGTAAAAAGAAAATATTTTGTGGGTAATTTTTAAATGCATAAATAAAATGTAGAAATTAATTAAAATAAGATGCAAATATTAAAATAAATTAAAAATGGAAAAGTATTGAAATATATGCAAAATTGTAAAAGAAAAACGAAACCGGTGCAAGCGATTGAGCCGAGGACCACAGGGAGTATCTATGCACAGGAAACGTCTTAACCACCACGCCATCTGTCATTTGATGTTTATAGAGTGAAAAACAATGGCATATAAGTGATGACGCGTCAGAGTTATATTTGAAAATCTAACACGTCATTTCATGGGCCCCGGTGGAAAGGAAGGCGAATCGAGGCGATTGTGCCACACAAGCCACGCGGAGTCGGGGCGGTCAAGACGGCGGGCCTAGCTCGGTCGTCTTCTCCGATGACCTGAAATCAAAAACAAGCAAAACGCGTGGAATAAATGGGAAAGGGGGACCCTACCCCCCCTAAATCGATGGCTGCGAGTTCATTGGTGCCATTAGTTTTGTCTGAAACGACCTGTAGCTACCAGTTCGATGAAGGCAGCTCGAAAAGCCCTAGCCATGGCAAATCAAGATTCTTACGTGAAAGCTTTGCAACGATGGCCCAGATCGACCATGTGGAGCCTCAAGAACACAAACAAATCGTTAAAATCAATTGAAACCAACAGATAATAAAAATGCAAATTCAAGGAAAAATTGAATATGTATGAATGTATATAGCTCGATCCAGGCAGTTTCAGTCATGAATAACAATGCATACTCACTCTAAATTACCTCAGGAACACGTTTGAATGGCTGGAAGTGGTTGAGAAAATTTGGAAAATAAAATTAATTTCCAAGAATCTTGAAAAATTTTGCAAGAGTTTGGGTTTGTTTTTAGGTTAGGATTCGTGTGTAGGGTTTGTATACAATGCTGGCAATTTATAGAAGAAGTTTGGATGGCAAAAGAGTGGAAAAAAGATTGGATATTGATTGTGCAAATATTTTCTTTGAAAATCAAATCAAATATTGAAGAAAATATGATTTTCTCATCAAGGCCATGGCTTGCAATTTGGTAAGTGTAGTGGGCTTTCTTGGACATTAAGAAAGATATAAATCAACTTATTTGAAAAATAATTTAATTTTCATATTTTACATAATTTATTTTTGAATTAAATGTTATAAAATTCAAATATAAATCACAAAATAGAAAATTACCAATGTAACATTTGTGGGTCAAGAATAATGTTTTGAACAAGTTTGGATCAAAAGAATATAGGCCCATTTGGAAAATTTTGCAATTTGACCAATATGTCCTTTTGTGCAATTGTCCAAAATTCCCCAACTTCTGAACAGTGTATCTTGCTCAATTTTCCACATCTTTGAGAGTTCTTGGTCTTTTTGGAAATCTCTAAGAGTCCTCTAAACAATGTCTTTGTTTTCACTTCAATTGGAGTTACCATGCTCAATATATCTTCAAAACAAAAAGTTGACTTTTTGTTGACTTTGAAAAGGACCTGTAATGTTTTGAGCTATACCTCTCAAATGAAGCATTTTTTGGACATTCTTGTGAGACATGAAGTTGTAGAGAATTGAATTTCCTTCAAAATAAGAGGTGGTGGAAAATTTACGAGAAAGTATGAGAAAGTTATGATCAGTCAAAGTTTGGTTGACTTTTCACCTAGAAACCCTAATTTAGAAAGTTTGACTTTTGACCAAATCTTGAGTTTTCTTGATGAATCATGATCAACCCTTGATCAAATGATGAATGTAACTTCAAAATGAGGATGTTGACCAAAAATCAGAAGTTTTGTGTATGTTGACCACGATTGACTTTTGACCAATCTGTTGATTTTCGACCATCGAGCAATTATGCGAGGAAACTTGACTTGTGAAGCTTGAAACTTGACATGGAGAATCTTTGAAGCATATGAGGAAGCATGAAAACCATTGGAGGTGTTAGAAGTCCATCTGGATCTGAGAAATGCCAAACCCTAGTTTGGGTTGATTGTATAGGAGAGTGTTCATCTGATCAACTCTTGAGGAGTTCTTGAGCATGGATGTATGGAATGTCTTGAGAGATATGAGGGAAAATTTTGGGGTATGACACATTCATCTTAATCCGATAAGGAGAAGAGTTGTGATGCTTGATCTTGAACTACATGCAGAGTTCGGTGATCATTTTGTTGTTGAGATTAGAGCCGTTATCTGTGATAATCCTCTCGGTTATGCCATACCGGCGAGATAAGATTATGCACGATTAATCGAGCCACAACATTCTTGGTAACAGAGATGCAAGCGAGGGCGCTTCTACCCACTTGGTGAAATAGTCAATTGCCACAAGGATGAAGCGATGTCCGTTGGAAGCGTGGGCTTGATTTCTCCGATCATATCAATGCCCACATTGCAAAGGCCAAGGCGGTTAGAACATTCAATGGTACTGGAGGTACATGCACTTTGTCTGCGTAAATCTGGCATTTGTGGCAAGATCGAGCATAGCGGTGACAATCAGCTTCCATGGTGGACCAATAGTAACCTGTTCTCAGAATCTTCTTAGCCATGGTATGTCATTTGGAGTGGGTACCAAATACGCCGTGTAACTCTTCCATGATACGTTCTGTTGTTTTACGGTCCACAGGTAGAAGCACAAGTCGTGATTGCGCTTGTATAAGATGTCGTTGCTGAGGAAGAATTTGGATGCAAATCTTCTTAAGAACTTCTTATCGTTGACAGATGCCCCTACGGGATATTCCTGAGTCTCAAGATACCTCTTCACTTCGTAGAACCAAGGTTTTTCTTCCGTATCAAGTTCATAACAGTATGCTGGTTCGTCAAACTTTTCGATGATGATTTGGGGAGCCTCGTTGTCCCATCTGACCTTGAACATAGATGACATAGTAGCTAATGCGTCTGCCAACTGGTTCTCTTCTCGTGGAATGTGATCAAAAGTAATCTCTTCAAAGTAGGGGATCAAACTCAGAATATGCTCTTGATATGGAATGAGGTTCGGATGCTTCGTATCCCACTCGCCCTTTATCTGACTGATCACTAAAGCTGAGTCTCCATATACTTGCAAGAACTTGATTCTTAAGTCAATAGCAGCTTTAATACCCAGGATGCAGGCTTCGTATTCGGCCATGTTATTAGTGCAGCTGAAGCATAATCTGGCGGTGAAAGGCGTGAGCTCGCCTGTAGGAGATGTAATGATAGCGCCAATGCCATTGCCAAGTGCGTTTGAGGCTCCATCAAAGACCATGGTCCATCGGGATCCTTGTTCAGGTCCTTAAATGCGGTCACAGTTCTTATGATCGATAACTAGTAAAACATCTTAAATGCAAATTGAGCTGCATAGGTGATAGTCATCTGACGATGAGCCAAATGATCGGCTACTACACTTCCTTTGATTTCTTTAAAGAAGTATCTTTGGATGTCATATTCGGTCAAGATCATTTGCCATCTTGCTATTCTTAGGAGAGCTGGTTTCTCAAATATGTATTTTATCGGATCCATCTTGGAGATCAACAAGGTAGTGTGAGTCAACATATATTGTCTTAGTCGGAGGCAGCCCACCAAGCGCAAGTTTTCTCGGTGTGAGTATCTTGTTTCACAGTCGGTAAACTTTTGCTAACGTAGTATATTGCATTCTCTTTTCGACCCGGACTCGTCATGTTGCCCCACACACACCCATTGAGTTCTCAACACATCAGTATATGATAAGAGGTCTTCCTTCGGCGGGCGACATCAGGATAGGAGGATTCTATAGGTACTCCTTGATTTTGTCAAAAGCGGTCTGGCAATCGTCGTTCCATTCCCCCACTTGATCTTTCTTTAGTAACTTGAAAATTGGCTCACAAGTAGCAGTTAGATGTGCAATGAATCTGGCAATGTAGTTCAAACGTCCCAAGAAACCTCTGAATTCCTTCTCGGTGCGGGGAGCTGGCATTTCTTGAATAGCTTTAACTTTGGCGGGGTCAACTTCAATACCTTTACCACTGACAACAAACCCTAGGAGCTTACCGGATCTGACTCCAAAGGTGCACTTGTTGGGATTAAGTCTTAGTCTGTACTTCTTCAATCTATCAAATAGTTTATGCAAATGATCGAGATGTTCTTCTTACATGTGATCGAGCTATCATGTCGACGTAGACCTACATCTCGTGATGAATCATGTCATGAAATAATGCCACCATAGCGCGATAAGTAGCGCCGTTCTTGATCCGAGCGGCATGACCTTGTAGCAGAAAGTGCCCCACTAGGTAACAAAAGTAGTCTTCTCCATGTCTTGGGAGCCATTTTGATCTGATTATGTAGGAGAAACCATCCATGAAGGAGAAGACCTTATCTTTGCGATGTTGTCAACCAGAACATCAATGTGAGGAAGTGGGAAATCGTCTTTCGGACTCGCTTTGTTCAGATCTCTGTAATCCACACACATTCGTACTTTACCATCCTTCTTAGGTACAGGTACCACGTTTGCAACCCATTGCGGATAAGAAGTAACAGCTAGGAAACCGACATTGAACTGCTTCATAACTTTAGCTTTGATTTTCTCTGACATCTCAGGACGCATGCGACGAACCTTCTGTTTCACAGGGAGAAAACCTTCTTTTGTTGGCAACCGGTGTACCATAATATCAATGTCCAAACCCGGCATGTCTTTGTATGACCAAGCAAAAACCTCGATATAGTCTCGTAACATCCGGACCAATCTCTCTTTGACATTGTTCTCAAGACCTGCTCCTATCTTGACCTCTTTTCTGTCTTCATCAGTACCCAAATTCACAACCTCAACTGACTCTTATGTGTTTGTATAACTCGTTCTTCTTCTTGTAGATCGACAAGTTCTCTGGCACTTCACAATCTTCTTCACCTTCGTCTTTGGCTTGGTAGATCGGATTATCGAAGTCATATTTAGCAATAGCATATTTGTTATCGAGATTGAGTGATTACTGCGATTGTATCACGTGGGTGTGTGTAAGAACACATAGCTTTTGAAGGGGTGATAAAGCAAAAGAAAGAAAACAACAATTAAATGCAAAAGTCCAACGATTTTATTGAATGAAAATATGCAAATGACGGATAATAACCCTCACAAATGAGCCATGATGCCCCGGGCAAGGCACTAGGCTTTAAAGTTTATTGTTCAAAGCGTAGAAACGAAAAGCAAAACAGAAAACAAAAGCAATTAATCCTGTCTAAAGGAGATTGGTATGACGTCTTCAGTCTTCCAATTGTTGAGTCCGTTGTCGGGAGTTGGGAATATCCACTTGCTGATGTCGAAGTCGTTGTCGCTGTCTTCTATAGCATGAACTCCATCTTTGCTGATGCGGAAAGGAAGCTTGCCGGCACGTTCGCGGCGTATCATCTTCTGACCTTTGATGGTGAAACCTAAATCAGTCTTATCAGATTTGAAAGGAAGATCGGGGAGCTGACCCCAAATAGTACTACCTCCTTCTTCAACTGCAGCTTGAGCATCCTTCAACGAAGCCATCCTAGGCGGAACTTGTGTAGCTTCAGGAGTGACGGGAGAGTCAACAGGCATGACCCTTGGAGCTGTTTCAAAAGATTGACAGGGAGTCTCGAAGAATTCACCTTCCATCTCGAGATATCGGAATGACTGTAGATGAGTGACCATGTATTCCTCTTCACCACATACTGTAACAACCTTCCCTTTCGCCGGGTACTTCAACTTATGATGCAAGGTAGAGGTAACAGCGCCTGCCCCATGTATCCAAGGGCGTCCAAGTAGGAAAGAGTAAGCTGGACGGATGTCCATGACAAAGAAAGTGGAGTCGAAAGTGCAGGAACCGACTTTAGGTAGAATGAGCTCTCCAATCTTGTTAAGCTTAGAACCATCAAAAGCTCTCACAATTATGTCACTGGGCTTCAGAACCAATCCTTCAACATCAAGTCGGTCAAAAGAGGTCTTTGGTAGGATATTTAGAGCAGAACCGGTATCCACCAAAACATGAGACAATGTAATGCCCTTGCATTCCACAGAGATGTGCAAGGCTTTGTTGTGTTTCTTTCCGGAAGGAGTCAAATCAGCATCAGAGAAACCTAGGCCGTTGTTGGCAGCCAGGCTAGCAATACAAACTTCAAACTGATCAATAGTAGTGTCTTGCGGTACGTGAGCATTCTTCAGAAACTTCACCAAGGCTTTAGCATGAGCCTCAGAGCACAAGAGCAGAGCCAACATGGAGATCTTGGATGGAGTCTGTCCCAACTAATCCACAACATTATAATCACTCTTCTTGATAATCTTCAGAATTTCCTCCATCTCTTATTTGGAGGTGTCTTCAGCAACTTCCTTTGGTACTTCTGGCTGAGCAGGATGAGTCACTGGTTCTTAGACAAGTCTTCACACAGATTCTCCACAGGTGATGGCTTCAGTGTTAGTGTTTTAAGTTGGCATTACTTTTTGGTAAAACTAGGCTATAGCAATGTCTTGATAAAGGTCATGACATTCAGAGATTGAAGATAAATCCTACTTGACAGGATGTTTGAAGTCTGAGCTGGAAGCTAAAAGGCATGCTTGGAATTCTGGAAAATAGTCGATGTCATGAGGATGTTATGACATTCGGTGTGACGATACATTACCAGAATCATTTTCTGAGATTTTTCAGGAAGTTTGTTGAGCTGCTTTATATTGTTTTTCTGTTATTAGAATGCATGCTCACGTGGATGCTAGGTTAATCTTACATAAACCTAAATTGGTTGTTGAAAAGACCATGTTTTTAGGATTAAATTAAGTAAACCCTAGCTATCTTTATGGAAGCCAAAGCGATGTTTCGGGCTTCTATAAAGGAATTCAACCCTTACCTTCTTGCGCGCCTCTGGAATGTATTGAAGATTTAGCAGGTTGTTATTTGTGTAATTCTAGTTTCTCTTGTGAGCCAAGCATCTATCAATTGATAAGTGCCTTGGACTAGGATTTGTTTGTAAGGGTAGTTTATCACTCAAAGCTTTGAAGCACGAGTGTTTGTCTCTTGATTGAAGCTTTGAAGCAAGATCAAGATAGTTTATTGAAGTGTGTCTTCACAATTCAATTAATCAATAGGTTGATATCACTGCTGTGATTGAGGGGGAGTGAGTAGGAACTCAGGTCTAAGTAGGACTTAGATTGAAGTTGCATTGGGTAGGTTTTAAGTGAAGGAGATAAACTGGTTGGTTTATTCCTGAATTAATTCTACTAATAGTGAATTTCCTCCCTGGCTTGGTAGCCCCCAGATGTAGGTTTGTTAGAACCGAACTGGGTGAACAATTTATTGTGTTCTTTCTTGCTACTTATTTCTTGTGTGAATTGTTAACATAGTGTCGAATCTTGTGTCATAACATTCTCTGTGACATCACGTGTCTGCCGGAATTTCAATTGGTATCGGGCGGGCACCACTGTTATTTCTGGGTGATATCTAGGGATAATAGTTTCTGGCGTAATGGATAAGGAAGGAGGATTTGGAGGTAGACCACCTATTCTGGATGGGTCTAATTATGAATATTGGAAACCTCGTATGGTTGCCTTTTTAAGATCAGTGGATATTAAGGCTTGGAGAGCTGCTGACAAAGGATGGAAACATCCAACCAAGCTTGAGAAAGATGAGACTACTGTCTTGAAACCTGAGGAAGAATGGAGCAAAGAGGAAGAGGAGCTAGCACTGGGGAACTCCAAAGCATTGAATGCCTTATTTAATGGGATTGGCAGGAACATGTTCAGACTGGTTCATCAATGTGAGCTGGCCAAGGATGTTTGGGACACTTTCAAGACTACTCATGAGGGGACGTCCAAGGTGAAGATGTCAAGACTTCTGATGCTTACTACCAAATTTGAGAATTTGAAGATGAAAGAAGATGAGACTATTCATGAGTTTCACATGAATGTCTTGGAGATTACCAACACCTCAGGAGCACTTGGTGAAAAGATGTCAGAGGAGAAGCTGGTGAGAAAAATTCTCAGATCCTTGCCTAAAAGATTTGCAATGAAAGTAACTGCAATAGAGGAGGCTCAGGACATCAGCACCTTGAAGGTTGAAGAACTTGTTGGATCTCTTATGACTTTTGAGATGGGAATCAGTGAAACTGTTGACAGGAAGAACAAGAGCATAGCACTTGTATCCAATACTGAAGATGGATGCAAGGAGGATGATAAAGAGAAGATATCTGAAGCTATAGCTATGCTTGGAAGACAGTTCAACAAGCTCATCAAGAGGATTGATCCAAAGTCAAGGTCAAATGTCAAGGACATTGCATCTGACATCAGCAGAAGATCCAAGTCAGAAGAAAAAGGAAGTCAAGGCAGTGGAATCCAATGTCATGGATGTGAAGGATATGGACATATTAGAGCTGAATGTCCTACCTTTCTTAAGAAACAAAAGAAAGGAATGATTGTCACTTGGTCTGATGGTGAATCAAGTAGTGACTCTGAAGAGGAATCAGCCAAACTTGTCACTGCACTTTCTGAAAGTTGCAATTTTGATAATGACTCTAGTGATGAAGAAGTGACCTTTGAAGAATTTGCTGATACTTACAAGAAGCTGTGTATCAGAAGTGGTGAAGTATGTCAGCCAAATGAAAAACAGAAAAAGCTGATTGAGAAGTTGGAGGCAGAAAATGTGAAGCTGGAAGCTGAGAAGAAGGAAAATACAGTCACTATAAGTCATCTCAACAGTGAAATTATAGTGTTGAATTCCAAGCTTGATCATATGACTAAGTCTGTCAAAATGCTGACTACTGGGACTGATAAGTTGGAAGAAATCCTTCAGCTGGGACAAAATGCAGGAAATAAGCATGGTCTAGGATATGTGGCTGAAAAGGAACCTGTTAGTGACAAGAAAAAGAAGAGGCATGGGAAACCAAAGTCAAAGCAGATGTCACAACATAAAACAGGAAATGTTTCTAGCTCAGGGTATGTGGCTGCAAAGAAATTTGCTGACAACAAGAAGAAGAACAGACCTAATAAGCCAATGTCAGAACAGATGTCACAATATTGGGGTCAACATCAGGATCAGAGAAACATGAATAAGAAGTTTCAAAGATGGAGATGTCACCATTGTGGAAGGTTTGGACTCATAAAACCCTTCTGCTATAGGCTACATGGATACCCTAATCAGAATCCCTATGTTAAGCCTAAGAACAGCAAGGTACCCTACACTCAAAAGTGGAAGAAGAGGACTGCAGCATTGATAGCTCACACTTCCCTTAGAGTGTCTGCCAAGGAAGATTCGTACTTTGACAGTGGGTGTTTCAAGCATATGACTGGAATAAAAAACCTACTGAATAATGTCAAACCTCATTCTACCAGCTTTGTTACTTTTGGAGACGGAGCTAAAGGAGAAATCAAAGGTGTTGGAAACTTGGACTGTTCTAGAGTTCCAAACCTAAATGGAGTGTTGCTGGTAAAAGGCTTGACTGCTAACCTCATAAGCATAAGTCAGCTTTGTGATATGGGATTCAAAGTCAACTTCACTAGGTCTGAATGTCTTGTAATCAATGATAAACAAGAAGTAGTTATGAGAGGAGTCAGATCAAAGGACAACTGCTACATGTGGGAATATGAGAACACCAACCTGTCCTCTGTGTGTTCTACAGACAAAGATGAAAAGGAGGTAAAATTGTGGCACCAAAAACTTGGTCATCTGCATCTCAGAGGAATGAAAAAGATCATCTCCATGGAGGCTGTCAGAGGGATACCAAGACTCCATATTGATGAAGGGAGAGTCTGTGGTGAGTGTCAGGTTGGAAAGCAAACCAGAATGTCACACCCAATGTCTAGACATCTGACCACTTCTAAACTGCTGGAGCTGCTACATATGGATTTGATGGGACCTATGCAGGTTGAAAGCCTTGGTGGAAAAAGATATGCTTATGTTGTTGTGGATGATTTCTCCAGATTTACCTGGATAAACTTCATCAAAGAAAAATCTGATGTGTTTGAGGTTTTTCAAGAGTTATGCAAAAGACTTCAAAGAGAGAAGGAAATCTGTATTATCAGAATAAGAAGTGATCATGGAAAGGAATTTGAGAACAACAAGTTTGATGAATTCTGCTCCTCAGAGGGAATCAATCATGAGTTTTCTTCTCCTATAACACCTCAACAAAATGGGGTTGTGGAAAGGAAGAATAGGACTATACAGGAATCTGCCAGAGCAATGATTCATGCTAAGAAACTACCTATTCATTTTTGGGATGAAGCTATGAATACAACTTGCTATGTTCACAACAGGGTCACCATAAGAAAGGGAACATCCTCCACCCTGTATGAATTATGGAAGGGAAGAAAACCAACTGTGAAATATTTCCATGTGTTTGGCAGCAAATGTTATATTCTGACAGATCGTGATCAAAGGAGAAAGATGGACTCTAAGAGTGATGAAGGCATTTTTCAGGGATACTCCACTAACAATGAGCATATAGGGTATTCAACTCCAGAACCCAAGTTATGATGGAGTCTATTAATGTCATTGTTGATGATCATCATCAGGAACACAATGTCCCATGTGATGTTGAGACATGGTTTGAGACATCACCACAAGTACTTGATAAGGATGATGTACCTGCTCCTACTTCACCAAAATCTGATCCAGAGGAAGTCAACAAAGATCCCTCCATCAGAATTCAGAAAGATCATCCAAAGGAACTCATCATTGGGGATCCAAACAAGGGTGTCATTACAAGGTCTAGAGAAATAGTCTCAAACTCATGTTTTGTGTCAAAAGTAGAGCCAAAAAATGTCAAAGAAGCTCTAAGTGATGAATTCTGGATTGGAGCAATGCAAGATGAATTGAACCAGTTCAAGCAACATGAAGTATGGGAGTTAGTTCCTAGATCAGAAGGAACAAACATCATTGGCACAAAGTGGATCTACAAGAACAAGTCTGATGCAGAAGGGGTTGTCACCAGAAATAAAGCAAGACTTGTTGCTCAGGGTTACACTCAAGTTGAAGGGATTGATTTTGATGAGACTTTTGCTCCAGTGGCTAGACTGGAATCAATCAGGTTACTACTAGGGGTTGCTTTCATTCTGAAATTCAAATTATTTCAGATGGATGTGAAAAGTGCCTTCCTAAATGGCTACTTGAATGAGGAGGTATATGTAGAACAGCCTAAAGGATTTGTGGATCCAAGTTTTCCTCTGATCATGTCTACAAGTTAAGAAAAGCCCTATATGGACTAAAGCAAGCTCCTAGGGCGTGGTATGAAAGGCTGACCAAGTTCCTTACAGACAAAGGATACAGGAAAGGAGCCTTGGATAAAACTCTCTTTGTTAAGAATGAAGGAGGAAAGATAATGGTGGCTCAAATTTATGTTGATGACATTGTATTTGGAGGAATGTCAGACACAATGGTGAAACATTTTGCCAACCAAATGCAAGCTGAGTTTGAAATGAGCCTCATGGGAGAGTTGACTTACTTTCTTGGATTGCAAGTGTCATACCCCAAAATTTTCCCTCATGTTTCTCAAGACATTCCATACATCCATGCTCAAGGATTCCTCAAGAGTTGATCAGACAAACTCTCTCCTAGACAATCAACCCAAACTAGGGTTTGGCATTCCTCAGATCAAGATGGACTTCCAACATCTCCAATAGCCATCATACCTCCTCATATGCTTCAAAGATTCTCCATGTCAAGTTTCAAGCTTCACAAGTCAAGTTTCCTTAGATAATTGCTCAGATGGTTGAAAATCAGTTGTATTGGACAAAAAGTCAACTGTGGTCAACATACAGTCAAACCTCCTGATTTTTGGTCAACATCCTCATTTTGAAGACACATTCATCATTTGATCAAGGGTTGATCATGATTCATCAAGAAAACTCAAGATTTTCTCAAAAGTCATCTTTCCAAATTAGGGTTTCTAGGTGAAAAGTCAACCAAACTTTGACTGATCATAACTTCTTCATACTTTCTCAGAAATTTTTCCACCACCTCTTGTTTTGAAGGAAATTCAATTCTCTACAACTTCATGTCTCACAAGAATGTCCAAAAAATGCTTCATTTGAGAGGTATGGCTCAAAACATTACAGGTCCTTTTCAAAGTCAACAAAAAGTCAACTTTTTGTTTTGAGGATATATTGAGCATGGTAACTCCAATTGAGATAAGACCAAAAAGGTTGGTTAGAGGACTCTTAGAGCTTTCCAAAAAGTCCAAGAACTCTCAAAAATGTGGAAAATTGAGCAAGATATACCTTGTGCAAGTTGGGCAATTTTGAGGAAGTGCACAAAGAGAAATACTTCTAAAAATCAAAAACTTTGCAAATGGGCCTACTTTTTCTTCATCCAAACTTGTTCCTTATGCAATTAGGAATATCCAAGCCCAATGCCACGAATTTTTATTTTATTTTTCTATTTAATTTGGAATTTATTCATTTAAATACAAATTAAATTCAAAAATAAAGTAGGAAATCAAAATTAATTGCAAACTTGATTTTTATTTCTTCCTTGAGATCCAAGCAACTCATAAAGGCCAGCAAATTTCGAAATTTGGATTGGTATGGCAAGATTTGATTGAAAATTGATCAAAATATGAAAATTTGATTTTATACAAAATCAAATTTGATTTGAATTGATTATTGATTGATTCTTCCTCAAAATAACTTCAAATCCTTCTACTATATATACATGATGCATACCACACGAATTAGGGTAGAAAATTTGACTCAAGAACCCTTGTTGCAACTCAAAAAAACTGTGGCAAGCAAGCAATTGGTGATCATAGCTCCAGCCGTTTTCAATCAATTTTGAGGTGTCTAACACATTCCTTGACATCTCCATAATCGATCCAGACCTTTACATTGGTCAAATCCATCCAGAATCAGAAAATTCGTGTTTGGTTTGTTCTTGAAAATTTCAAAATCGATTTCTCATATTCATGCATTTTTAACACGATTTGTTGTTGTTTTTGTGATTAGTGATGAGTTTACAAGCTTTCTGGGTGCTCTAATTGAATTTCCATGGCCTGAATCGTGATATACCATAACTAGGGTTTCTGAGCTCGATTTAGGGCTTTGCTTAAATGGAAAAATTGGACCATGAGACCTATACCAGCGCGTTCGGAATGATCTCAGGAATCGAACCATGCCTTTAGAATTCATTTATATTATGTATGCATGATTTTCAGTTTTGCCAGGGCCTGTAGCGTCGAAGAATGGACGCTAGCTTTCAAAAATTCAAATTGGAGAAGCGATGGATGGCGCGAGTTCGTGGCAATGGGAAGGCGACAGCGTGTTATAATCCACTCACTTGGTTTCCAAACGACACACTTGGCTCGATTGGTTAAGGCGTTCCTGTTCCGGATGCTCTCACATGTCTCGATTCGAACCATGCCAGGACCATTTGGTTTTCTCTTTTACAAAACTCATATTTTCATATTTTTATTTTACTTAATATTTTGCATCCAATTTAATTTCTTTTCATATTTTTATTTATGCATTAAAAATCACCAAAATATTTTTCCTTTTGCATTTATTTTCAGAAAATACTTATTTAATTTATAAAATTAAAAATATAATTTTGCATGCATATTTATTTTTATTTCTAATTTCTCATTTAATTCAATTTTAATTAGTTTTTAATTACCAAATTGCATCTAAAAAATCCCAAAAATTATTTTAGCATATTAATTTTATTTCCAGCATGTCATATTTTCTCATTTAAAATTTGCATTTTCTAACATTTTCCTCTTATTCGATTTCCTCGTATTTTCGATTTCTCACCTTTTGCGGAGTTATCTCGTTTGGCGATTTTTCTTTATCGTTTTCTTTTTCCAATATTATAACTGCTCATGGGATGTAATAGTTTTAATTAGGCTTTTATTTTCCGACTTTCAATTATGTATACGCCCCAAAGCCATGTAATAGCGTAGGACATTTATCTTTCCGCATCTTTACATTCCGCATTTTACTTTCCGCACCCTATAAATTGCTAGTAATTAGGTGTGTATGGCAAGATAAAATTGAACATAGCCCACTAATTTCCAAGATAAAATATAAAATCAACACACTCTTTCACACATACCCCTTAGGGTAATTCTCTCGTTGCCTTACGATTCAAAATGGTCAAGTCCCTCGAGCGTGAGGTATTCTAGCACCGTTGCCTTCAAAACAAATCATCATAGTCCCTTGATACAAAGATCATAGACCCACGATGTCGCCTACGAATACATGATCTTGACCCTCGATTGTCGCCTACGAAAATGATGATAGTCCCTTGAATGTGCTAGGATACTTCCTACAAGTTGCCTTCTATGACCATCCGATGTCCCTTCGAATGTCCCTTCTACATCCACGAATAGGGTTACCTACCAACTAATGGTATGGATAGCACTATTCTAAAGGAACGTAAAATAACACGAAAATGACCATTCTGAGTAGGTAATAAGACTTTTAGTTGCTTGCTCTATCAAAATACTTTTCACACCTCACACTTTTTTCAAAGTTCAAACTCTTTTCAAAACAAAACATTTCCGAACACTTTGTATACATTCCTACATGAATCATTACAAAGTCACAGCGAAATGCCTTTTCAAAACGGTTCTGTCAAACACACAGAAAGCACATTTTTAAAGTGATCTAAGAGCAACTAAGAGCCCGTAGATAACTACGGATGGAAAGGGGTGCTAATACCTTCCCTTTTCATAACCTTCTCCCTTACTCAGAATCTAACGAAGGTCTTTTTCTGTACTTTTACCTTCCCTTATTTGGATAAAAATAAAAGTCGGTGGCGACTCTTGCTATCCGCACATTTGCGATACAAAAATCTACAAAGTCAGTTCACCGTATTACAGAACTGGCGACTCTGCCGGGGAGACACCCTTAAAGAGAGAATTGCCTTAAGGATTTATAGATCATTTTTATTGCTTTCTGTTTGACTTGCTTGCTTTACTTTTAAGGGTTGCTTGGGTATTATATTTGTGGGGGGATCCTACACCCGGATCCGGGTTTCCTTTTAGGTAAGTAGCAATAAATCATCACAACCGTTAGACGTATATCAAAACGGTCAACATGATGGCTACGTTAGTGTGACACTTTGGATGTCCTGATACTCTTCATTCCCAAGTTGAGGATAGTATTTGGCTTCTGCGTGGTGTCATCAAGCACTAACTAAACTTTTAGAACCTTAATTGACCCATCTTGGCCATTAGAAGGTAGTGAGATGGCCCGGCTTTGGTGCAGACTAAGGTTGGCTGATACTCGATGCTACGCTCATTGAGATCAGACTTTTGGGACATTTTCGGTCGACCACTTGGTAGTCGTATTGAAATAAGCGCCTACGAGAAAGATCAATGATGTGAGATTCCTAGAACCCGGTTACTATTATAGGACAGGATGAACCAACTCAAACTTTTGGTGGGGTAATCACCTATACCTCTTGCAAGCCTTAAACCTAGGCTCATTGTGTGAATTGCTGCTTGTGTGTGCCAAACATGACATCATGACATCATTTGCATTGCATATCATTTCTAACTATTTCAAGGACCTAGGGATTTATCTTTGCTCTATTTTGTAGGTGTTATGGCTTCTAGAAAGACTATCCGAATCAACTTCTTGGGTATACCTTCTCAGCTCAAAGAATTGGTTTCAGAGATTCCCGATCATGCTCAGTTCATCAAAAGACATGGTTATCTACTTGACTTGGTTATCTCTGGTTTTGAAGAAGATATGATGCATGTCCTATTCCAGTTCTTCGATCCGAAACACCATTGCTTTACATTTCCAGATTATTAGTTAGTTCCTACCTTGGAGGAGTCCTCTAAGCTACTTGGGATACCTATTCTTGACCAAATGCCATTCACCGGTTTAGAAAAGGTTCCTAAGTACGAAGACATTGCATCCGCCTTACATCTTAAGCGCTCAGACATTGAAGCCAATTGGGAAACTAGAAGTGGAGTTAAGGGTTTGCTTGCCAAGTTCCTCATTAAGAAAGCCCGAGAATTCCTCAAAGTTATGAGTTTCCATGCATTTGAAGACATTGTGGCCCTGCTAATTTATGGTTTGGTTCTATTCCCTAACTCAGATCAATTCATAGATGTCAACACCATCAAGTTGTTCCTTACCCGTAATCCTGTGCCTACTTTACTTGGAGACATCCTACATTCTCTCCACACTCGTACTACTAAAAGACAAGGAACTCTCATGTGTTGTATACCGTTACTTTCCAGATATCCGTTGGAATCTTTTCTCTCAAAAGGACTTCACATTCATTGAGCGTTGTGGAGAATTTCCTAATGTACCACTCCTTGGTATAAGGGGAGGTATTACTTACAACCCTTCTCTAGCTCTACGTCAGTTTGGTTTTGCTCGAAGAGATGGTCCTCATGATATGCTTCTCCAAGACATTGTATTCGACTACAACCACGATCTCCAGAATTACCGACGAAGGTTCATACACGCTTGGGGCATGGTAAAGAAGACTGATACCAAGACTTTGGGGCACCAAAACTCCATTCCTTGGGAACCTTACCTTAAATGGGTGCGAGCTCGAGCTCAAAACCTCATGATGCCATTCACGCCTGTTTTACCAGTAATTATGGAACCTGTTGCTATAGGTGACGTACCCTATACTATTCTCCATCCTGACATGGCTATTGATTTTGAAGACTTGAAGAGATCCTGGATTCAGCTTAAAGAAGAGAGGGATACCTTTGAAGCTCAGTGCTATGCAAGCGAGAAGAAAGTGCTAGAGTTGACAAAGCTACTTCACGAGGAGCGCAACATCAACGCCTACCTCGGCACCAAGAGGAAGCGCCCATGGGAGACCTAGAAGCTTTATATGTTTTTCTTTTATTGTTTTGAACTATCTTTTGTACTTAAAAAGAAAAAGAATAAAAAGAGAACTAATAAATGTTTGTTCATTGCTTGTCTAACAAATTTAAATCCTAAAGGTCCTTGAAAACATTGCATTGCATTCGCATAAACATTGCATAGCATAGCATAACATTGCATCACAGGTACATTGGAGATTGGTTTTCTCATCCTCTTGCTATTTATTTTAGCAGCAATGGCTCTCGAACAAACTGTCAAAGATCTTCAAGTTCAGAATGCTCAGTTTCAGCAGATGTTCACTAGCTTGGTCCAAGGCTAAGAAGATCTGAAGAAGCTCATCAACAAGAAGAAGAAGGTTGTGGGTCTACTCAACATGGGCAGACGCTACAAAGGGGGTCCTAAAGTGGTCAGCCGGATTGAGCTCTCTGAAGACAGTGTCAAGAATGAGGGGAGTGTCAAGGGAAATGAAGAAGATCAGCGTGAGCCTGAGAAAGAGAGAGAGGAGCGTTCTGACTATAGCCAGTACTCTGATGAAGATGACAAATACAAGCAACTTGAAGACCGTCTGAATGCTGTGGAAAATCTGAAAATGTCCGGGCTGAATTTTGATGATCTGAGTCTTGTTCCTGGTGTTGTGATCCCTCCCAAGTTCAAAGTTCCTACCTTTGCCAAGTATGATGGAATTTCTTGTCCGAAGCTGCATTTGAAGTCCTATGTTCAGAAGATCAACCCCACACCGATGATTGTGGATGCATTATTTTCAAGAGAGTTTGTCAGGAACTCGGTTGGAGTGGTATTATCGACTAGAGAATGACCGTATCCGTACTTGGAGTGACTTGGTGATGCTTTCTGAGCAATATGAGTACAATCTTGAATTGGCGCCCACTCGTATGCAACTACAGAGCATGTCTATGGGTCGTGATGAGAAGTTCAAGGAGTATGCTCAGAAGTGGAGAGATTTAGCAGGCAGAGTTCAGCCACCCTTGTCCAATAGGGAATTGGTTGATATGTTTATGGGAACATTGTCAGGCCCGTTCTTCAATCATCTGATTGGAAACTCTTCACCGGATTCACCGGTGATACTTACTGACGTGTGAAGGTATCAAGAGCGGAAAGATTCAGGTAGAGACATCTTCAAATGCTACGAAAAGATCTTTTGGTGGTAAGAAAGAAGCTAACGCTGTGTATGGTCAGAAAAGCCGAGCCAAGACCGACCGCTCAATCTGTAGGGCGGTTGTGATCTCAATCCTACATCGGCACAACCTCGTGAGACAGCGCGGGAGCAGCGCCGAAGGCAGTTCACGAAGATCAACATGCCATTGTCATGAGCCTTGCAACACATGTTGAAAGCGAACTAATTACCTTGAGGATCCTCCTCGAATGTCAACACTTCTTCTCGAGATACAATCCTAATGCTAAGTGTGCTTACCACTCCAATAGCCCGGACATAGTCTTGATGATTGTTGGGCTCGAAGAACAAAATTCAAGATATGATTGAAGCTAAGCAGTTGAGTTTAATCCTCTGTTGAGACTCGAATGTGATCAGCGCCTATGCCTAACCATGACAAAAGTTCCAATGTTGTTGGTGGCGATACTTATGTTTTCAACATAGATGACTGACCATTCCTCGATGACTATTAAGAGATTCTTTATGCGGTGTCAATCCAGGATGCCCGAGAATCGTTGGTGCCCTCTGCACGATGGTTGTGCTTGGTTGAGAAGGCGTGTCCGTGCATGATGGATAACCGTGAGATACTATTCTTGAAACCACACATGCGGCGTGTGAAGATATGTCTAAGCTGAAGATTGACAACGCAAATGAAACTGTACCATCTGTATGGGATACCTTGGGGCAGCCAAGTGGAAAGTATGATTACATGGTGAAATACTCTGTTCCTGAGAGCTACACGATTCCTATTGAAGATGTTAAAGTAACCGGATGGGGTGACGAATTCCCAGAAGACTATGCTGGTGTTAACACCATAAGGATTTCCTCTGCTGATCCTGTGCCTAGAGTGGCACCTCTCATTATCACTTCTCCCAGACCAGTTCCATATTCCTCTGATAAAGCTATCCCTTGGAATTATGGATCCGAAGTTTACTATCATGGCGTCAAACAAGACCCTCTGACCATTGAAGATCTTACCGTTAAAGCTACCATTCCTGACATTGACAACATCACCGGATCTAGTAAGGTGACCAGAACCGGAAGGGTATTTTCTCCAGATATCTCTCCTCCAAAAGACACCGCGACTCCAGCTCGCATTCCATCTACTCAACCAATATCCCTAGCTAGTGGGAACGAACCAGTGACTCATCCTGCTCAACCAGAAGTACCAAAGGAAGCTGCTGAAAACACCTCCAAACAAGAAATAGAGGAAATTCTGAAGATTATCAAGAAGAGTGATTACAATGTTGTGGAGCAGTTGGGACAGACTCCGTCCAAAATCTTCATGCTTGCTCTACTCTTGTGCTCTGAGGCTCATGCTAACGCCTTAGTGAAGTTTCTGAAGAATGCTCACGTGCCGCAAGACACTACTACTGATCAATTTGAAGTTTGTATTGCTAGCCTGGCTGCCAACAACGGCCTAGGCTTCTCTGATGCTGATTTGACTCCTGCCGGAAAGAAACACAACAAAGCCTTGCACATCTCTGTTGAGGGCAAGGGCGTTACATTGTCTCATGTTTTGGTGGATACCGGTTCTGCTTTGAACATCCTACCGAAGACTGCTTTTGATCGGCTTGATGTGGAAGGGTTGGTTCTGAGACCCAGTGACATCATTGTGAGAGCTTTTGATGGTTCTAAGCGAACAGTACTTGGAGAGCTCACTCTGCCCGTTAAAGTCGGTTCCCAGACTTTTGACTCTACTTTCTTTGTGATGGATATCCGTCCAGCTTACTCTTTCCTACTTGGACGCCCTTGGATACATGGGGCAGGCGCTGTTACCTCTACCTTGCATCAGAAGTTGAAGTACCCGGTGAAAGGGAAGGTTGTACAGTATGTGGTGAAGAATAATATATGGTCAGTCATCTACTGTCGTTCCGATATCTCGAGATGGAAGGTGAATTCTTCGAGACTCCCTGCCAAGCTTTTGAAATAGTCCCCAGAGTCGTGCCTGTTGACTCTCCTATTACTCCTGAAGTTACACAAACCCCTCCTAGGATGGCCTCGCTGAAAGATGCTCAAGATGCTGTTGAAGGAGGTGGTAGTGCTATTTGGGGTCAGCTCCCTGATCTTCCTTTCAAATTTGACAAGACTGGTTTAGGCTTCACCATCAAGGGTCAGAAGATGATACGCCGCGAACGTGCCGGCCAACTTCCTGTCCGCATCAGTCAGAGTGGAATCCATACTGTTGAAGACGACGACAACGACTTCGACATCAGCAAGTGGATCTTCCCAACTCCAGATCATGGACTCAGCAATTGGAGGACTGAAGACGTCATACCAATCTCCTTTAGACAGGAGTAATTGCTCTTGTTTTGTTTTGCTTTTCGTATTTTTCTGTGTTTTGAACAATAAACTCTAAAGCCTAGTGCCTTGCCCGGGGCATCGTGGCTCGTTTGTGCGGGTTATTATCTGTCATTTGCATATTTACATTCAATAAATTCGTTGGACTTTTGCATTCAATTGTGTCTTTCTTTCTTTTACTTTATCACCCCTTCAAAAGCTATGTGTTCTTACACACACCCACGTGATACACTGCAGAATCACTCCGAATCTCGTTGATAACATCTATGCTATTGCTAAATATGACTTCGATAATCCGATCTACCAAGCCGAAGATGAAAGTGAGGAAGATTGTGAAGTGCCAGGAGAACTTGTCAGACTGCTACAGCAAGAAGAACGAGTTATACAGCCACACGAAGAGCAAGTTGAGGTTGTGAATTTGGGCACTGACGAAGACAGAAAAGAGATCAAGATAGGAGCGGGTCTTGAGAACAGTGTTAAAGAAAGGTTGATTCAGATGCTACGAGACTATATTGAGGTTTTCGCTTGGTTATACGAAGACATGCCAGGTTTAGACATTGATATTGTGGTACACCGGTTGCCAACGAAAGAAGGTTTTCTCCCAGTAAAACAGAAGGTTCGTCGTATGCGTCCTGAGATGTCAGAGAAAATCAAAGCCGAAGTTATGAAGCAGTTCAACGCAGGTTTCTTAGCCGTTACTTCTTATCCGTAGTGGGTTGCAAATGTGGTGCCCGTACCCAAGAAGGATGGCAAGGTACGAATGTGTGTGGATTACAGAGATCTGAACAAAGCAAGTCCGAAAGATGATTTCCCACTTCCTCATATTGATGTTCTGGTTGACAACACCGCTCAGCACAAGGTCTTCTCCTTCATGGATGGCTTCTCCGGTTATAATCAGATCAAAATGGCTCCCGAAGACATGGAGAAGACTACTTTTGTGACACAGTGGGGTACTTTCTGTTACAAGGTTATGCCGTTCGGGCTGAAAAACGCAGGCGCCACTTATCAGCGTGCTATGGTGGCACTATTTCATGACATGATTCATCACGAGATAGAGGTCTACGTCGACGACATGATAGCTCGATCACAAACAGAAGAAGAGCATCTTGATCATTTGCAAAAACTATTTGACAGATTGAAGAAATACAGACTAAGACTCAATCCCAACAAGTGCACTTTTGGAGTCAGATCCGGTAAGCTCCTAGGGTTTGTTGTCAGTAGTAAAGGTATTGAAGTTTACCCCGCCAAGGTTAAAGCTATTCAAGAGATGCCAGCTCCCCGCACCGAGAAGGAAGTCAGAGGTTTCTTGGGCCGTCTGAACTACATTGCCAGATTCATTGCACATCTAACTGCTACTTGTGAGCCAATCTTCAAGTTACTGAAGAAAGATCAAGTAGTAGAGTGGAACGACGATTGCCAGATCGCTTTTGACAAAATCAAGGAGTACCTACAGAATCCTCCTATCCTGATGCCGCCTACCGAAGGAAGACCTCTTATCATGTACTTGACAGTATTAGAGAACTCAATGGGGTGTGTGTTGGGGCAACATGACGAGTCTGGTCGAAAAGAGCATGCAATATACTACCTTAGCAAAAAGTTTACCGACTGTGAAACAAGATACTCACAGCTTGAGAAAACTTGCAGCGCTTTGGCTTGGGCTTTCGCCGACTAAGGCAGTATATGTTGACTCACACTACCTTGTTGATTTCAAGATGGATCCGATAAAATACATATTTGAGAAACCAGCTCTCTCCGGAAGAATAGCAAGATGGCAAATGATCTTGACCGAGTATGATATCGGTACACTTCTCGAAAGCAATCAAAGGAAGTGTACTAGCGATCATTGGCTCATCAAGCCGTAGATGACTATCGATCTATGCGATTCGAGTTTCCAGCGAAGATGTTTTACTAATTCTTGTTGTGAAGAGGGCCCAGACGAAGGACTGAACAAGGATCCCGATGGACCATGGTCTTTGATGGAGCCTCAAACGCACTTGGCAATGGCATTGGCGCCATCATTACATCCCCTGCAGGTGGACATACTCCTTTCACCGCCAGATTATGTTTCTGTTGCACCAACAATATGGCCGAATACGAAGCGTGCATCATGGGTATTAAAGCTGCTATTGACTTAAGAATCAAGTTCTTGCGGTGTATGGAGACTCGACTTTAGTAATCGATCGATTAAGGCGAGTAGGATCTGAGCATCCGAATCTCATTCCATATCGAGAGCATGTTCTGAGTTTGATCCCCTACTTCGAAGAGATTACCTTTGATCATATTCCACGAGAAGAGAATCAGTTGGCAGACGCATTGGCTACTATGTCATCTATGTTCAAGGTTAGGTGGGACAATGAGGCTCCCCAGATCATCATTGAGAGGTTTGACGAACCAGCGTATTGTTATGAGCTTGACACAGAAGAGAAACCTTGGTACTACGACGTGAAGAGGTATCTTGAGACTCAGGAATATCCCGCAGGGGCATCTGTCAATGATAAGAAATTTATGAGAAGGTTTGCATCCAAATTCTTCCTCAGCAACGGCATCTTATACAAGCGCAATCATGATTTGTGCTTACTACGCTGTGTAGACCTGAAGACAGCGGAACATATCATGGAAGAATTACACGAAGGCGCGTTTGGTACGCATTCCAGTGGTCATACGATGGCTAAGAAGATTCTGAGGACAGGTTATTATTGGTCCACCATGGAAGCTGATTGCCACCGTTATGCTCGATCCTGTCACAGATGCCAGATTTATGCAGACAAAGTGCATGTACCTCCAGTACCTCCCGAATGTTTTAACAGCTCCTTGGCCTTTTGCAATGTGGGGCATTGACATGATTGGAGAAATCAAGCCCACCGCTTCCAATGGACATCGTTTCATCCTTGTGGCAATTGACTATTTCACCAAATGGGTAGAGGCAGCCTCGTTCGCATCTGTTACCAAGAATGTGGTGGCTCGATTCATCAAACATAATCTTATCTGTCGGTATGGCACTCCCCGAAAGGATTATCATAGATAACGGTTCCAATCTCAACAATAGAATGATCACCGAACTCTGCACGCAGTTCAAGATCAAGCATCACAACTCTTCTCCTTATCGGCCTAAGATGAATGGCGCAGTGGAAGCCGCCAACAAGAATATTAAGAAGATCATACAGAAGATGACAGTAACTTACAAAGATTGGCATGAGATGTTACCATTTGCTCTTCATGGTTATCGCACCACAGTACGGACATCTACAGGGGCAACCCCCTTCTCTCTTGTGTACGGTATGGAAGCAGTCCTACCCATCGAGGTTCAGATACCCTCAACCAGGGTCCTCCAGGACGCAGAGTTAGGTGAAGATGAATGGATCCAGACTCGCCTTGACCAGATCAACTTGATCAACGAGAAACGACTCGCGTCCATCTGCCATGGACAGATCTATCAGAAGCGAATGATCAAAGCATTTAACAAGAAGGTCAAGCGCCGAGTTTACCAAGTCGGTGATCTAGTAGTCAAGCGCATCATTCTTCCACAAGGTGATCCCAGGGGCAAATGGACTTCCACCTATGAGGGACCATTTGTAGTCAAGACAGTATTTTCAGGCGGAGCTATGATACTTAGCACCATGGATGGCGAAGATTTCCCACACCCTGTGAACGCTGACATAGTCAAAAAATACTACGCATAAAAGAGACCCGCTAGGTCGACTGACCTGGGCAAAAATAAGGGCATCCTGGTGAACCAAAAGGGTTCGGGCAAAAGTTAAGGATATATACAAAACATGTACACCCGGCAAGTCGAAAACCTGAAAAGGCGGCTTGGGCAAAAAAGGGTATCCCGGTAGACTGAAAACCCGAAAGGGCGGTCTAGGCAAAAGTTAGGGATTTAAGCATACGACTATGTCTCGTCCAGATCACCTACCTTCAGACTACTACTATCAGCATTCAAGATTCAAATGGCGAAAATCAATCCAATCACTTTCTACTGACAGCAAGGAGATGAGATAGTTGATATATATGAGTACTAGCATAGTTGGAACTTGACGAGATTGTTTCCGCATAGCTTTTTACCTTTCTCTTGTACAAACTACTTGGCCATACGCCACCTTTTAAATAAATGCAAGTTTTCTTCTCTTTAATATTCTTGTTTGTTGTTTTTTGCATAAAATCCAATGTCTGCTTTGAATGATTATATGCATTTGACAATAAAAATTCGTTCACAAACATGCGAAAAGTGGACATACAAAGGATAATTACTACAGGCTCTAGGAATTGAGATGACGACGAAAGTCACCAAGGCATTCCCCTGCAGGGTATAATCCCCACAAAGATATCACTCACTGCAAATTTTCCCCATCAGTGTACAAATCTCCTTCCGCTAGTCCAGATATCTCAACTTCATCATCGTTAGCAGTTTTATCTCCAGCAGAGACATTTATCCTCAGCAGGATGCATTTCAACAATTCCCTTTCCCCGGCAGCAGCAGTGTCTAGACTTGAAACTTGGTCAGATAGTGCATAGGAGGAAACTTGCATCTTTTATTCCCCAGCCAGAGATCTTGACGGACTCCAGATCCTTCCAACCCGGTCTCCAGGCGATTATCAAATACTCTTCAGCAAAATCTATACACAAGATTCCCCCAATAGAGTACTTCCTAACCTCTCCCCAGTGGAGTCTGCATATGAGATCTTCAGCAACGTATTTCCCGGTCTCTACCGTCCACAACAGTATCTAGGCTCAAGACTTGGTCAGATAGTGCATCGGAGGAATCAAAGTTGCCATCCTTCTCTTTCCCCAAGCAGGGTCTCCACCCACTTCATCCTCAAGCAGAACATCCGCATCTTCTTCAAGATGGATATGTTTTGAAATACCACAACATCTATCATGCATACATTACTCATAAAAGTCATAATTTGTGCATATGTCATTCATACGCATTATCATGCATCATACTTTGCTTAAGACTAACAATATTCTATCAAAAGTTTCTCTTGTTTTCTCCAAAGCAGGTGAAAGTCACTTCTGACGCAAACAGGTCCAGGATTAAGACCCGAATCCAGACGGGAAAACTATCTGAACGACCAACCTCGTTGTCCTCCAACAATGGATCCAGGATTAATACCCGAAGCTAGACGGGAAACCCTATCCGAACGATCACAAGTTATCCTCCAATAACAGGCATTGGATCAACACCCGAAGCACAACAGGGAAGCTATCCACCTTCTGTCGACCATCATCCCCTCAGAGTAGTCAGCACGAAGAACTATTCTGACTCCTTCTTATTATCAACAACAACTACAGAGTCTGGCGTACGACTCAGTTGCCTTGGATGGCATCTTAAGCCCATCTCCGACTACTTGTCAACATTTCTCCACTTTCAGAATGCTGCATATTTGGTTAAAAAATCAATACAAACCAGTAACCTCATTCAAAGTTGAGCACGAAGTCTAGCGTACGACTCCCTCTGGATGGCATCCTAAGCCCATCTCCTTCCAGAAGCATCTACAGAACCTAGCGTATGGTTCACTCCCCAGCATCGACCTTTCCAGATGGCATCTTAAGCCCATCCCCGTCAGTTCTCCTATCAGCAGTCTCGAGTCTAGCGTACGACTCATTCCCCAGCGAAGTCTCCAAATGGCATCTGTAAGCCCATTCCCGCATCATCACCAACAACGAGTGCAAATTTTCAGGTGTACTCGAGTGTCCAATCATCTTCTACCTCCAGGTCACGAAAGGATGGCACGCCAATCTAACCCTTCCAGTACAAGAAGATTGAACAGGGGCAGCTGTCATACCCCAAAATTTGCCCTCATGTTTCTCAAGACATTCCATACATCCATGCTCAAGGATTCCTCAAGAGTTGATCAGACAAACTCTCTCCTAGACAATCAACCCAAACTAGGGTTTGGCATTCCTCAGATCAAGATGGACTTCCAACATCTCCAATAGCCATCATACCTCCTCATATGCTTCAAAGATTCTCCATGTCAAGTTTCAAGCTTCACAAGTCAAGTTTCCTCAGACAATTGCTCAGATGGTTGAAAATCAATTGTATTGGACAAAACGTCAACTGTGGTCAACATATAGTCAAACCTCCTGATTTTTGGTCAACATCCTCATTTTGAAGACACATTCATCATTTGATCAAGGGTTGATCATGATTCATCAAGAAAACTCAAGATTTGCTCAAAAGTCAACTTTCCAAATTAGGGTTTCTAGGTGAAAAGTCAACCAAACTTTGACTGATCATAACTTCTTCATACTTTCTCAGAAATTTTTCCACCACCTCTTGTTTTGAAGGAAATTCAATTCTCTACAACTTCTTGTCTCACAAGAATGTCCAAAAAATGCTTCATTTTAGAGGTATGGCTCAAAACATTACAGGTCCTTTTCAAAGTCAACAAAAAGTCAACCTTTTGTTTTGAGGATATATTGAGCATGGTAACTCCAATTGAGATGAGACTAAAGAGGTTGGTTAGAGGACTCTTAGAGCTTTCCAAAAAGTCCAAGAACTCTCAAAAATGTGGAAAATTGAGCAAGATACACCTTGTGCAAGTTGGGCAATTTTGAGGAAGTGCACAAAGAGAAATACTTCTAAAAATCAAAAACTTTGCAAATGGACCTACTTTTTCTTCATCCAAACTTGTTCCTTATGCAATTAGGAATATCCAAGCCCAATGCCACGAATTTTTATTTTATTTTTCTATTTAATTTGGAATTTATTCATTTAAATACAAATTAAATTCAAAAATAAAGTAGGAAATCAAAATTAATTGCAAACTTGATTTTTATTTCTTCCTTGAGATCCAAGCAACTCATAAAGGCCAGCAAATTTCGAAATTTGGATTGGTATGGCAAGATTTGATTGAAGATTGATCAAAATATGAAAATTTGATTTTATACAAAATCAAATTTGATTTGCATTGATTATTGATTGATTCTTCCTCAAAATAACTTCAAATCCTTCTACTATATATACATGATGCATACCACACGAATTAGGGTAGAAAATTTGACTCAAGAACCCTTGTTGCAACTCAAAAAAACCGTGGCAAGCAAGCAATTGGTGATCATAGCTCCAGCCGTTTTCAATCAATTTTGAGGTGTCTAACACATTCCTTGACATCTCCAGAATCGATCCAGACCTTTATATTGGTCAAATCTATCCAGAATCAGAAAATCCGTGTTTGGTTTGTTCTTGAAAATTTCAAAATCGATTTCTCATATTCATGCATTTTTAACACGATTTGTTGTTGTTTTTGTGATTAGTGATGAGTTTACAAGCTTTCTGGGTGCTCTAATTGAATTTCCATGGCCTGAATCGTGATATACCATAACTAGGGTTTCTGAGCTCGATTTAGGGCTTTGCTTAAATGGAAAAATTGGACCATGAGACCTATACCAGCGCGTTCGGAATGATCTCAGGAATCGAACCATGCCTTTAGAATTCATTTATATTATGTATGCATGATTTTCAGTTTTGCCAGGGCCTGTAGCATCGAAGAAAGACCGACGCTAGCTTTCAAAAATTCAAATTGGAGAAGACGATGGATGGCGCGAGTTCGTGGCAATGGGAAGGCGACGCGTGTTATAATCCACTCACTTCAGTTTCCAAACAGCTTGCACACTTGGCTCAGTTGGTTAAGGCGTTCACTGTTCCCAGATGCTCTCACATGTCTCCAGTTCGAACCATGCCAGGACCATTTGGTTTTTTCTCTTTTACAAAACTCATATTTTCATATTTTTATTTTACTTAATATTTTGCATCCAATTTAATTTCTTTTCATATTTTTATTTATGCATTAAAAAATCACCAAAATATTTTTTCCTTTTGCATTTATTTTCAGAAAATACTTATTTAATTTATAAAATTAAAAAATATAATTTTGCATGCATATTTATTTTTATTTCTAATTTCTCATTTAATTCAATTTTAATTAGTTTTTAATTACCAAATTGCATCTAAAAAATCCCAACAAATTATTTTAGCATATTAATGTTATTTCCAGCATGTCATATTTTTCTCATTTAAAAATTTGCATTTTTCTAACATTTTTCCTCTTATTCGATTTCCTCGTATTTTCCGATTTCTCACCCTTTTGCAGGTTATCTCGTTTCAGGCGATTTTTCTTTATCGTTTTTCTTTTTCCAATATTGTAACTGCTCATGGGATGTAATAGTTTTAATTAGGCTTTTATTTTCCGCATCTTTCAATTATGTATCTGCCCCAAAGCCATGTAATAGCGTAGGACATTTATCTTTCCGCATCTTTACATTCCCGCATTTTACTTTCCGCACCCTATAAATTGCTAGTAATTAGGCGTGTATGGAAAGATAAAATTGAACATAGCCCACTAATTTCCAAGATAAAATATCTGAAATCAACACACTCTTTCACACATGCACCCCTTAGGGTAATTCTCTCTCGTTGCCTTACGAATTCAAAAATGGTCAAGTCCCTCGAACGTTGACGTATTCTAGCACCGTTGCCTTCAAAACAAATCATCATAGTCCCTTCGATACAAAGATCATAGACCCACGATGTCGCCTACGAATACATGATCTTGACCCTCGATTGTCGCCTACGAAAAATGATGATAGTCCCTTCGAATGTGCTAGGATACTTCCTACAAGTTGCCTTCTATGACCATCCGATGTCCCTTCGAATGTCCCTTCTACATCCAACGAATAGGGTTACCTACCAACTAATGGTATGGATAGCACTATTCTAAAGGAACGTAAAATAACACGAAAATGACCATTCTGAGTAGGTAATAAGACTTTTAGTTGCTTGCTCTATCAAAATACTTTTCACACCTCACACTTTTTTCAAAGTTCAAACTCTTTTCAAAACAAAACATTTCCGAACACTTTGTATACATTCCTACATGAATCATTACAAAGTCAAAGCGAAATGCCTTTTCAAAACGGTTTTGTCAAACACACAGAAAGCACATTTTTATAGTGATCTAAGAGCAACTAAGAGCCCGTAGATAACTACGGATGGAAAGGGGTGCTAATACCTTCCCTTTTCATAACCTTCTCCCTTACTCAGAATCTAACGAAGGTCTTTTTCTATACTTTTACCTTCCCTTAATTGGATAAAAATAAAAGTCGGTGGCAACTCTTGCTATCCGCACATTTGCGATACAAAAATCTACAAAGTCAGTTCACCGTATTACAGCAAGTCACACAGATGGAAGACTCAACATTCCTTTCACAGAACAAGTATGCAAGGAATATTGTTAAGAAGTTTGGAACGGAGAATGCCAGCCATAAAAGGACTCCTGCTCCCACACATTTGAAGTTGTCCAAGGACACAAGTGGTGAAAAGGTTGATCAAAGTTTGTATAGAAGCATGATAGGAAGCTTGTTGTACCTAACAGCGAGCAGACCTGACATTGCATTTGTTGTTGGGGTATGTGCAAGATACCAAGCTAAACCTAAAGTAAGTCACATTAATCAGGTGAAAAGAATTTTGAAGTATGTGAGTGGAACTTGCAATTATGGTATCCTGTATTCTCATGGATGTGAACCAATTTTGTCTGGTTATTGTGATGCTGACTGGGCTGGTAGTGGTGATGACAGAAAAAGCACTTCTGGAGGATGTTTCTTCTTGGGAAACAATCTTGTTTCTTGGTTCAGCAAGAAGCAAAACTGTGTGTCCTTGTCCACTGCTGAAGCTGAATACATAGCAGTTGGTAGCAGTTGTTCTCAAATGGTCTGGATGAAGCAGATGCTGTCTGAGTACAATGTCACACAGGATGTCATGACATTGTACTGTGACAACCTGAGTGCTATTAATATTTCAAAGAATCCTATACAACACAGTAGGACTAACCACATTGACATTAGACATCACTTCATCAGAGACCTTGTGGAAGAGAAAGTGATTAAATTGGACCATGTAGTCACTGAACTTCAACTGGCTGACATTTTTACTAAAGCTCTTGATGCTAGTCAGTTTGAAAATTTAAGGAGCAAACTGGGTATTTGTCAATATGAGGAATTGTAGCAATTAAGATTGCTTACAAGGAATGGAAGAGACCTTTTATTTCAATTAATTATAAGTGGGTCAGTTAATTGTTCTCCTCTTATTTTTAAAAGTTTCAAGAATAGGAAGAGACACATCCATATAATAGCCTCTTCATTTGAAAGTATCATATCCTCTTCATCCAAAAGATACTCTCAAACTCTCTGCCATTTTTGTTCTCATCTACTCAACATATCTCAACGAAATATGTCGTCATCATCCTCTTCTGTTCCTCCTGAGATAGCAAATAGAGAAGGTACTATGTATGTGCAAGAAGCCATTGCTAGGATAGTCACCAAGATTCTCAACGAAAACCTCACTGTACCTGGAGTTTCTGTTCCCCTTAACCAAGAGTCTGCTAGCCCTAGTTTAGCAGCTGATTTAGATGTCACAGAGAATGTCAAGACATCTGATGATCATGTCAAGAAAACTCCTGTGGATTCTAATATTTATACTCCTGCTGATTTCCCTGTCAAAACAAAGGGTGGTAACTCTGGTTTTCAAGTTGAGAAGATGACCAAGGCTGGAACTTCTACAAAGAAGTGTAGAGTAAAATCTGTTGGTGGTAGATTGAGACCCAAGAGGACACCAATTAACAAGAAGAGGAAGGCTATTGAACCTTCAGAGTCTGATCAAGATTCTGGTTACAAGATTAAGGCTGAAGTGGTAGCTGGTAATGTTGCTGATGGTGTTGCTCACAATGATAATGTTCACAGTGCTTCTTCAGGAGAAGAGAGCACCTGAACTGTTATCCTGCTGCTGTGGTGGTCCTTGTTGTTTTGTTGCCTTGTTATTTGTTGTTCTTGTTCTGTATTTTCCCATTCTTTTAATTTGGATGATTGTAATGTTTGTTGACAGAATTGTAAACATTTAACAATGCTGGTACTTCATTATATATTGATAGTTTGGGGCACCTGTATTGATTCCTTTGGCCCCTTTGTGGCTAAAAAAGGGGAGAAGAAATGTGGGAAATTGGGGAAACTGTATGAATTTTTCATGTGGGGAATTGTGGGATTTCTGTATGGGTAGAATTTATCTTAGCTCTAAGTTCTAGTTTCTTTAAGCTTGGGATAGCTTAGAACTAGTTTGTCTTCTGCTGCATAGGTACTCTGATAACTTAAGTAGTTTTAGCCAAAAATGTGCCAAAGGGGGAGTTTGTTAGTGTTTTAAGTTAGCATTACTTTTTGGTAAAACTAGGCTATAGCAATGTCTTGATAAAGGTCATGACATTCAGAGATTGAAGATAAATCCTACTTGACAAGGATGTTTGAAGTACAACTCAGAACTGGAAGCTAAAAGCTGTACTGGAATTCTGCAGAAAATAGTCTGATGTCATAACAGATGTTATGACATTCAGTGTGACATTCTGTTCTGCAGAATCTGTTTTTTTCCTGAGATTTTTCAGGAAGTTTGTTGAGCTGCTTTATATTGTTTTTCTGTTATTAGAATGCATGCTCACGTGGCTGCTAGGTTAATCTTAGTTAAACCTAAATTGGTTGTTGAAAAGACCATGTTATTAGGATTAAATTAAGTGAACCCTAGCTATCTTTATGGAAGCCCAAAACTGATGTTTCAGGACTGCTTCTATAAAAGGAATTCAACCCTTACACTGCTGCAACGCCTCTGGAATGTATTGAAGATTTAGCAGGTTGTTATTTGTGTAATTCTAGTTTCTCTTGTGAGCTAAGCATCTATCAATTGATAAGTGCCTTGGACTAGGATTTGTTTGTAAGGGTAGTTTATCACTCAAAGCTTTGAAGCACGAGTGTTTGTCTCTTGATTGAAGCTTTGAAGCAAGATCAAGATAGTTTATTGAAGTGTGTCTTCACAATTCAATTAATCAATAGGTTGATATCACTGCTGTGATTGAGGGGGAGTGAGTAGGAACTCAGGTCTAAGTAGGACTTAGATTGAAGTTGCATTGGGTAGGTTTTAAGTGAAGGAGATAAACTGGTTGGTTTATTCCTGAATTAATTCTACTAATAGTGAATTTCCTCCCTGGCTTGGTAGCCCCCAGATGTAGGTTTGTTAGAACCGAACTGGGTGAACAATTTATTGTGTTCTTTACTGCTTTCTGTATTTACTGTGTGAATTGTTAACATAGTGTCAGATACTGTGTCATAACATTCTCTGTGACATCACGTATCTGCTGCCAGGAATTTCATTCAGAAATAGCACTTCACGGTTATCCATCATGCACTGAATACGTCTTCTCAACCAAGCACAACCGTCAGGCACAGATGGGCACCAACGACAATTCTCTGGGCATCCTGGATTGACACTGGCTTGCAGCAAATTCTTCTTAACAATCATCAAAGGAATAGTCAAGTCATCTATATTGAAAACTTAAGAAGTCTTGTCAATAGCATTGGAACTTTTGTCATGATTAGGCATGGGCGCGTTGATCACATTCGGAGTTTCAGCAGGAGGATCAAACCAAATCTGCTTAGTGTCATACCCCAAAATTTGCCCTCCTACTTCTCAAGACATCTCATACATCCATACTCAAGGATTCCTCAAGGGTTGATCAGACAAACCCTCTCCTAGACAATCAACCCAAACTAGGGTTTGGTATTTCTCAGATCAAGATGGACTTCCAACATCTCCAATGGTTTTCATGCCTCCTCATATGCTTCAAAGACTCTCCATGTCAAGTTTCAAGCCTTACAAGTCAAGTTTCCTCAGACAATTGCTCAGATGGTTGAAAATCAGTTGTATTGGTCAAAAAGTCAACTGTGGTCAACATACAGTCAAAATTCCTGATTTTTGGTCAACATCCTCATTTTGAAGTGACATTCATCATTTGATCAAGGGTTGATCATGATTCATCAAGAAAACTCAAGATTTTCCCAAAAGTCAAACTTTCCAAATTAGGGTTTCTTAGTGAAAAGTCAACTGAACTTTGACTGAGCATAACTTCTTCATACTTTCTCAGAAATTTTTCCACCACCTCTTGTTTTGAAGGAAATTCCATTCTCTACAACTTCATGTCTCACAAGAATGTTCAAAAAATGCTTCATTTGGAAGGTATGGATCAAAACATTATAGGTCCTTTTCAAAGTCAACAAAAAGTCAACATTTTGTTTTGAAGATATATTGAGCATGGTAACTCCAATTGAGATGAAACCAAATAGGTTGTTTAGAGGACTCTTAGAGCTTTCTAAAAAGTCCAAGCACTCTCAACAATGTGGAAAATTGAGCAAAATACACCATTCACAAGTTGGGCAATTTTGAAGAAGTGCATAAAGAGAGATGCTTACTAAAATCAAATTTTTTGCAAATGGGCCTAGTTTTTCTTCATTCAAACTTGTTCCTTAGACAATTTGGAACATCCAAGCCCAATGCCACGAATTTTTACTTTATTTTTCTATTTAATTTGGATTTTATTCATTTAAATACAAATTAAATTTAAAAATAAGGTATAAAATCAAAATTAATTGCAAAATTGATTTTTCTCTCATCCTTGAGATCCAAGCAACCCAAGAAAGCTGGAAAATTTCGAAATTTGATTTGAATTGGCAAGGAATTGATGAAATTTGATCAAAAAAGATAAGATTTGATTTTGTACAAAATCAAATAATCTTTGCATTGATTGATGATTATTTCTTCCTCAAATCAGCTCAAATTCCATCCAATATAAATATACAAGGCATATCACATGAATTAGAACAGAAAAATTACCTCAAGAACCCTAACCTAAAAGTAAAAAAACCGTGCCTTTCAAGCAACTTGCAGCCACAGTTCTAGCTCGATTCAGTTGATTCCAGGCATCCCATTGCATTCCTTGACATCTCCTGAAGCAGTCCAGACCTTTACATCATCCAAAACCATCAAGAATCACGAAATCCGAATTTGGTTTGTTCATATATTTTTCAAAATCGAATTCTGTTTATCATGCACTTTTAACATGTTTTGATGTTTGATTTGTGTTTAGTTTGAAGTTTGCAAGCTATCTGGACAATCGAATTGCATTTTCATGGCCTGAATCGAAATATGCCATTGTTAGGTTTTTCTGAACCGAATTAGGGCTTCCTTAAATCGGTTAAATTGGACCAAAAGACCACCACCATCGTGTTTAGAATGTCATTTACAATCGATTCATGTACTCACAATTCATTTATATTATGTGTATGAGATTTTAGAAATTGCAGGGGCCTTAGCGTCGAAGAAAGACCGACGCAAAATTCCCAGAATTCAAACGAAGAAGATGATGTTCTTCACGCGTGAATTTGAATCCCAGGAGACGAGTTTGTATAAAAGCGCTTCGTTTCAATTTCATAACACCAAACACGCGTTGGCCCAGTGGTTGAAGCAGGTGGACTCAAGGTTTGAAGCAAAGGACCCCGGTTCGAATCCCAGCCATGGCAAATCTTTTTTACTCTTTTGAAAAACTAACATTTTCTTATATTTTCTATTTTATATTTTCTTCTAATATTTTCCATGCATTTTATTTTAACTTCTAATATTTTTGTCATGCATTAAAAAACACCAAAAAATATTTTTCTTTTTGCATTATTTCCAGAAAATGTTTATTTAATTTATAAAATTAAAAATATTATTTTTGCATGCATATTTAACTTAATTGCTATTTTATCATTTAAATCACTTTTAATTGCATTTAAATTATCAAATTAACTCCAAAAAATCCCAAAAAATTATTTTAGCATATTAATGTTATTTCCAGCATGAAATATTTTTCTCATTCAAAAATTATTATTTTTACTAACATTTTCCTCTTATTCAATTTCATCGTATTTTCCGATTTCTCATCTTTTCACAGGTTATCCCGTTCCGGACAATTTTTTTATCATTTTTCTTTTCATATTATGTAATTGCCTATGGGATGTAATAGTTAATTAGGACTTTTATTTTCCGCACTTTTCAATTATGTATCTGCCCCAAAGCCATGTAATAGCGTAGGATTTATCTTTCCGCACTTTACATTTCCGCAATTTAATTTCCGCACCCTATAAACTGTTAGTAATTAGGCGTGTATGGCAAGATAAAATTGGACATAGCTCACTCTAATTTCCAAGATAACATATCTGAATTGACACACTCTTTTCACACATACACCCCTTAGGGTAATTCTCTCTCGTTGCCTTTACGAATACAAATGGTCAAGTCCCTCGAACGTAGAGGTATTCTGTGATTGCAAGCTTCTTAAAGCCTTGGTTTTGATGAAGACAACAATGGATTTCAAAGTACAAAGGATGTGCAAAAAGTATTTCATCGTCATGAAACCTTGGTACAAAGTCTTGAGGATTAGAAGAAGAGTTTATGAAGATTCAACAATGTTAATAGGTATACATAATTCCTCAAACTTAAATATAGATGTTCACATAATTTAAAAATGAATTTGAAATGTTTTTGAAAAAGAATTTTTGAAATTAAACTCTCAGGAACCGGTTCCGTCCCCTGTGGGAACCGGGTTCCAGACTTTTTGAAAAAACGTCCCTCTGGTTTTTGTACCAGGAACCGGGTTGGTCCTACATGGGAACCGGTTCCTGCGTTATTTTTTCAAATATTTTGCCATAACGTTCACTAGGAACCGGGTTCTGACTGGTACGGAACCGGTTCCCAGCGAAACTATGCAGATTTTATTTTAATTTTTGAACCTTTTCACAATGGCTTTCATTCATGATTGAGTTGCAACCTTTCATACAAAATGGCATGAATGAAAAGGCATTTGGGACATTATAAATACTGCAGAATTTCAAAATTCAAACAACCTTCTTCAATCATTAATCTTTCATAATTCTCCAAATTTTCAAATGCTTTCTTTGTGAACATTTATATTATTGTTGAGAATTATTGTATGTCTTAAAGAAGAAGATCAATCAAGAATTGATATTGCTCTCATCTCTTTCAAATCTATTATTGTACTACAAACAAAATTAGTGTGTTCTTACTATCCAGGATTGTTGGAAGTAAGGTTTGTGTTTTGAAGAGGATTGTTCTTCATACACATGAGTGTTGGTTTTGATCTTAAAGGTGTTAAGAACCTTTGATCATTCTATAGGTTTAGATAAGTAAGCATTGGCTGTACCATTATTCTAAACTATAGTGAAAATCTCTTTCGTGTTGGAAAGGGGACTGGAGTACTCTCGGATTGTGAGGGGAACCAGGATATATCGTTGTGTTCTTTACCTTTCTGCTTTTACCGCTTTCATAAACTTTACCAACAAAAGAAAAGCAATCATCAAAAACTTCATATACCAAACCAGAAAAAAAAATACACCAAGTATTCTCATAAATCAGAATAAAATTTTTATCTACCTAATTCACCCCCCCTCTTAGGCACTCTTAGACTTACAATTGGTATCAGAGCAGGTTAAGGTAACCTGTTCCTTCAAAGATCCAGAATGGCTTCCGCAAATAATAATGTTGTGTTTAGAGACGGTGGTAGCAGTAACAAGCCTCCATTGTTTTGTGGTGAATACTTTGATTTTTGGAAAATTCGCATGAAGGCTCATCTTGAAGCGCAAGGAGAAGAAATATGGAATGCTGTTGAGAATGGTCCATTCACTCCGGTGTGTGTTGTCAATGGTGTTGGGTCATCTAAGCCTAAAGCATCATGGGATGACGATGACAAGAAAAAGGTTCTTTTTGACAAAAAGGCAATCAACATTCTCCAAAGTGCTCTTAGTATGGATGAATTTTTCCGAATATCGGCATGTACAACGGCAAAGGAAATTTGGGATACTCTTGTAGAAACTCATGAAGGAACCGCCGAAGTCAAAAGGTCTAGATTGAACACTTTGAGTCAAGAATATGAACTATTCAGAATGTTGCCGGAGAATCCATCCTTGACTTGCAAAGAGATTCGTTCACTTGACAAATCACTTGAAGGCACTTGGTAAGACTTTAACTAACGATGAATTAAATCTTAAAGTGCTTAGGTCTTTAACTAGGGAATGGCAACCAAAAGTGACGGCAATATCCGAAAAGAAAAGCCTAGCAACTATGACTTCCGCAACATTATTCGGAAAGCTTCAAGAATATGAAACGGAACTAGGAAGGCTTGAAAACATGAGAATCATGAGAAGAAATCCAAAGGCATTGCTTTGAAAATTGATTCAAAAGAAAGTCAAGATAAAGATGCATCGGAGGAAGATGAAAACTTCTTGCTTCTTGTAAAAGGTTAGGTAAATATTTTGGTCATAAGAATAATATTCATAATGCTAACTTTGTCAAGAGAAAGAAATTTTTAAGCATAAAGATAAAGCCTCCACATCAACACAAGATGTCACATGCTATGAATGTGGAAAGCAAGGTCACATAAAGCGGATTGTCCAAAACTCTCCAAGAAAAATGGATTCAAAGGCAAAAAGGAGTTCAAGAACAAAAGGGCTTATGTTGCATGGGAAGATAATGAGATAAGCTCTTCATCCGATTCGGATAGTGACGAAAGTGCAAATCTAGCATTGATGGCTTCACACCACTCCGATGATGAAGAAGGCGAGGTTAGTTACGATAACCCTCTTTATGATAATGGTGCACAAGGTGCTATAGAAGAACTATTAAATGAATGCAAAATTCTATACAAAACTATTTCATCTCAAAAGAAATTAATTTCATCTTTAGAAGAAAAAGTTAAAACTATTGAAAAAGAACATAAAGATGAAAAAGAAGAGATGATTAGTAATCAAAAAGAGAATTTTGTATGCAATACTTGTGAATCACTTTCCTTCCAAATTGTTCAATTAAAAAGAGTCTTAGAAAGGTATGAAAAAGGACAAGTTGGATTGGAAAATGTTCTTAGCACCCAAAGATATCCTAAAGATAAAAGTGGACTTGGTTTTTCAAAATTTTCTCAACCAAGTCCTAACAAAACTATCTTTGTTAAGGCTAGTAACCAACCAATTCAAGAGAAAGTGAATAAGCCTAAAGTAGTTCATCATTATCCTAAAAATAAAAGAGTTATTAAGAATAAGTCTTATCCTCCTAGATATATAAGTAACTTTGAACCTACTTGTTTCTATTGTGGTATTAAAGGACACACACCTAATGCTTGCTACATAAGAAACTTTAGTGTTCCAAGTGGGCATTATGTGTGGGTTAAGAAAGGTACTAATTATGAAGGACCCAAAGCAATTTGGGTACCTAACAAAACTTAATCTGTTTTGCAGGAATGCTTGAAAACCACTTCAAATTTATGGTATCTTGATAGTGGTTGTTCAAAGCATATGACAGGTGACATAAACCATTTTTCAAATCTTGTTCTAAAAGCCAAGGGTTATGTCACTTATGGAGATAACAACAAAGGGAGAATTCTTGGCAAAGGCAAAGTTGGTGCACCACCTTTCACATCCATTGAAGATGTTCTTTATGTTGAAGGACTAAAGCACAATCTTCTTAGCATTAGCCAACTCTGTGACAAAGGCTTCAAGATCAAATTTACAAAAGATGAATGCTTAATCATTGATGAAGTCACCAATGAGGTAAAACTCAAAGGTAAAAGAGTTAATAATATATTTATGATTTCTCTTAATGATCCATCTTTGAAGGTAAAATGTCTCATGGCAAACAATGACGATTCATGGCTTTGGCACAAAAGGATTGCTCATATTCATATGGAACACTTGAATAAACTAATCAAGCATGATCTTGTCATTGGTTTGCCTAAGAGAAATTTTGTCAAAGATAGACTTTGTGATGCTTGTCAAAAGGAAACAAACAAAATCATCTTTCAAATCCAAGAATGTGGTGTCTACTACAAGGCCACTACAATTGTTGCACATGGATCTCTTTGGTCCATCAAGAACAAAAAGCTTGAGGTAATGTATATGCTTTGGTTATTGTTGATGATTTTCTAGATATTCTTGGACTTTGTTTCTTGTGCAGAAAAGTGATGCTTTTAAAGCTTTTAAGAAATATGCAAAGCAAATCCAAAATGAAAAATCACTAAAGATTGTATCCATAAGAAGTGATCATGGTGGAGAATTCCAAAATGCGATTTGAAGAATTACATGAAGAACATGGTATCTCTCATAATTTTTCAGCACCTAGAACTCCACAACAAAATGGAGTAGTTGAAAGAAAGAATAGGTTTCTAGTGGAACTTGCAAGAACCATGCTTAGTGATGCAAATCTTCCTAAATATTTTTGGCGATGCGGTTAGTACGGCATGTTATGTTGGAAATCGAGTTATCATTAGACCTATAATAAAGAAAACTCCATATGAACTCTTCAAGGGAAGAAAGCCAAATATTGCTCACTTCCACATTTTTGGATGCAAGTGTTTTGTTCTCAACAATGACAAAGACAATCTCGGTAAGTTTGACGAGAAATCCGACGAAGGTATTTTTCTTGGCTATTCTCTCTCTAGTAAAGCATATAGGATTTATAATAAAAGAACTTTAACTATTGAAGAATCTATGCATGTATCTTTTGATGAAACTAACACCTCTAAAGAGGAAGTAGTTGTATGTGATGATGATGATCCTATAGATTTACCCTCGGAAGAACTTTCAAATGATCAAGTTATGGAATCACCGGTAAATCGAGAAGACATTGTACAACAAGATTCAAACATCAATGATCTACCAAAAGAATGGAGAACTCATAGAGACCATCCTATTGACAAGATTATTGGTGACATTAGCCAAGGAGTATCAACAAGATTAAATCTAAAAGATGCTTGCTTAAACATGGCGTTTGTTTCTCAAATCGAACCTACCAAAGTTGATGAAGCCTTAGGAGATGATCAATGGATTGTTGCTATGCAAGAAGAATTAAATCAATTCGAGAGAAATCAAGTTTGGTACTTGTTCCTAGACCAAGTGGTAAACACATCATAGGTACCCGATGGGTGTTTAAGAACAAACTTGATAAGAATGGTCTAATTGTTCGAAACAAAGCAAGGTTGGTTGCCCAAGGCTACAATCAAGAGGAAGGAATCTACTTTGAAGAAACGTTTGCTCCGGTTGCAAGGTTAGAAGCTATACGTCTTTTACTTGCTTATGCTTGTTCATTAAATTTTCAGCTTTTTCAAATGGACGTCAAAAGCGCATTCTTGAATGGATACATCAATGAAGAAGTCTATGTCAAACAACCTCCGGGATTTGAAGACTTCAAACATCCTACACATGTATTTAAGTTGAGAAAGGCTCTTTATGGCTTAAAGCAAGCACCAAGAGCATGGTATGATAGACTTAGCAATTTTTTGTGTGAAAAAGGTTTCGAAAAGGGTAAGGTTGATAAAACTTTGTTCATTAAGAAAATCAAAAGTAACACTTTATTGGTTCAAGTCTATGTTGATGATATCATTTTTGGATCGACTAACAAAGAAATGTGTGAGGAATTTTCATTGATGATGCAAGGAGAATTCGAGATGTCTATGATGGGAAAGATGAACTACTTTCTTGGACTACAAATCAAGCAACTAAAAGATGGAATCTTCATCAACCAGTCTAAGTATTGCAAAGAACTATTGAAAAAGTTTGATATGGAAAATTGTAAAGCAATGAATACTCCAATGGGCTCCGGTACATATGTTGATCAAGATGAATCCGGCACTCCAATTGATATTACAAAATATCGAGGTATGATTGGTTCCTTATTATATTTGACGGCAAGCCGTCCTGACATAATGTTTAGTGTTTGCCTTTGTGCTCGCTTTCAAGCAAATCCAAAGGAATCACACCTCATGGCAGTTAAAAGGATCATGAAGTATCTCAAAGGAACAACCAATGTCGGCTTATGGTATCCTAAAGGTAGTATTTGTACTTTAATTGGTTATTCTGACGCGGATTATGCAGGTTGTAAAACTGATCGTAAAAGCACAAGTGGTACTTGTCACATTATTGGAAATGCATTAGTATCATGGGCTTGTAAAAAGCAAGCATGTGTTGCTCTTAGCACGGCCGAAGCAGAATACATAGCAGCGGGTAGTTGTTGTGCACAAATTCTTTGGCTCAAGCAACAACTCCGTGACTACGGACTTGATCTCGGATGCATTCCTCTTCGATGCGACAATACAAGTGCCATCAATATTACAAAGAATCCGGTCATGCATTCAAGAACCAAACATATAGATATTCGACATCATTTTCTCCGTGATCATGTACTTCAAGGAGATGTCGAAGTCACCTTCGTGGATACTCATAACCAACTTGCAGATATCTTCACAAAACCGCTTGCTCGAGAACCTTTCTTCAAAATCCGAAGGGAACTTGGTATTTTGGATGAAGGTGATCTCTAAATGTTTCTCATAAGGTGCACGTATTAATCTTCTCTTCAAAATTTTTTTATGTCTTAGTACACTCTACTTCTACTCCTTCTTTTATATGTTTTTATGTGTTAAAATATATGTGTGTATATTGTGTGTACAAAAATCTCCTTTTTCTAGCAAAATTTTCAAGTTTTTGGCATTTTTTGCACGCGGAACCCGGTTCCCATAAGGGACGGAACCGGTTCCTGGTACATTTTCCAGAATCCTGATTTTTTACAAAAGCCAGGAACCGGGTTCCCTATGGTGCAGAACCGGTTCCCAGCGCGCAACCTGCTATTATTTTTTTCTTTTTTGCTGAAAAATGCTCTTTTTTTTATTGTTTTTATGTGTTTTATTTCTTTTTGGATATATGTTATAAATAAATTTTCAAGGGTTTATATCATTAGTCAACATTCATCTCTTTCCAACATTCATCTTCTACCTCTCAAAACCCTTCCTCCTCCATTAACACCCCACATAAAAGCTCCACTATCTCATTCTTTTCACCAAAAATTTAATACCCACTACTCAAAACCACTACATAATCATCTCTCCTTCCATTCTTCACACTCAAATCTCACTATCTCTCACTATTCCAAAAAATCCCAAACCAAAACCCTAACCTTCAGATTCCTCCATGGGTCCTAAAAGAGCTACGAGATCAAACAAAGGAAAGGCACCAGTTGAAGAAGAAACCTCTCAAATTCATCCTCAATCCATCAAATCAAGAAGGCTCACATTCAAATCACGGACCCGGAAGCTCCTCAAAGCTAAGTACTGTAAGATTCATACTTTTCCCGCTCACAGCTTCTTATTTCCTGCACAATTGCAATCTGCTGGTGTTATGGGATTTGTAAGTAATCATGGTAACGTGTTTCCGGACTTGGTTCGAGAATTCTATCACAACTTTAAATTGGTACCGGATGAGTTTGGTGATGTCACTCTTACTTCTCACGTGTTGCAATCAAGTATTGCGTTATCAGTTGAAGAATTTGGAAACTTGCTAGGTGTTCCTCATGAAGGTCTTGCTCTGGTCAGTGGTGTTATCCCACACGATTGGTTACCGTTCAATAAGGTGGAAATTTTTATCGACATGTGCAGACCAAATCAACAAAACACTGCACGACAACAACTTTTGTCTTCATCAAATCTGTTTGGGTCCAACCTCTCGGTTAGTGATCGCATGCTTCATCTTGTTATTGCTTATGTCTTATTTCCTAAAAACTCTAATCATTCACGCATCAACGAGTTTGAATTGATGGTACTGCATGCCTTGAAACAACGGTGCTCCGTTAATTGGGCACTCTCAATTATGTACCACATGCAATTGATGCAATCTCTCGATGGCGGCTTACCCTATGCTCGAGCCATTACTCACATATTGGAAAATGCTGGGGTTAATCTTCAAAGGGAGGTTACAAAGATTCAAGGGGATAAGGAAGCAATATCAGACACAACGACGCTCAAGAACACCGGTATCATTCTCGACGCAAGAGGCCATTTTCACTATAAAGAGGATTTTGAACCTACCGTCCAGTATGTTGCTCAACCTCCTCAAGGCGGCTATACTTTAGACATGCTGTTTAACCAGATGACTTTATTCCAGAGGCATGTGGATGGTCGTCTTGATGTGCTTCAACATGAAAATGCTTCCTCTCGTAGACTTCTTCGAAATGTTCAACGGACTCAACAACGTATCCTTAATCACCTTGAAGTTGAGAGTGGAAGTGAGCCAGAAAGTGAAGAGGGCGGAGAAGAGATGAATGAAGACAATGATTAAACTTTTATTTTTACAAATGCTTATGCTTATCTTTTAATTTCGTATTTCCGTTTGTTGTTTAGACAATGTTTCCTATCATGTTTGTCATGTTTAGGATTTTAATGTTTTGTTGTAACGTAAAATGAACTATGTTCGTATCTTATGCTATGTTTACATGTTTGTTTACAAATGTATGTGTGTTTTCAAATTTACTTTACTTCTTTTTCCCCATCCTTTTTGATGCTAACAAAGGGGGAGAAGAATATGCATTTTGTGTTTGTGTTGTCTCAATAAAATCGCAGGCCAAAAGATCTTCCAAAACTCTCTCCAGAATTCAAAGATTCATGGACTTAGGGGGAGCATTAGTCTTAGGGGGAGCCTCGCGTTTTTGTTTAACTTTCGCGCTACACAAAACAACATCAACTCTTCAAGAATCGTTTTTTTCAAGACTTGGTTGTCATCATCAAAAAGGGGGAGAATGTGATTGCAAGCTTCTTAAAGCCTTGGTTTTGATGAAGACAACAATGGATTTCAAAGTACAAAGGATGTGCAAAAAGTATTTCATCGTCATGAAACCTTGGTACAAAGTCTTGAGGATTAGAAGAAGAGTTTATGAAGATTCAACAATGTTAATAGGTATACATAATTCCTCAAACTTAAATATAGATGTTCACATAATTTAAAAATGAATTTGAAATGTTTTTGAAAAAGAATTTTTGAAATTAAACTCTCAGGAACCGGTTCCGTCCCCTGTGGGAACCGGGTTCCAGACTTTTTGAAAAAACGTCCCTCTGGTTTTTGTACCAGGAACCGGGTTGGTCCTACATGGGAACCGGTTCCTGCGTTATTTTTTCAAATATTTTGCCATAACGTTCACTAGGAACCGGGTTCTGACTGGTACGGAACCGGTTCCCAGCGAAACTATGCAGATTTTATTTTAATTTTTGAACCTTTTCACAATGGCTTTCATTCATGATTGAGTTGCAACCTTTCATACAAAATGGCATGAATGAAAAGGCATTTGGGACATTATAAATACTGCAGAATTTCAAAATTCAAACAACCTTCTTCAATCATTAATCTTTCATAATTCTCCAAATTTTCAAATGCTTTCTTTGTGAACATTTATATTATTGTTGAGAATTATTGTATGTCTTAAAGAAGAAGATCAATCAAGAATTGATATTGCTCTCATCTCTTTCAAATCTATTATTGTACTACAAACAAAAATTAGTGTGTTCTTACTATCCAGGATTGTTGGAAGTAAGGTTTGTGTTTTGAAGAGGATTGTTCTTCATACACATGAGTGTTGGTTTTGATCTTAAAGGTGTTAAGAACCTTTGATCATTCTATAGGTTTAGATAAGTAAGCATTGGCTGTACCATTATTCTAAACTATAGTGAAAATCTCTTTCGTGTTGGAAAGGGACTCTCGGATTGTGAGGGGGGATATATCGTTGTGTTCTTTACCTTTACTTTTACCGCTTTCATAAACTTTACCAACAAAAGCAATCATCAAAAACTTCATATACCAAACCAGAAAAAAAAATACACCAAGTATTCTCATAAATCAGAATAAAATTTTTATCTACCTAATTCACCCCCCCTCTTAGGCACTCTTAGACTTACATATTCTAGCACCGTTGCCTTCAAAACAAATCATCATAGTCCCTTCGATACAAAGATCATAAGACCCACGATGTCGCCTCCGAATACATGATCTTGACCCTCGATTGTCGCCTACGAAAAATGATGATAGTCCCTTCGAATGTGCTAGGATACTTCCTACAAGTTGCCTTCTATGACCATACGATGTCCCTTCGAATGTCCCGCTTACATCCAACGAATATGGTTACCTACCAACTAATGGTATGGATAGCACTATTCTAAAAGAACGTAAAATAACATGAAAGCGACCAATTCTGAGTAGGTAATAAGACTTTTAGTTGCTTGCTCTATCAAAATGCTTTCCACACCACACACTTTTGTCAAAGTCCAAACTCTTTTCAAACAAAACATTTCCGAACACTTTGTATACATTCCTACATGAATCATTACAAAGTCAAAGCGAAATGCCTTTTCAAAACATTTTTGTCAAACACACAGAAAGCAATTTTTTTTAAAAGTGATCTAAGAGCAACTAAGAGCCCGTAGATAACTACGGATGAAAAGGGGTGCTAATACTTTCCCTTTTCATAACCTTCTCCCTTACTCAGAATCTAACGAAGGTCTTTTCCTGTTCTTTTCACCTTCCCTTAATTGGATAAAAGAAAAGTCGGTGGCGACTCTTGCTATCCGCACATTTGCGATACAAAAACCTACAAAGTCAGTTCACCGTATTACACTTAGCTTCAATCATATCTTGAATCTTGTTCTTCAGAGCCCAATAGTTGTCAGTGTCGTGCCCTGGGCTGTTGGAGTGATAAGCACACTTAGCATTAGGATTGTATCTCGGAGAGGAAATGTTGATGTTTTGAGGAGGATCCCTCAAGGTAATCAGCTCTGCTTTCAACATGTGTTGCAAGGCTTGCGACAATGGCATGTTGATATTCGTAAACTGTCTTCGAGGCGCATTCTGGTTACGCGCGTTGTCTCGCTGAGGTTGTGCTGATGTAGGATTGGAGATCACAACTGCCCCCACGGATTGAGCACGGTCGGTCTTGGCTCGGCCCTTCTGACCATACACAACATTGGCTTCTTTCTTACCACCAAAAGATCTCTTCGCAGCATTTGAGGATGAATCTGCCTGAATCTTTCCGCTCTTGATACCAGCCTCAATACGTTCTCCTGTCAATATCAGCTCGGTGAATCCGGCTAAAGAGTTTCCAATCAGATGATTAAAGAAAGGGCCTGTCAGTGTTCCCATAAACATATCAACCAACTCCCTATTGGACAAGGGTGGTTGAACTCTTCCTGCTAGGTCTCTCCATTTCTGAGCATACTCTTTGAACTTCTCATCACGACCCATAGACATGCTCTGTAGTTGCATGCGAGTGGGTGCCAACTCAGCATTGTACTCATACTGCTTGTAGAAAGCATCCGTTAAGTCACTCCAAGTACGGATATGGTCACTCTCTAACTGATAATACCACTCCAATTGAGTTCCGGACAAACTTTCTTGGAAATAGTGCATCCACAACTTTCTGTCATCAGTGTGGGGGTTGATCTTCTGAACATAGGACTTCAAATGCAGCTTCGGACAAGAAATGCCATCATACTTGACAAAAGTAGGAACCTTAAACTTGGGAGGAATCACCACACCAGGGACAAGACTTAGATCATCAAAATTCAGCCCTGACATCTTCAGATTTTCCACAGCATTCAGACGGTCTTCAAGTTGCTTGTATTTGTCATCCTCATAAGAGTACTGATCATTCTCATAATCTTCCTTCTTCCCAGGCTCACGCTGATCTTCTTCGTTGCCCTTGACACTTCCCTCAGTCTTGACACTCCCTTCTGAGAACTCTATCCGGCTAACCACCTAAGGACCACCTTTGTGACGTCTTCCCATGTTGAGAACGCCAATGACCCTCTTCTTTTTGTTCATGAGCTTCTTCAGGTCTTCTTGGCCTTGGACCAAGCTGGTGAACATCTCCTGAGGCGAGCATTACGAGCTCGAAGATCTTTGTGATCTGTTCAAGAGCCATTTCTACTAAAATAAATAGCGAGAAAATGAGAAAACCAATCTTCAATGTACCTGTTATGAAATGATATGCTATGATATGCGATGTTTATGCGAATGCAATGCAATGTTTTCAAGGACCTTAGGAATTTAAATTTGTTAAACAAACATGAACAAACATTTATTAGTTCTCTTTTTATTCTTTATCTTTTTAAGTATAAAAGATAATTCAGAAAAAAATAAAAAAAAATAAAAATAAAAGAAAAACAAAAATCCTAAAGCTCTAAGTCTCCCATGGGCGCTTCCTCTTGGTGTTGAGGTAGGCGTTGATGTTTCACTCCTCGTGAAGTAGCTTGGTCAACTCTAGTACCTTCTTCTCGCTTGCATAGCACTGAGCTTCGAATGTATCCCTTTATTCTTTAAGCTGAATCCAGGATCTCTTTAAGTCTTCAAAATCAGTAGGCATGTCGGGATGGAGAACAGTATAGGGTACGTCACCTATAGCAACAGTTCCATAATTCTTGGTAAAGCAGTGAATGGCATCATGAGGTTTTGAGCTCGAGCTCGCACCCATTTAAGGTAAGGTTCCCAAGGAATGGAGTTTTGGTGCCCCAAAGTCTTGGTATCGATCTTCTTTACCATGCCCCGTGTATAAACCTTCGGTAATGCGGAGATCGTGGTTGTAGTCGAACACAACATCTTGGAGAAGCATATCATGAGGACCATCTCTTCGAGCATAACCAAACTGACGTAGAGCTAGAGAAGGGTTGTAAGTAATACCTCCCCTTATACCAAGGAGTGGTACAATAGGGAATTCCCCACAACGCTCGATAAATGTGAAGTCCTTTTGAGGGAAAAGACACCAACGGAAATCTGAATGAGAGAGTGACATTAGTCATTGAGACCACTTCAACCTTTGCTCGTTCTTTAAAACTGATGGAGGAAGGTGCAAAATAAACCACCTGGAAAGTAACGGTATACAACACATGAGAGTTCCTTGTCTCTTGATAGTACGAGTGTGGAGAGAATGTAGGATGTCTCCAAGTAAGGTAGGCACTGGATTGCGAGTAAGGAATAACTTGATGGTGTTGACATCTATGAATTGATCCGAGTTAGGGAATAGAACCAAACCATAGATTAGCAAGGCCACAATGTCTTCAAATGCATGGAAACTCATAGCTTTGAGGAATTCTCGGTCTTTCCTTATCAGAAACTTGGCAAGTAAACCCTTAACTCCGCTTCTTGTTTCCCAATTGGCTTCAATATCTGAGCGCCTTAGATGTAGCACCGATGCGATGTCTTCGTACTTAGGAACCTTTTCTAAATCGGTGAATGGCATTTGGTCAAGAATAGGTATCCCAAGTAACTTAGAGAACTCTTCCAAGGTAGGAACCAACAGATAATCATGTCTTTTGATGAACTGAGCATGATCAGGAATTTCTGAAACCAATTCTTTGAGCTGAGAAGGTATACCCATGAAGTTGATTCGGATAGTCTTTCTAGAAGCCATAATCCCTACAAAACAGAGAAAAGATAAATCCCTAGGTCCTTGAAATAGTTAGAAATGATATGCAATGCGATGATGTCATTATGTCATGTTTGGCAATCATAAACAATTCACACAAAAGCCCTAGGTTTAAGGCCTGCATGAGGTATAGGTGTTTACCCTACCAAAAGTTTGAGTTGGTTCATCCTGTCCTATAATAGTAACCAGGTTCTAGGAATCTCATATCATTGATCTTTCTCGTAGGCGTTTATTTCAATACGACTACCAAGTGGTCGACCGAAAATATCCCAAAAGTATGATCTTAATGAGCGTAGCATCGAGTATCAGCCAACCTCGGTCTACACCAAAGCCGGCCATCTCACTACCTTCTAATGGCCAAGATGGGTCAATTAAGGTTCTAAAAGTTGAGTTAGTGCTGATGACACCACGCAGAAGCCAAATACTATCCTCAACTTGAAAATGAAGAGTATCAGGACATCCAAAGTGTCACACTAACGTAGTCATCATGTTGACCGTTTCGGTATACGCCTAACGGTCGCGACGATCTATTGCTACTTACCTAAGGAAACCTGGATCCGGGTGTAGGATCCCCCACAAATATAATACCCAAGAAACCCTTAAAGATAAAGCAAGCAAGTCAAACAGAAAGCAGTAAAAGTGATCTAACAATCCCTAAGGCATTCTCTCTTTAGGGTGTCTCCCAGTGAGTCACCGATTACATGTCGGTGAACTGACTTTGAGATTTTTGTATCGCAAATGTGCAGATAGCAAGATTCGCCACCGACTTTTCTTTTATCCAATTAAGGGAAGGTGAAAAGAACAGGAAAAGACCTTCGTTAGATTCAGAGTAAGGGAGAAGGTTATGAAAAGGGAAGGTATTAGCACCCCTTTCCATCCGTAGTTATCTACGGGCTCTTAGTTGCTCTTAGATCATTTTCAAAAAAAGTGCTTTCTGTGTGTTTGACAAAAATGTTTTGAAAAAGGCATTTCGCTTTGACTTTGTAATGATTCATGTAGGAATGTATACAAAGTGTTCAGAAATGTTTCGTTTTGAAAAGAATTTTGAACTTTGACAAAAGTGTGTGGTGTGAAAAGTATTTTGTTTGAGCAAGCAACTAAAAGTCTAATTACCTACTCAGAATTGGTCGTTTTCGTGTTGTTTTACGTTCCTTTAGAATAGTGCTATCCATACCATTAGTTGGTAGGTAACCCTATTCGATGGATGTAAGAGGGACATTCGAAGGGACATCGGATGGTCATAGAAGGCAACTTATAGGAGGTATCCTAGCACATTCGAAGGGACGATCATCACTTTTCATAGGCAACAATCGAGGGACGAGATCATGTATTCGTAGGCGACATCGTGGGTCTATGATCTTTGTATCGAAGGGGCTATGATAATATGTTTCGTAGGCAACGGTGCTAGGATACCTCTACATTCGAGGGACTTGACCATTTGTATTCGTAAAGGCAACAAGAGAGAATTACCTTAAGGGGTGTATGTGTGAAAAGAGTGTGCTGATTTCATATATTTTATCTTGGCATTATGAGTGATGTATGTCCAATTTTATCTTGCCATACACGCCTAATTACTAGCAGTTTATAGAGTGCGGAAAATAAATTGCGGAAAATAAAGTGCGGAAAAGATAAAGTCCTACGCTATTACATGGCTTTGGGGCAGTTACATAATAGGAGTGCGGAAAGTAAAAGTCCTAATTAAACTATTACATCCCATAGGCAGTTGTTGCACCCCAAATTTTGCCCTGCTATTTTTTACTTGCATTGTATTTATATTTAAAAAAAACAGTCATTCACTCACTGCATATGCATCATATCGTCGTATTTGAATTGACCAATTGTCAATTTAAATCGATGTTTGCATCGTTTTAATGGTAAAATACCCGTTATCTTAGTTCATTTATTTTTACCTCTCTGCCTGATTATTGCATTATTTTAATTTATTTTTATGTCGATGATATCAATATTTCGGTTTTATAAACAGACTGTTAAAAGCGCAATTCGATACTGTGCGAAAATTAGTGGAGAAAATATTTCAAATTTTCATCTTTTACTCGCTGTTTTATGAATTTACGTATCGCGTAAGTCATAAAAATGTGATCTCCCTGATTTTTCGATACAGTTTGAAGACTCGTTTTTAACGGTGAGTATTTTACAACCGGGTATTTGGTATTATTATTTTATTTCGATTTTTATTATTTTGATAATTTTTCTTCAATCTTTGATACTCGTAGTTTATTTTAATGTACTCAATTATTTTTTTGGATAATTTATTGTCCGAACTTTTACCATTTTTAACAATTTTTAGTGTAAATTTTTATCTCAAAAAAAATCAAACAAAGTACTGTTGGGCTTGTTAATTTTTACTAGATCCATTTTTGTGGCCCATTTAATTATGAGGTCATTTTTGGCATTTTGAAAAATTGTTTAACCTAATGTTGTAGTATATATATGTATGTTATAATTGAGAGAGGGGGGCCAAAATTAGAAACAGAGGCCATTTTTGAAAAGAGGGAAACAGAATAGTGGAGGCCAAATTAAAACACTGTGGCAACGGAACAATCAGGAAATTATAAAAAAAAGAACAAAATCTCATCTCCTTCATCACTGTTCCGAAACAACCAAACTCCCTCACTGTTCCAATCATCATTCCCATAGCTTTCTATCATCGTCTTCAACAACCCTTCACCGTAGCCTTACTTCCATCTCCATCCTCACGCCGTTACACGCTCCCATCGTCCCAGCCTTGCCTCCACCGCCATACATACACCTTCATCAATCTCACCTTCACAAACTTCCTTCATTTCCTTATCCTCTTCCCCTCTCGCCGTAAACCCAACCGGAACCTCCATCTTCCTCACTGCCATTCACCATCAATCCTCCTTCTGTTCTCGTTACAACCCAGAACCATCTCACCTTCTACCCGTTACCTTCTATTCTCGTTAAAACCGCAGTCCCTGTTCCCTTCATCGTTACATACTCCATTCCTCACCGCAGCTTTCTTCATCGTGAAACCCCAACCTTTAGCTCACTTCGTAAACCCAGCCGTCCTCTGTTCTCCTTCCTCCGTTTCTCCCTGCCGGAACAGACACACCGCGGGACTCTCCTTAACTTCCGTCCGGAAACATCGCATCCCTCTGTCAATTCCAGATCCGCTCTCCGTCGCTCAACTTCAAATCGTCACCAGAAACGCGTTCTGTTAAACATCCGCAAGCAGGCCAACTCATCACCGTTTCTGTTCAATTTTCGCGGCGTCATCGACTCATCAATTCTCAGCTTTATTCTGTAAGTTTAATTCCACCTTTAGCCTGTGTGTTGTGCTGCCTAAAATGCTTTGGATTCTTGAAGGAAATATTTGTGTTCATGTTGTCTTTTTTTTGAGATTAGAGATACACTGCCTTTTTTCCGTGGAATAAGTTTGAGTTTGATATAGTTTTCCGGATTGTTGATCTTGCATTAAGTTTAAAATGAATGATAAAGTCTTGTTGTGGATACCTATTTTGCTGTCCAAGGTTAATTTTTAATAAAACTTATGCTGGTTGTGTCAAGTTTTGCTTCGATACTGTGTGGTTTTGTTAGATTTGATTATTGGAATGGTCACAGTGTGTATGATATGCGTGTTGAACGGGTTAGATACTATGGTCTGGTTCTTGAGTTTTTGCATTGAAATCTATGAAGATAGCTTGTTTTTTAATTGTCATGCTTCTGAAAAATCGTCTTAAAAAGCACTTTGTTTCTGATTCAACGCGTTATAATGTTGCTGTCCATGTGTGAATAATGCTGCAAATTGTAGTTTTGTGAATAGATGGTTTCGATGATGGCTTGACATTTATATCGCGTTATTCGTGAAAGATATGGCCGAGAAACCATCATGGGCAGCCATGTTTAGTTTGTTTTCTTTTGAATTGGTGATAAGAATCACACTGTAGTTTCGATGAAGGCTAAATGGTAATATTGCATTTATTCGCGAAGAACCTAGCCAAGAAATTATGCGGGCAGCTTTGTTGTTATTTCCTTTGAGGCGATTTCGAACGAGAATGTTTGTTGTAACATTGTTTTTACCGCTATTCTCAATTAAAGTGCAAACCGTGTCGATTTTGTATATATGTGTTTAGTTTCGATGAAGGTGATTTAGTTTCCGCGTTTATTCGCGTAGAAACTAACCGAGAAGCCATTAGAATATCCTCTTGTTTTCATTTTAATTTCAATTGTAGTTTTTTGTTTGAATAATATTCAAGAATAGTTTCAATGACGGTTTAATGATAATACCGCGTTACTCGCGTGTAAATCTAATCGAGAAGCTCATGGGACAACATGCCTTTCTTAAATAACCGATTGAATTGTGGCTGCCCGAATTTGCTTGAATCAATCAATTAATTTTGAATCCGAATTCAAGCTTTATTGCATATGCGTGTTGCTGCCCGGTTTTTAAATTTAATCGATTATGGTTCAATTCTAATTTTGTTTTACATGATTTGAGTATGTCATGATTCGCAATTTGAGTATATATTTTAATTTTGATTTCTAATGAATAAAGATTTGTTTGAAGATTGGTTTTGAAGCTACAAACTTTCATGAACCCTTACTTGCTCATTATCTTATTACTCATGTTGATTCTTTTGACATTTCGATTCTTGTTATCACTTGTTTATGCATGTATAGTGATTTTAATTGTGGATTTTATTTACTAACCATTTTCCGAATTATTGCAATTTCATTTTATTTTATCACACCATACTACTAATATGTTTGCTATTTGTGTAGACATTCGATGATTGTTCAAAAAAAAGCATTCATTTTCTTTTAATATTGACATTACTGTTTTTTATCTAACATTTAATATTTAATAATGTACATACAATATACTTGCATTTTTTATTTTATTTTATATTTTATGCTGTAAATATATTTATACATATTATTTTTATTTCTTATGCTTAGTATTGAAAATATTATATACATATTACTTTTATTATTATTATTATTATTATTATTATTATTATACTTTATCTATTCATTCGTAAATAAGTTCGAATTATATTATAGTAATATTCTCCGCATAGCATTTTCTTAGAATTAATTTCTATAGTCTATTCTAATTAACCAAATAAAATGCAAATGATACAATCATCGATATTTAAGTTTCACCGTATTTAATTTCTGTTTTAAATTTACCGTTTCCTCTTTAATTTCAATTTATCCCCATTCGGAAAAAATGTATTCCAATCCCCTTGTTGCATTGTAATTAATTTATCGCTTTCTATTTTATTTTACCGTTTAATCCCCATTTATAATTCATGTATCCCTCTCCCAAAAAACAATTCTTGTAATAATTTAGTGCACATTTATTTTATTTAATTTAACTGTCACTTACACAAAACCCAAAAAATCGTTTTTTAAACTAATATTTGTAAATCATTTTTGAACCCGTAAGTCGACAAAGCTACGAAGCGTCGCGATGACCACACATGCACACACGTACGCTTGATCCTGGGCCTTCTTACAGTGAGCCTATTTCGATTAATTGTTCCAATTAGTCGTTATAGTAGACTAGCCCACTTTGCTAGTACACATGTAACTTAATTGTTTTATACTTAGGTTGGCCACCTTGTATGGGCTTTGTCGATTTTACTTGTGATTTACAATTATCTCGATCCTATTCTTTCGTCATTCACTAAGCATTTAAAACACTTTCAAGTCAAAAATGATTAATTGAACTTGTTCTTTCAAAAATCAATTTTTCTACAAAACAAAAAAACACGGTGCTATGGTATTTAAGTAAATCGTTAGAGGATAGCCCGACGATTTAATTAAAATGTAAAGTATTTGGGCCATTAGAGGGTAACCCAATGACTTAAATACTCTATTCCATACACTTAATAAAAGTGAACTTTGTTTCACCTCACTCTTTTCATAATAAAGATTTTGGATGAGAGATGATCGGTTGACCTCAATCACCAATCTCGAGTATTGAATCGTTAGAGGATAGCACAACGTTTTGGTACTTGTCATCCACAATTTAAAATCAATTCCAACACATTCAATATCTTTTGTGCGCTCCAAGCACCTTTACCTTTAAACCTTTTCAAGATTAGACATGATTCATTTATAAATGAGATGTTTCTTCCTCTATTCCCAAGGTTTTCGACTTCTCCACTTGAGTACTAGAGGTGTTCTCAAACCCTCCCTCATGTTGGCGCGTAGTCCTTTATTCTTTATCACACCTTGTGGACGTTAGACGAGTCTTCTCCTTTAAAAATGACGACTTGTCTTTTCATTTAAAATCAATCAACAAACAATCATTTTCTAGAGGAACTACGGAGTTTTGACTTTCCCATTGCACGAGGGAATACGTAGGCACACGGTTCTGAAACCGTGCCAAACTCAAAAAATAATAAAAACATTTCTCCTCTCTTTCTCATTTCAAAACTTAGAAGATCGTAAAATTTCGCACAAACACACAAACACACTTTGAACTAAATGGGTACCATCGAGTACGATGGATGTAAGGGGTGCTAATACCTTCCCCTTGCAAAACCAACTCCCGAACCTATATCTCTTAATTTCGTAGACCGTCTTATTCTTTTCTTTCGTGGGTTTTATCTATATTTTCCCGTTCTTCTTTTAGAACAAATAAAATTAGGTGGCGATTTCACTGATTTTTGAAAAATTTAAACGATTTTTTGAAAAAAACGAGTTGCTTCAGCAGTTACATAATATAAAAGAAAAGCGAGAAAAATCGTCCGAAACGTTACAACCTGTAAGCAGATACATAATCGGAAGATACGAGAAAATTGCATAAGAGGAAAAGTGTTAGTAAAAACATGATTTTTGAATGAGGAAAAAAGTCTTAGGTTAGTAATGACAATAAGATGATAAGATAACTTTTTGGTAATTTTCTGAATCGATTTCGATAATTAAAAAAAATTAAAAGTCAATATAATTGTTAATTGGCAATTAATTAAAATATGCATGCAAAAATATTATTTTTAATGTCAAAAATTAAATAAACATTTTTCTGATTAAAATGCAAAAGGAAAATATTTTTGGTGTTTTTTAAATGCATGATAAAATTATTTAAAGATTAATTAAATAACATGAAAATATTAGAAAAAAAATAAGAAAATAGAAAAAAAAAGTTAGTTTTCAAAGTGATAAAAAAGAAGTGGTCTTGCCAGGATTCGAACCCACGTCCTCTGAGGAAAACACGCGCCCTCTTGCCATCTGAGCCAAGCGTGCTTGGTGTTTGAAAACTGGAAACAAGTGATTATAAGGGTAAACGTGTCATCGATTTGGGAATTCAACACACAGTCAGCGCGCGGGCCCCAGTTGTAATGGATGGACGAATCAAGAGTCACGATCGCGCCACGCAAGCCTCGCCGGTTTCAACACAGTCAACGACGCCGGAGCCCTAGCTCCGGTCGTCTTCTCCGGCGAATCAAAACTTCAAACCTGAAAAATAACAAAAATAAATGGCAAAGGGATACCCTACCCCCCTAAATCGACCATTGCGAGTTCAATGGTGGTGTTAGTTTTGCCTGAAAGTTCCTGGATAAGCCGGTTCGAAGCTAACAGTTTGAAAAACCCTAAACATGGCAAATCGAGTTCTGGACGTTCAAGCTTAAGAACGATGGCCCAAATCCTGTCTATGATTCATGATCACATCAGAATGGTTAGTTTCGATTAAAACACACGGATAATAAAAATTCGAATTCGATTCATGCAGTTTTAACCATGGATAATGATGTGTACTTACTCCAAATTACCTCAGGAACACAATGGAAGGCTTGGTTTTGATTGAAACTTGCTGGAATATGGAATACGATTTTTGCCAACTTTGTGAATTTTTTGGAATTTTAGGGTTGCTTCAAGGGGCTAGGGTTTCGTCCTTGGTCCTTGTGAATGTGATAGGTATTTATAGAGTGAAAGATTGAAGCAAAAAGAATGAAAAAAGATACACTCTTCAATGCAAAAATATTTTCTCTTTAAATTCAAATCAAATCTTTTCAAAATTTGATTTTTCTTCCCTTGCATGAGCTAGCACGAATTTGGCAAGTTGTGTGGGCTTTCTTGGTCCTCAAGCTTGATAGAAAACCAATCCAATTCAAATTATACCTTGTTTTCATATTTTATTTAATTTAAATTTGAATTAAATGCTTTTAAATTAAAAAATAAATCAAAAAAATAGAAAGAGGTCGTGGCAAGGAATCAAGAGGTCACAAATAATATTATGATCAAGTTTGGATCATAAAATTATAGGCCCATTTGGAAAAAATTGGATTTTGTCAGATATCTCTCTTTGTGCAATTGTTCAAAAATGCCTAACTTGTACAAGGTGTATCTTGCTCAATTTTCAACATTGTTGAGTTTTCTTGGACTTGTTAGAAAGATCTAGATGTCCTCTAAACAACCTCTTTGGTTTCATCTCAATTGGAGTTTCCATGCTCAATATCACTTCATTACAAAAAGTTGACGTTTTGTTGACTTTAAAAAGGACCTGTAATGTTTTGATCCATATCTTCAAAATGAAGCATTTTCTGACCATGCTTGTGAGACATGAAGTTGTAGAGAATTGAATTTCCTTCAAAATGAGAGGTGGTGGAAAAATTTCTGATAAAGTATGAGAAAGTTATGCTCAGTCAAAGTTCAGTTGACTTTTCTCTAGAAAACCCTAATTTGGTAAGTTTGACTTTTGAGCAAATCTTGAGTTTTCCTGATGAATCATGATCAACCCTTGATAAAATGATGAATGTGGCTTCAAAATGAGGATGTTGACCAAAAATCATGAAGTTTGACTGTATGTTGACTACAGTTGACTTTTTGTCTAATACAACTGATTTTCAATTATCTGAGCAATTGTCTGAGGAAACTTGACTTGTAGGGCTTGAAACTTTACATGGATATTCTTTGAAGCATATGAGGAGGCATGATGACCATTGGAGATGTTGGAAATCCATCTAGATCTGAGGATAGCCAAACCCTAGTTTGGGTTGATTGTCTAGGAGAGGGTTTGTCTAATCAACCCTTGAGGAATCCTTGAGTATGGATGTATGAAATGCCTTGAGAAGTGGGAGGGAAAATTTTGGGGTATGACAATTTGGATATCAATAATTTGGTGCATATGAAAAATTAGGAATGACATAATTTTCAATGATGGTAAAGGTGATATGGAGGAACTATTTTATAACATTCTTTGGTACTCTTGGTGGTGGCTTGCTTTGGCTGTCAAAGGAAAAATCTTATCAAACTTTTATGAGTGGGTTAAGAATCCATCTTTGTGTATTAAAACTAGTAGTTGAGATATGTTGTCTTTGTTGCTTTTCTTTCTGGTATGGGTTAGAGTATCCCTGGTACTCTAATTTTAATATAAGAGTTGCTTATAAAAAATTGTTAATGACAGATAATGACATGAAAATATGTTAAGTATAAATGTTAAATGTATTGGTGATTCAGATTTTTGTCACATATTTTGAGATAATGTTATATATTACTTGTTCATTTTTTGCATTTTGTATGTATATGTTTGTGATATGGTCAGTGATAGACTCAATTCAGTACTAAATAGGAAATAACAAGTACGAGAGAGATAAACTGGAAAATGGTTGAATTTTTATTGCAGATTACTAGAGTTCATATAAGATCTAGTAATAGAAAGTAGTACAAGAGTGCAGAAAAGTTCAGAAAAAATAGATAGATATCAAAGGTGGCGCTTAGAGATGCCAAACTCTCTCATGTGGGTAAATCCACTTAGATTCTGCATAACCGTAATTGAATCAGGGCTCAATCATTTATTACTCATTCCTAGGATTCCTCACCACTCACAGGCTGCCAGCTGTACAACCCATGTGCAGCACTAGCAACAAAATTATTCTCTCTCCAATTTATTTCTGCGCCTCCTCACATAAACTTTTCCAAACGTACCAACTCTCCCCCCGTCTAAATTATCCTTGTCCTCAAGGATAAGGTCTGGAAATTCAGCCTGCATCTTTTCTACTAACTCCCTGGAATTTTCAAATTCAGGGAGATTTTTCCACTTCACCAGGACTTCTGCCTTACCCTGATCATTCCTCCTTATACTAATCACCTTCTCAGGTAATGGCTCTAGCTGCCACTCCTCATTCATGCAAGCTGGTAGTGGTTGAGGTATCACAGAAGGGACTATAGCCTTCTTAAGTAGAGAAACATGGAACACATCATGTACTTTAGTATCCTCTGGTAATTCCAGCCAGTAAGCTACAGCTCCAATTGGAGCTCTTCATAGGGACCATAATATCTAGGACTCAACTTTTGATTCAGCCTCCTTGCCAATTTCTTCATTTTGTAAGGCTGAATTTTGAGGAAAACCATGTTACCTACTTCATATTCCACCTCCCTCATATGTTTATTAGCTTGGCTCCTCATCAAGTCTTGGGCTCTTAGTAGTTGATCTTTCAACTCACTAATCCAGAGATTCATTTCAGCTGTCAGCTTATTCACTTCATCTATCCCTGATGGTGGATCTCCTCTTATCAAAACATGGGACATTCTCCCATATAAAGCTTCAAAGGGAGTGGTTTTAAGGGAAGCATGGTAATTGGTATTATACCAATATTCTGCCCATGTCAACCACTTCAGCCATTTTTTAGGTTTCAGTCCTGTCACACACCTTAAATAAGTCTCCAAAAACCTGTTGACTACTTCAGTATGGCCATCTGACTGAGGGTGATATGCACTACTGTACTTTAGTTTGGTACCTGCCTGTTTGAACAATTCTGCCCATAAATTGCCAAAAAAATCTTGTCTCTATCTGATACAATTGAACTAGGGAAGCCATGGAGCCTAACCACCTCTTTGATAAAAACTTCAGCAATACTTTTTGCAGTGTAAGGATGACTAATGGGAAGGAAATGGGAATATTTCGTCAATCTATCCATTACCACCACATCTGTGTCAATTCCTTGCACCTTAGGTAAGCCTCCAACAGTCCATAGAAATATCAGACCATGTCTATGAAGGGATTGGTAATGGTTGGATTAAGCCACCAGGGGTTAGTGTTTAATACTTGTTTCTTTGACATACCTCACAAACTTGCGCATAATCTTGGATCTTCTTCCTCATGCCTTCCCAATATACAACCCTAACAATTCATTTATAAGTCCTCAAGTATCTAGAGTGTCCTCCAACTGCTGTGGCATGGAACTCATTGAGTATCCAAGGAATTCTATGTAAGTCTAAGAGTTCCTAACAGGGGGGGGGGGTGAATTAGGTATATAAAAATTTATTCGGTTTTATGAGAATACTTGTAGTAATTTTTGTGGTTAAGTGTTTGAAGGTTTTTGACTATATCTTATCTTTTCTGAATTATGGTGATGAAAACGATAAAAGCGGAAGAGTAAAGAACACAGCGATATATCCTGGTTCCCCTCACAATTCGAGAGTACTCCAGTCCCCTTTCCAACACGAAAGAGATTTCACTATAGTTTAGAATAATTGTACAGCCTATGCTTACTATCTAACCTATAGGGTGACCAAAGACTCTGAACACCTTTAAGGTCAAACAAATACTAATGTGAATGAAGAACAATCCTCTTCAAATCATAACACTTACTTCCAACAATCCTGGATAGTAAGGGAATACTTTCCTTTTTGTAATACAATAGTTTATTTGAAAGATGGAGAGCAATATCAATCTTTGATTGATCTTCTTCTTCAAGAAAGAAACAATTCTCAAGCAATGATTATAAATGTTCACAATGAATGTATGAAACTTGTAATGATTGAAAATGTATATGGCAAGTTTCACAAAATTATGATTTGTAAGAACACTTGAAAGTTTGTAAGAATATGAAAATTTGAATGATGAAAATTGTTAATTGAAGAAGGTAATTTAAATTTGAAAATATGCACTATTTATAATGTCACAAATACCTTTTCATTCATGCCATTTGATATGAAAAGATGCAATGCAATCATGAAAGAATACCATTTGAATCATGTTCAAAAAACAAAAGAAAATCTGTACTGGTTCGCTGGGAAACGGTTCCGACCCAGGCAGAACCCGGTTCCTAGTGAACGTTATAACCCAGAATTCAAAAATAACACGTAGGAACCGGTTCCCCTATAGGTACAACCCGGTTCCTGGTACAAAATCCAGGGAAGTGATTTTTGAACAAGTTTGGAACCCGGTTCCCTGTTAGGTAGGAACCGGTTCCTAAAAGTTTATTTTCAAAAATTCTTTTTGAAAAGTATTTCAAACATATTTTTTCTTTTTGTTAAACATATGGGATATGTATATGATTATGAATGCATATTTGTGAACATCTATATTCAAGTTTAAGAATTATTTATACCTTTTGACATTGTTGTTTCTTTAATAATTCTTCTTCTAATCTTCAAGACTTGTAACAAGGTTTTATATGATATTGATAAACTTTTTGCACATCCTTTGAATGTTGATATCCATGTTGTCTTCATCAAAACCAAAGCTTTAAACATGACTTGAGAACCTTGCAATTACATTCTCCCCCTTTTTGATGATGACAACCAAGTCTTGAAAACAGTTCTTGAAATGTTTATGTTGTTTTGTGTAGCAAAAATGTTAAGCAAATGCAAGGCTCCCCCTAAATTGTATGCTCCCCCTAAGTCCATGATTCTTTGAATTTTGGAGTGAGTTTATGATAGTTATTTTGGCCTGCAATTTCTTTGAAACAAAACAACACATATGCATATTCTTCTCCCCCTTTGTAAACATCAAAAAGGATGGGGAAAAAGAGTGAAACAAATTATATAAAAAAACACACAAACAATTTTAAACACAACCACACACTAAAACACGAACATAACGGATTGTACGATACAACATATAACAACGAAACATACGAAACCTAAACATCACGAAACATAAGATGGAACATTGTCTAAACATAACAAAGTAAAACACGAAAATGAAAGAAATGACATAGAAATTTTAGTCTTTAGTCTTCATCCTCATTCATCTCATCACCATCATCTTCACTTCCATTTTCACTACCACTTCCACTTCCGGATTCCTCTTCGTCTTGAACTTCTTTTCTTTCAAGGTGATCAAGAATAAGCTTTTGAGTTCTTTGGACATTACAAAGTTGTCGACGTGCGGAAGCATTTTCTTGTGAGAGCACATCAAAGCGATCATCCACATGTCTTTGGAAGATTGTCATTTGATTAAACAACATGTCTAAGGTGTAGCCGCCTTCGGGAGGTTGAGCGACATACAGGACCGTTGGTTTGAAATCCTCTTTGTAGTGAGTATTAAAATGTTGGTGAAGAAAAAGAGATATTGGAGCTTTTATGAGGTGTGTTAATGGAGGTGGAAGGGTTTGAGAGGAGGAAGATGAAGTTGGAATGAGAGATGAATGTGTTGACTATGACATAAAAATAATTAAAACACTTATGTTTTTATACAAAAACGTAAAACAAATAATAATTATTGAACACAAAAACGCGTGTCAGCCTGGAAAAAGGGCGTGTGGCAAGTCTGCGTGCTGGGAACCGGTTCTGCACTATAGGGAACCCGGTTCCTGGCTTTTGTTAAAAAAAACGTTTCTGGAAAATGAACCAGGAACCGATTCCGACCATTACGGGAACCGGGTTCCACGTGCAGATATTGCCAAAAACTTGAAAAAATTGTTATGAAAGGAAAAGTTTTGTACAAACAATATATACACAAATATTTTAACAAATAAAAACATATAAAAGAAGGAGTAGAAGCAGAGTGTACTGAAACATAAATTTTTGAAGAAAAAATTAAGACGTGCACCTTATGAGAAACATTTAAAGATCACCTTCATCCAAAATACCAAGTTCTCTTCGAATTTTGAAGAATGGTTCTCGAGCAAGCGGTTTTGTGAAGATATCTGCGAGTTGGTTATGAGTATCCACAAAAGTGACTTCGACATCTCCTTGAAGTACATGATCACGGAGAAAATGATATCGAATATCTATATGTTTGATTCTTGAATGCATGACCGGATTCTTTGTAATATTGATAGCACTTGTATTGTCGCATCGAAGAGGAATGCATCCGAGATCAAGTCCGTAGTCACGGAGTTGTTGCTTGAGCCAAAGAATTTGTGCACAACAACTACCCGCTGCTATGTATTCTACTTCGGCCGTGCTAAGAGCAACACATGCTTGCTTTTTACAAGCCCATGATACTAATGCATTTCCAATAATGTGACAAGTACCACTTGTGCTTTTACGATCAGTTTTACAACCTGCATAATCCGCGTCAGAATAACCAATTAAAGTGCAAATACTAACTTTAAGATGCCATAAGCCGACATTGGTTGTTCCTTTGAGATATTTCATGATCCTTTTAACTGCCATGAGGCGTGATTCCTTTGGATTTGCTTGAAAGCGAGCACAAAGACAAACACTAAACATTATGTCAGGACGGCTTGCCGTCAAATACAATAAGGAACCAATCATACCTCGGTATTTTGTAATATCAATTGGAGTACCGAATTCATCTTGATCAACATATGTACCGGAGCCCATTGGAGTATTCATTGCTTTACAATTGTCCATATCAAACTTTTTCAATAATTCTTTGCAATACTTAGATTGGTTGATGAAGATTCCATCTTTTAGTTGCTTGATTTGTAGTCCAAGAAAGTAGTTCATCTTTCCCATCATAGACATCTCGAATTCTCCTTGCATCATCAATGAGAATTCCTCACACATTCTTTGTTAGTCGATCCAAAATGATATCATCAACATAGACTTGAACCAATAAAGTGTTACTTTTGATTTTCTTAATGAACAAAGTTTTATCAACCTTACCCTTTTGAAACCTTTTCACACAAAAATTGCTAAGTCTATCATACCATGCTCTTGGTGCTTGCTTTAAGCCATAAAGAGCCTTTCTCAACAAAGACATGTGTAGGATGTTTGAAGTCTTCAAATCCGGAGGTTGTTTGACATAGACTTCTTCATTGATGTATCCATTCAAGAATGCGCTTTTGACGTCCATTTGAAAAAGCTGAAAATTTAATGAACAAGCATAAGCAAGTAAAAGACGTATAGCTTCTAACCTTGCAACCGGAGCAAACGTTTCTTCAAAGTAGATTCCTTCCTCTTGATTGTAGCCTTGGGCAACCAACCTTGCTTTGTTTCGAACAATTAGACCATTCTTATCAAGTTTGTTCTTAAACACCCATCGGGTACCTATGATGTGTTTACCACTTGGTCTAGGAACAAGTACCAAACTTGATTTCTCTCGAATTGATTTAATTCTTCTTGCATAGCAATAATCCATTGATCATCTCCTAAGGCTTCATCAACTTTGGTAGGTTCAATTTGAGAAACAAACTCCATGTTTAAGCAAGCATCTTTTAGATTTAATCTTGTTGATACTCCTTGGCTAATGTCACCAATAATTTTGTCAATAGGATGGTCTCTATGAGTTCTCCATTCTTTTGGTAGATCATTGATGTTTGAATCTTGTTGTACAATGTCTTCTTGATTTTCCGGTGATTTCACAACTTGATCATTTGAAAGTTCTTCCGGGGGTAAATCTATAGGATCATCATCATCACACACAACTACTTCCTCTTTAGAGGTGTTAGTTTCATCAAAAGATACATGCATAGATTCTTCAATAGTTAAAGTTCTTTTATTATAAATCCTATATGCTTTACTAGAAAGAGAATAACCAAGAAATATACCTTCGTCGGATTTCTCGTCAAACTTACCGAGATTGTCTTTGTCATTGTTAAGAACAAAACACTTGCATCCAAAAATGTGGAAGTGATCAATATTTGGCTTTCTTCCTTTGAAGAGTTCATATGGAGTCTTCTTTATTATAGGTCTAATGATAACTCGATTTCCAACATAACATGCCGTACTAACTGCATGCGCCCAAAAATATTTAGGAAGATTTGCATCACTGAGCATTGTTCTTGCAAGTTCCACTAGAAACCTATTCTTTCTTTCAACTACTCCATTTTGTTGTGGAGTTCTAGGTGCTGAAAAATTATGAGAGATACCATGTTCTTCACAAAATTCTTCAAATTGTGCATTTTGGAATTCTCCACCATGATCACTTCTTATGGATACAATCTTTAGTGATTTTTCATTTTGGATTTGCTTTGCATACTTCTTAAAGGCTTTAAAGGCATCACTTTTCTGCACAAGAAACAAAGTCCAAGAATATCTAGAAAAATCATCAACAATAACCAAAGCGTATACATTACCTCCGAAGCTTTTTGTTCTTGATGGACCAAAGAGATCCATGTGCAACAATTGTAGTGGCCTTGTAGTAGACACCACATTCTTAGATTTGAAAGATGATTTTGTTTGTTTCCCTTTTTGACAAGCATCACAAAGTCTATCTTTGACAAAATTTCTCTTAGGCAAACTGAAGCAACTCGATTTTCAAAAATCTTTTAAATTCTCGAAAACAGTGAAATCGCCACCTAATTTTATTCGTTCTAAAAAAGAACGGGGAAATATAGATAAAACCCCAAACAAGCGGATAAGGCGGTCTACGTGACCAAAAAGTGGAATCGGGAGTCGGTTATGTAAGGGGAAGGTATTAGCACCCCTTACATCCATCGTACTCGATGGGACCCATTTAATTCTACGCATTTGTGTGTGTGTTTATTGCTAAGTTATGAATACCAAAAGGAAAAGAAATTGTTTGTTATTATTTTGAGTTTGGCACGGTTTCAGAACCGTGTGCCTACATATTCCCTTGTGCAATGGGAAAGTCAAAACTCTGTAGTTCCTCTTAAAAAGGCTTTAATTGGTTGCATTGATTTTATCTGAAAAATCGTGCGTTTAGTCGTTTCAAATGCTTTGAGCTAGGACTTGTTTTGTTTGTTTGAAAAGCTTAAGTCCTCGCTCGTATTCGAAACGACTATTGCACACTCTTTGTCAAAAAGAGTTTGATGATCGCGTCTGAGCGAGAAAAAGGGGTTTTGAGTGAGTTGAATTGTTTTTAGGTGGGTGAAAAAGTACCGAACAACGAGGCTAGCGTCTCACGATTCAAATACTAGAAACCAGATGAACTCAATGTTCAACGAGTCGTCTATCATCCCAAAAGTTTTCTTTTATGAAAGAGTGAAGTGAAACGAGTTTCACATTGTTTAAAGGTCTTTAAGCAATCGACCTAGCGTCCGACGACTTAAAGATTTAAAGTTCAATTAGGACAAGTTTTTAAGCAACTGGTCTAGCGTCCAATGACTTATAAACTTGTATTTGATTATGAAAAGAACTTTTGAAAAGACACTCGACATTGGATCGAGGTTTGGAATTGTAATTATGAAAGTGTTTTGGATGAGGTTCGGTGACGGACCGAAAGAGAAAGAATGATTCGGGTTGAATTGTTTTTTATGTGGATGAAAAAGTACTGAACAACGAGGCTAGCGTCTCACGATTCAAATACTAGAAACTCGAGGAACGAAAGCTCGCACGAGTCGTCTATCACCCAAAAAGTTTTCTTGAGAAAGAAGTGAAGTGAAACGAGTTCACGTTATTTAGGAGTCTTTAAGCCACAGGTCTAGCGTCCAACGACTTAAAGACTAAAGTTCATTTGATTACAAGTGTTTAAACAATTGGTCTAGCATCCAACGGCTTAAACACTTGAGTTTTTTTATGAAAGAATTTTGAAATGCACTCGACGTTGGATCGAGGTTTGAAATTGATTTGCGACGGTATTATGATACGCGTGCTGAGAGAAAATGGAAGCGGGTTATGGTTAATCAAGTATATGGACTTAATTAACCTCGTGAGGATAGGTGCTCCTATCCCCAACCATGAGACCCTGGTGCATGGAAAATTGGTATAGACCAATTGTTGTTTTCGGGTTATGATCGGTTAAAGCAACAAGGGCTTTAACCAATCTCGTGAGGATGGCCATGCCCATCCCCAACCATGAGACCCTTTAAGAAATCGGCGTATGAGCCAATCAAGATGAAATCGAATTGATTTTAATTTAGATTGTGTGCACAGTGTACAATGGTGAATAATTGCTGGATGAATAAGTAAACAGACAAAAATATCATACAATACAATCGGAAATTTAAATAATTATTGGAGATGATCTTTACTGTTTGATGAAAAATCGGCTAATAATTTAATCGATAAATCATCAAATACAAACTATCAGATCCAATAATTACTTAGTACATCGCACAAAAGATATTACTTACGAAAAAATAAATTAATCGAAGAGATAAGTTCGGAAATAGCCTGGGTGACGTGGAGTAAGAGAAAGAAAACCATCTGATCTTCGACCGGCTTGTAATGCCTCCCCGTGCTAGCGAACTGAGTCCAATACGTCCACTCCCAAAGTACTCCGATGGTTCCAAAAATAATAACATTACACCACACATATTTATATTTATCCAACTATGAAAACTTTTCTAAAAATGAATTTACTAATAATAATAAAATAAAAAAAGAAAGTTTTTATTGAAAATACAAGGTGGTGACATGTGTCACCACCAGATTTTATGAAAAGAAAATTTATATATAAAAAAAGATAAAATAATTTACTTATTATTATTATTATTATTATTATTATTTTTGGAAAAAATTGTAAAATAAAATAAAATAATAAATAAATAAAGAAAAAGAAGGAGTTGTTGTTTGGTGAAACAACAACCAACATCCTTCAATCTCTCTCACGCATGCATTCGTGATTTCTGGGTTTCTGGGTTTCTCATCCCTTCGCCGTCGCCGCCTTAGACGCTCTCTCTTCTTCATCGCGTCGGCGTCGCTCACTTCCCTCACCCTCACCGATTGCGATTTCATCTCTCTTTCTCCGTCGCGATTTGTCTCTCTCATCTCAAACCGGATTGCATGTTTCGATTTGAAAGTTTGATTTCTGATTTTGCTTTCTGCGTTTGAAACAGGTTTGCTGGAATTTGAGACGAAAACGGAAAGGGGTTAACGAACCCTAGGTGTCCGGATCGTGATTCCGGCGATGATGGCGAACTCTGAGCCTTGGAGTCGCGACGGCAATGGCGGTTTGCTTCTCCTTTCATTCCGGGTGAGCCCGTTCTTGATCTTTCTCTTCTTCTTTCTCAAAGTTTCAGAATATAATTTCTGAAAAAAACTGTTTCTGAAGGCGTTAGGCGTAGAAAATGATGAATGCTTGCTATTGTTGTTTCGTTTCTGTTTGGCTGTGTTGGTTTTCGTTCTGGTTATTGTTATGTTCTGTTGGCTAAACTTATCTTCTTTCTCTCATCGATGAGGATGGATACTCACTTGTGTCTTCTGGTGTTGCTTGTGAACTGGTTTTTTGTGTTCTATTTCTCCTCTTGTCTCTTATCCCTCTGAACAGATACTGCTTTTTTGGTCTTGGTTTTTGAAAATCCTTTGAACAGATGCTAATACTATGATTCTTTTTGAAATGGCTTGAGTTTGGGTGAATTGATACTACACTTTTGGTTTGGGTTATTTGAGTTCTTGATACTATGCTTGTTTTTTGGGTTTGAAACAAAACTTCCTTTTTCTCTCTTTCTGCTTCGAAAATGAACTCTTGTCTTTTTTCTCTGAACAAAAATCCTGTTTATCTTAGCTTCCATGTTGCTTGTAATGTTGGTTTTACACCATGCCCTGCTCTGCTCTGTATTTCTCAAACTGTCCTCTGCTTTTTGCTCTGAACATTGACTTTTGTGGCTTATTGTTGGGCTCAAAGCTGTCTGTGATGATTGCTTGTCAACTTTGTTGACTTTGTGGCTTATAACATGGGGCTCAATGCTGGCTGGTTGTCCTGCTTCTTTTCCTCTGAACTTCTCAAACTGTCGCTGTCATGTCTTGATACATGTATGTGGCTTGTTGTTGGCTCTTATCTTGCTTCTTACTGCTGTTGGAATATTATATTGTGAACTGATTTACTTGCTGCCTTGTTGGGATTTATATCGAATCAGTCACCTCTCTTTCTCTGCTGCTCGGATTTAAATTGTTGCTTTCGTGTGCTGCCAGCCCGAAAATGTCGCTTCGATTGCTTGTTCGTGAACCGGGCTAGCCCGTGATTTGCGAGCAAGCTGTTCGCCGATGATTAATCTTTTTAAGATTCTGAGGCTTATCGCAAAAAACCTGATTCCCGCCTAACCGCCTAATGATGAGTTTTCGACAGAAACATAATCTTTTTGATACTTTCTTGCGTTTTCGTTTATGTTTCAATTATGTTTATGCTTCTAACTTGGTGTTATTTGTTTGATTTTCATGTAATGATGATGAGGATGACAAGGCAAGGAGAAAATGGATCGGGCAATAGCATGAAGCTTGGAGAAGGAAGCTTTGAGAAGATGGAGAAGGCAAGGAGGACACGGCTATGGAGATTGAAAGTTCGGCCACGAGGACTTCATAGAATAGCCTTAGGATTTAAGAACTTTGTAGAACTTGTAACAATCTAAAATCAACTCTTATGTAGTTTGGAAACGATACAAATGTAAACCACTTGAGTTTGAATAGATATTGAGTAATTCTATTATTGCTTGTAACAATTTTGAATTGTTCTTTTGAAATTTGAATAGAATTTGAATTGACACGTGAAAATGTCCTACTTTATACAGCTCGCCACATTGAATTGGTTCGAAACAAATATGTTCAAACTTTTCCTTTGTGTCCTTGAATCTTGTAATATAATTGTTCTATGCTTGCAATAACATAACAATTGTTTAAAATTGGTTTGAATGTCATTTGAAGTATTGACAAAATTGCTCTCATAATTGGAACTTTGAACGAAACAACTTGGCAACATTTCCATAGCTTGTAAGAATTCTTGAATGAATATTTGAATGGTATTTGAAATCCAACTTGTCAATGATGCCTTTGAGGAAGCGATGTTTATCCCGATTCTCAATCAACCTCCCATTGGTAGATAAAACATCAACAAAAATGCGCACATATGAGAAACTTTTAATCATAAACCAACGGATGATTTTGCTCCAAACTTTTTAATCTGATGCAAGCGAAACATACAAGAACGCATCCGAGAAATACCAGGTCATTCACATCCTTGAATCCATGCATACTTTCTTTCAACGAAACCCGCAACAGTGATGATGACAAGCACAGGACGAACGTCTGAGTGTACAACCTTAACGTCCGACAGAGGAAATCACAGTGACCAAGAAACCCCACCTCGAATGAATACGAGATCCCCTTATACTAATTGTCAACATAACTGAATTTCATATTCTTTGAAAAGCTTGACAAATGAGCCACACGAATTCCATAAAAATATACGGAGGGTAAATTTTGGGGTGCGACAGTTGCCCCTATTCAATCATCTTAAACCTGATAAGCGAGAAAAAGCGACAGCTTTCGAACGTTCAAGGTGGAAGAGGATTGAATACTAGAGAACCCCGAAAATTTGCCCGACGCGGGAAACCAATGCCACGAAAGAAAACATATTACATATCTTGGTTACGGAGCCAAGAAAAACGCTTGAAGAAAAAACTTGCTAAGCATTAACGGACTGCTTTAACACAAGTACTAGGAGATTTTAACAACATTGGGGATAACTGTGTAACCGAAATGACTTTGGCAACAATTTTTAATGAAAAATGCTATGAGAAGAGAAACGAACTTCTCAAGCGAAAAGAAAAACAATATATTGAAAAATTGACATGACTGAGAACTTAACAAAGAGTTCTCTGAATTAAGGAATACCTGGAAACCTTACACAAAATTGAAACATTGACAAGACTGAGAACTTAACAATGAGTTCTCTGATAACTAAGGAATACCTAGAAACCTTAAACAGAATTGAAAAGACACGATTGAGAACTTAACAAAGAGTTCTCTGAACTAAGGACTACCTGGAGACCTTAAACAAAATTGAAATGACATGATTGAGAACTTAACAAAGAGTTCTCTGAATAACAAGACTGAGAACTTAACAAAGAGTTCTCTGAACTAAGGACTACCTGGAGACCTTGAACAAAATTGAAAAGACATGATTGAGAACTTAACAAAGAGTTCTCTGATTGAAAATGACATGATTGGGAACTTAACAAAGAGTTCCCTGATTAACACGATTGAGAACTTAACAAAGAGTTCCCTGATTGAAAAGATTGAGAACTTAACAAAGAGTTCTCTGAATAGATGGCTTAGAACAAAATCGGAATTGTTGGTGCACGAAAGTGCGAGGAGCCATGGCATGCTGAATGTCTTTGATCGTGTAACCTCCGAGTTACTCGCAGAACAAAATCAGTAGCGCACCCAAGAATACAATTCTCTAGGGATAAACATAACAATATCTAGCACACCGGCGTGATATAGATGTTTATGAGGTCGGTAAATCTTGTTTCCGACGTTTCTGCTGATGAGAGATCTTACTGAACATGTACGGACATGTTGAACAACTTCTGAGTTGACAAGATCTTCAATTTGTATGCAGATAGCTTTACCGTTGATAGAAGAATCAGATTCAGCGCCTGTGACTGAAAACTTCTAGGGTAATGAGCTTCAATTTGCTGACATTGTATGGACAATGCGTTGCAGCAAGTGGATATGTAGATCAACGTCTGAGTTGGAGAAATATCTTGAGATTTGAATAAACATCCTGCCGAGTGGATATTTATTTGTTGAGTAGTTGATGACTTACTGGGGAAATAAACGCACCAGAAGTTTGATGTAGTTTTCTGAGAACTGTTCAGAGAAGTATATTGTGGAATTTGCTGCCAGTAGAATTTGCTCAGAAGATTCTTGTCTGAAAGAAATCTTTGAAAATACCAAGAATAACGTTGTAATCCTGAAGGAGATTCACTTGGGGAGAGAAATAAGCTTCGCTGGAGAAACTTCGTAAGAAAACCATGTGGAAAATTCACTGGGGATTCCTGGTTGAATAATTTTGCTGACATTAGAGTCCATCTGAAAGAGAGAACTGTTTTGCTGGGGAAGAAATCTCGATTGGAGAAACCATCAGTTGTTGAGATTCAAACAAGTATATCACTTGTGCTGGAGAAAAGAGGATAATTTGTCGTCTGAGAACTAATCCTTCAAATTTTGATCCTTATGAGGATATCTACAGTTTCAGTTAAAAACCTGCAAAACAGATAGCCGAAGCTAATGCATGGGTATGATATGCATGATATGATGATTTTTCTAATGCTAATGGTGTATGATTTCCTGACTGTTGAGTGAAGGAAGACATCACTGGGGATCCAATTGAACGATCTTGTTGTCAATAGAGTTCACTGGGGATGATCAATCGATTCTATGGGGAAGAGACTTCATTGGAGAATTGACACTATTGTCGATTGTCTGTCACCCAAGCGTTCGCCTGGCACTGGGGAGAGAAATTGAATTTCCATTTGAGAAATAGTCTTTTGCTCGCACTTGACTTCATTCTCGAAAGATCCCGAGTCCTGACTGGGGTTTATGCATGAATATATTGTATTTGATATGTCACGAGTAAAGCGACGTGATTGATGCATAACGATGACTTACGTAATGATTTATGAATGCATGTATGGGTTATTGGATAGGTGCCAAATAACATTTGACCTTGAAGGAAAAATCGTTAGACGATAACTGATTGTAAGTTAAACCAACAGAAAACTGGTGCAAAACAACGGTGAAAATATTCTAACCACCGGCGGTGAAAACATCTTAATCACCGGGAAACGGTGAAAACATTTTAACCACCGGCAAGCGGTGAAAATATTCTAACCACGGCCGGTGAAAACATCTTAATCACCAAACCGTGAATCGACCGACCACGGAAATGAATCGACCAGACGGAAACTGGTGAAATGATTTTGATCAACCAGACGGAAACTGGTGAAACGTACCAAACAAGGTCAGATTTTAATGGCACGGGATGAGATGCATGATTAACAATGCATGAAGATGCTTTGACTGTTTGACTGGTTAAGACCAAGAAAGATTCTTGAAACAAGTTTCCCATCAAAAGGAAGTTGTTAGCATGATTCCCTGCCACTCAAATTGAACACAACAGTTGTTGACACTTGAGAGAAGAATCTCTGAGCAGCTTGAAGATACAGAACGAAGTTGTCCGCATATAGCAATCATTGCCCCAATCTGTTGATTATCTGAAGAGATTTGCTTTGAGAGGATGTCAGAACAACTTACAGTAATCTGATACTGGGATGGCCTGTCCCAAAATTTGTGTTCCAACGCAGGATGCCCTTGATTAGCAAATCCTTTGAGAGATATTACCGTATCTCGATGTGACTGCCCCAGATTGACTGAATCTTGAAGGATGGACTTCATTGTACTATAGAAATAGCATGAACCAATATGCTCCTCGGAAGTATTTCAACGTGCCAACGTGACTTCTTCAGATTGATCGCATTTGGATAATTGGCTATGCAAACATAGGGGAGACTTGCCCCAGGATGAGCTTTAGAGAGACTCCTACGTCTCGAGGTGATTGCTCCAAGTTGACTAAAACATGGAACGACGGTTGTCCCAGGCTAACTGTTCTTTGAGAAAGACCAAATCACCTGCTGATTGCTCTTTAAGGACCTGCCCTTAGATTGGCGGAAAAGGAGTGAATTTCGATTTGATTGCCCCAAATTAATGAAATCCGAGAAGACAACTTGTGATATGCTCAAAGGAGTCCTTAGACGTCCTGCCCCTTGCTACAAAGAGATGATCAAGTCTTTCTTCTTTGGACAAAGTTAAACCCTTCACTGATGTTCATTATGAGAACTTCTTCAATGTCAAACAAATGTTTTACAAGTAGAAGAATGTTTATTATGACAATATAATGCAACATTTATGCGTCTTGAAGTTTTGTATGAAAAACATGACTTTTGTGAGTGAAACACTTTTTGAACACTTTTCTTTTTGAAAGATAAGACGAGCATATGATACCAACACAGATACTTAGCACACCTGTAGGAGTCAGGTAAACGCGATCTCTTTGTTATATGCTCTTGAATTAACCCTTGCTTCAGTTAGGACTTTTGAGGGTTGTAACGTGGCTTGGTTCACGGTTTTTTTAGAAAAAAGGATTTTTAGGCTCAAAATATTTGGTGCCCGCCCATTCTCCATGATGTCCTTCAGTCCTAAGTTTAACTATCCTGATACGAGCACTCATCTCTCGAGAGGCGTTATGATGGTTGAGGAACCAATACGAGGTTTTTTGGACAAAGCAGACACCCACCTTTCGTCTTTTGGTATTTTACCACACAACTTGTTCTTTGTTGAAAAATCTTCTTTGACAATGCATTTCAAGATTTTCTTTTCCTGACTTTTGCCTGACTTTTGTCTAAGCGACTTATAAGTTCCGACTTAGCGGGCTTTTTGTCTTTTTCTACTCATATCTTTTTTTTTTGAACAAGTCGTGGATCCATATACAACCTTTGATTTGTTAGAAGTGATGGTGACTGTCTGAGTCCCGAGGGGTCGTATTGTCATCTGTTGACCTTCTGATGTGCGAGAGATAACCAATGGGGTATCCTTCTCCTTTGATGCACACTATTGATAGATTGAGGTCGACTACTGTGGTTTTGACCTTTCTCAATTTTATTTTTTATTTTTTATTTTTTATTTTGAAAGATAGCCATTGTTGTATCCTTTGATGCTTACCCTCCTGATGAACTCTGAACGCTCGATCAGAAAAGCTGAACACTACCCGCCCACAGGGTAAAAATGATGAGGTTTTTTTTTTCTGAACAGAAAAGAAACTCCTACTTCAAGGCTCAAAGGGGTTAACGATGGTTTATCTCCCTTATAACTCCGGTGTTTGGGGATTTGAAACAAGGCCTGTACATCATCAGCAAGGTTTTTACTCGAAAGCACACGACTAGAGACCTGGCGTTTTTTAATCATCGTCATCCTCCCTCCAATCTTTGCCTAGGCGAAAGGATTGGTAACGTTGGTATCAAAATGCTCGCAAATCAACTAAAGAGTGATAACGAATGGATTGCTTCAAGACAAACATATTCATTGCATTAAGATAAAAACAAACAAGTTTCTACATGCAAACAAAGTTTAAACAATTAAACAAGATACACATGAAAATGCAGTAAAGAAATAAACGACTGTCGTTGTTGAGGAGACTTGAGCTCCGTCTTGACTTGTTGATTCAGATGACTTCAGCAGTCTTGGCGATCACTTGAGTACGGGGTTCCCATTCACAAACAAATTCCCTCCTTGAAGGATTACAATCCTCTGTCAAGTACTTCTGGTCAATCAACTGTTGAACTTTGGCTTTGTAAGGATTACAATCCTCTGTTGAGTGTCCTACCGTACCAGCATGGTATCCACATCGTGCATTATGATCATATCGTGGCGGGAATGACTTCGGCGGCTTAATGAACTTGGGAACCACCAACGAGCTTTGAACCAGATATGGCAAAAGTTGACTATAGGTCACTGGAATTGGATCAAGAAGAGCACTCCTTCTTTCCAAATTACTTCGAGGTTTGCGTGGATTTTGACGTTGACTTTGATATCCACGGCCTTGAACTTGTTTCCTCGCATGAGGAGTACCCCATGGTTGCTGGTACTGTGAATTGGGATACATAGGTTGCCGACACTGAACAGCTGCTACATACGGAGGTTGACCATAAGGAACAGGAGGTGGAGCTTGCGGAGCTTCCCAAATTGCATTAGTTTCATAATCCTCCTCCTCCATTTGAGAACCTCTGAAGAATTCTTCCCCATCAACTTGGCTACTCGAGGTATCTTGGAGCTTTCCCCTTTTGAGACCGCTTTCAATGCGTTCTCCCACCATCACCAAGTCAGAGAAGCTTGAAGATGTACAACCTATCATTCTTTCGAAGTATGAATTAGGTAACGTATTCAGAAACAAGTCAACCAACTCCCTATCAAGCATTGGTGGTTTAACTCGGGTAGCCAACTCTCTCCATCTTTGAGCATACTCCTTGAACGACTCGTTGATATTCAGAGAAAGATTCTGTAATTGGATACGGGTTGGAGCCATGGAAAGGTTGAACTCGTATTGTTTCAGGAATGAGGAAGATAAGTCTTTCCAATTATGGACATCCTTTTTCTCCAATTGCGTATACCAATCCAGAGATGCCCCACTAAGACTGTCTTGAAAACAATGGATGAGAAACTTTTCATCATGAGCATATGCAGACATCTTGCGAACAAACATCTTCAAATGAGTCTCTGGACAACTAACACCTTTGTACCTCTCGAATTTTGGCATTTTAAACTTTGGTGGAATCACGACGTCTGACACTAAACACAGGTTAGCAGCATCTAGACCAACAGTATCGTTTCCGTTCAATACCCTCAATTGTTCCTTCAGATCAAGACACATTCGTCTGGCTGCAGCATCTTGAGGAGCACTGGTGTTGACCATTGAATTCGTTCCTTGAGGATCTTGCACGTAGTTGACTCACCTAGGCTTCTTAGCAGCATGAAGATGTGGGATACAACCTTCTTGAACAGTTGATTGTCTTTCGACCGTAGGGATTGCGTTAGAATGAACATTGAGCACCAGTTGAGGTTGAATAGGATCATCCACATGCAGATGAGAATCGTACATTGGATTATATATAACAGTAAATCCTGACGTGGAATCTGTAGTAGCATCTTGGGCAGTGTCCTCTGAAGAAACTAGCATGGCTTCCAGCATTTGATCCACCTTGTCTTTCACACCTTCTAGGTCTTCTCTTATCACAACTTGATTATGTTCCAATTGGTCTATCAGACTTGCCATGAGTGCAGGAAATCAGCTAACTGGCCAGGAACAAAAGGTGACATGAGCTTCTTGTAGTGGAGGAGAAAAATGCATGCATGTCGATGAATGTAAATGCATGATAATGGCAACGCATGTAAGAATGCGATGTAATATAGTAGTAACACATGTAAGAATGCGATATAATGGTAATGCATATAAGAATGCCATATGATGGTAATACATATAAGAATGCCAAATGATGGTGATAATGCATGTAAGAATGCAATGTGACAATAATGCATGTAAGAATGCAATGTGATGCCATACATATCGATGTTATGCGCAAAATCACATGTAAAGTTAAATAGCACAAGGGTTTAAAAGGACGGTCGGACATGGTTTCGACGTCTACCCACAATTCCCCAAACAAGGTTGGTTCTAATGTTTTTATGCTAAATGTTTCTTGGAGACTCAGATCCCCTTTTAAAAATATAATCGTCATGACGATAGTATTTTCAAAAGTATACTCCAAGAAACGGCTCTTAAAGGGATACTCAAAAATCTTTTGAGCGGTCGGCTTGTTTTGGACATCCTAATACTTAGAGTTATAGGCCCTTTGTCCAAGAATTATCATCCCGCACTATTGTACGGTGCAATAATTCCCTTAAAAAGACCAACTCTAAGTCGTGGTCTTCACGTCGATCCAAAGAACACGGATGTCCAATGGACCTAAGCTACTCAACCACTCTAAACTTATGTTTCCTAGAAGCCTGGGTATTGGGCTTATCTATGAACCATAACCAACAAATGCCCCAATATCAAAATACATCAACAGGATATAAAGAAATAATAGGCAATGAATAGTAAACACACAAGCGAAGAATTAAATTAGGGTTAACTCGCTTTAAAAGATATTCCCCAGTGAAGTCGCCAATTGAAGCAACTCGATTTTCAAAAATCTTTTAAATTCTCGAAAACAGTGAAATCGCCACCTAATTTTATTCATTCTAAAAAAGAACGGGGAAATATAGATAAAACCCCAAACAAGCGGATAAGGCGGTCTACGTGACCAAAAAGTGGAATCGGGAGTCGGTTATGTAAGGGGAAGGTATTAGCACCCCTTACATCCATCGTACTCGATGGGACCCATTTAATTCTACGCATTTGTGTGTGTGTTTATTGCTAAGTTATGAATACCAAAAGGAAAAGAAATTGTTTGTTATTATTTTGAGTTTGGCACGGTTTCAGAACCGTGTGCCTACATATTCCCTTGTGCAATGGGAAAGTCAAAACTCTGTAGTTCCTCTTAAAAAGGCTTTAATTGGTTGCATTGATTTTATCTAAAAAATCGTGCGTTTAGTCGTTTCAAATGCTTTGAGCTAGGACTTGTTTTGTTTGTTTGAAAAGCTTAAGTCCTCGCTCGTATTCGAAACGACTATTGCACACTCTTTGTCAAAAAGAGTTTGATGATCGCGTCTGAGCGAGAAAAAGGGGTTTTGAGTGAGTTGAATTGTTTTTAGGTGGGTGAAAAAGTATCGAACAACGAGGCTAGCGTCTCACGATTCAAATACTAGAAACCAGATGAACTCAATGTTCAACGAGTCGTCTATCATCCCAAAAGTTTTCTTTTATGAAAGAGTGAAGTGAAACGAGTTTCACATTGTTTAAAGGTCTTTAAGCAATCGACCTAGCGTCCGACGACTTAAAGATTTAAAGTTCAATTAGGACAAGTTTTTAAGCAACTGGTCTAGCGTCCAATGACTTATAAACTTGTATTTGATTATGAAAAGAACTTTTGAAAAGACACTCGACATTGGATCGAGGTTTGGAATTGTAATTATGAAAGTGTTTTGGATGAGGTTCGGTGACGGACCAAAAGAGAAAGAATGATTCGGGTTGAATTGTTTTTTATGTGGATGAAAAAGTACTGAACAACGAGGCTAGCGTCTCACGATTCAAATACTAGAAACTCGAGGAACGAAAGCTCGCACGAGTCGTCTATCACCCAAAAAGTTTTCTTGAGAAAGAAGTGAAGTGAAACGAGTTCACGTTATTTAGGAGTCTTTAAGCCACAGGTCTAGCGTCCAACGACTTAAAGACTAAAGTTCATTTGATTACAAGTGTTTAAACAATTGGTCTAGCATCCAACGGCTTAAACACTTGAGTTTTCTTATGAAAGAATTTTGAAAATGCACTCGACGTTGGATCGAGGTTTGAAATTGATTTGCGACGGTATTCTGATACGCGTGCTGAGAGAAAATGGAAGCGGGTTATGGTTAATCAAGTATATGGACTTAATTAACCTCGTGAGGATAGGTGCTCCTATCCCCAACCATGAGACCCTGGTGCATGGAAATTTGGTATAGACCAATTGTTGTTTTCGGGTTATGATCGGTTAAAGCAACAAGGGCTTTAACCAATCTCGTGAGGATGGCCATGCCCATCCCCAACCATGAGACCCTTTAAGAAATCGGCGTATGAGCCAATCAAGATGAAATCGAATTGATTTTAATTTAGATTGTGTGCACAGTGTACAATGGTGAATAATTGCTGGATGAATAAGTAAACAGACAAAAATATCATACAATACAATCGGAAATTTAAATAATTATTGGAGATGATCTTTACTGTTTGATGAAAAATCGGCTAATAATTTAATCGATAAATCATCAAATACAAACTATCAGATCCAATAATTACTTAGTACATCGCACAAAAGATATTACTTACGAAAAAATAAATTAATCGAAGAGATAAGTTCAGAAATAGCCTGGGTGACGCGGAGTAAGAGAAAGAAAACCATCGATCTTGACCGCATAATGCCTCCCGTGCTAGCGAACCGAGTCAATCGTCCACTCCCAAAGTACTCGATGGTTCCAAAAATAATAACATTACACCACACATATTTATATTTATCCAACTATGAAAACTTTTCTAAAAATGAATTTACTAATAATAATAAAATAAAAAAAGAAAGTTTTTATTGAAAATACAAGGTGGTGACATGTGTCACCACCAGATTTTATGAAAAGAAAATTTATATATAAAAAAAGATAGAATAATTTACTTATTATTATTATTATTATTATTTTTTTTGGAAAAAATTGTAAAATAAAATAAAATAATAAATAAATAAAGAAAAAGAAGGAGTTGTTGTTTGGTGAAACAACAACCAACATCCTTCAATCTCTCACGCATGCATTCGTGATTTACGGGTTCGGGTTTCTCATCCTTCGCCGCCGCCTTAGGCGCTCTCTCTTCTTCATCGTCGGCGTCGCTCACTTCCTCACCCTCACCGATTGCGATTTCATCTCTCTTTCTCCGTCGCGATTTGTCTCTCTCATCTCAAACCGGATTGCATGTTTCGATTTGAAAGTTTTATTTCGATTTTGCTTTGCGTTTGAAGCAGTTTCTTTGGAATTTGAGGCGGAAGGGTTAACGAACCCTAGGTGTCCGGATCGTGATTCCGGCGATGATGGCGAACTCTGAGCCTTGGAGTCGCGACGGCAATGGCGGTTTGCTTCTCCTTTCATTCCGGGTGAGCCCGTTCTTGATCTTTCTCTTCTTCTTTCTCAAAGTTTCAGAATATAATTTCTGAAAAAAACTGTTTCTGAAGGCGTTAGGCGTAGAAAATGATGAATGCTTGCTATTGTTGTTTCGTTTCTATTTGGCTGTGTTGGTTTTCGTTCTGGTTATTGTTATGTTCTGTTGGCTAAACTTATCTTCTTTCTCTCTCTGTTGCCTATCGATGAGGATGGATACTCACTTGTGTCTTCTGGTGTTGCTTGTGAACTGGTTTTTTGTGTTCTATTTCTCCTCTTGTCTCTTATCCCTCTGAACAGATACTGCTTTTTTGGTCTTGGTTTTTGAAAATCCTTTGAACAGATGCTAATACTATGATTCTTTTTGAAATGGCTTGAGTTTGGGTGAATTGATACTACACTTTTGGTTTGGGTTATTTGAGTTCTTGATACTATGCTTGTTTTTTGGGTTTGAAACAAAACTTCCTTTTTCTCTCTTTCTGCTTCGAAAATGAACTCTTGTCTTTTTTCTCTGAACAGAAATCCTGTTTATCTTAGCTTCCATGTTGCTTGTAATGTTGGTTTTACACCATGCCCTGCTCTGCTCTGTATTTCTCAAACTGTCCTCTGCTTTTTGCTCTGAACATTGACTTTTGTGGCTTATTGTTGGGCTCAAAGCTGTCTGTGATGATTGCTTGTCAACTTTGTTGACTTTGTGGCTTATAACATGGGGCTCAATGCTGGTTGTCCTGCTTCTTTTCCTCTGAACTTCTCAAACTGTCGCTGTCATGTCTTGATACATGTATGTGGCTTGTTGTTGGCTCTTATCTTGCTTCTTACTGCTGTTGGAATATTATATTGTGAATTTACTTGCTGCCTTGTTGGGATTTATATCGAATCATCACCTCTCTTTCTCTTTTCGGTTTAAATTGTTGCTTTCGTGTCTTACCGAAAATGTCGCTTCGATTGCTTGTTCGTGAACCGGGCTAGCCCGTGATTTCCGAGCAAGCTGTTCGCCGATGATTAATCTTTTTAAGATTCTGAGGCTTATCGCAAAAAACCTGATTCCCGCCTAACCGCCTAATGATGAGTTTTCGACAGAAACATAATCTTTTTGATACTTTCTTGCGTTTTCGTTTATGTTTCAATTATGTTTATGCTTCTAACTTGGTGTTATTTGTTTGATTTTCATGTAATGATGATGAGGATGACAAGGCAAGGAGAAAATGGATCGGGCAATAGCATGAAGCTTGGAGAAGGAAGCTTTGAGAAGATGGAGAAGGCAAGGAGGACACGGCTATGGAGATTGAAAGTTCGGCCACGAGGACTTCATAGAATAGCCTTAGGATTTAAGAACTTTGTAGAACTTGTAACAATCTAAAATCAACTCTTATGTAGTTTGGAAACGATACAAATGTAAACCACTTGAGTTTGAATAGATATTGAGTAATTCTATTATTGCTTGTAACAATTTTGAATTGTTCTTTTGAAATTTGAATAGAATTTGAATTGACACGTGAAAATGTCCTACTTTATACAGCTCGCCACATTGAATTGGTTCGAAACAAATATGTTCAAACTTTTCCTTTGTGTCCTTGAATCTTGTAATATAATTGTTCTATGCTTGTAATAACATAACAATTGTTTGAAATTGGTTTGAATGTCATTTGAAGTATTGACAAAATTGCTCTCATAATTGGAACTTTGAACGAAACAACTTGGCAACATTTCCATAGCTTGTAAGAATTCTTGAATGAATATTTGAATGGTATTTGAAATCCAACTTGTCAATGATGCCTTTGAGGAAGCGATGTTTATCCCGATTCTCAATCAACCTCCCATTGGTAGATAAAACATCAACAAAAATGCGCACATATGAGAAACTTTTAATCATAAACCAACGGATGATTTTGCTCCAAACTTTTTAATCTGATGCAAGCGAAACATACGAGAACGCATCCGAGAAATACCAGGTCATTCACATCCCTGAATCCATGCATATTTTCTTTCAACGAAACCCGCAACAGTGATGATGACAAGCACAGGACGAACGTCTGAGTGTACAACCTTAACGTCCGACAGAGGAAATCACAGTGACCAAGAAACCCCACCTCGAATGAATACGAGAGCCCCTTATACTAATTGTCAACATAACTGAATTTCATATTCTTTGAAAAGCTTGACAAATGAGCCACACGAATTCCATAAAAATAAACGGAGGGTAAATTTTGGGGTGCGACACAAACCAATGACAAGATCATGCTTGATTAGTTTATTCAAGTGTTCCATATGAATATGAGCAATCCTTTTGTGCCAAAGCCATGAATCATCATTGTTTGCCATGAGACATTTTAACTTCAAAGATGGATCATCAAGAGATATCATAAATATATTATTAATTCTTTTACCTTTGAGTTTTACCTCATTGGTGACTTCATCAAGAATCAAGCATTCATCTTTTGTAAATTTGATCTTGAAGCCTTTGTCACAAAGTTGACTAATGCTAAGAAGATTGTGCTTTAGTCCTTCAACATAAAGAACATCTTCAATGGATGTGAAAGGTGGTGCACCAACTTTGCCTTTACCAAGAATTCTCCCTTTGTTGTTATCTCCATAAGTGACATAACCCTTGGCCTTTAGAACAAGATTTGAGAAATGGTTTATGTCACCCGTCATATGCTTTGAACAACCACTATCAAGATACCATAAATTTGAAGTGGTTTTCAAGCACACCTACAAAACAAATTAAGTTTTGTTAGGTACCCAAATTGCTTTGGGTCCTTCATAATTAGTACCTTTCTTTACCCACATAATGCCCACTTGGAACACTAAAGTTTCTTATATAGCAAGCATTAGGTGTGTGGCCTTTAATACCACAATAGAAACAAGTAGGTTCAAAATTACTTATATATCTAGGAGGATAAGATTTATTCTTAACAACTCTTTTATTTTTAGGATAATGATGAACTACTTTAGGCTTATTCACTTTCTCTTGAATTGGTTGGTTATTAGCCTTAACAAAGATAGTTTTGTTGGGACTTGGTTTAGAAAATTTTGAAAAACCAAGTCCACTTTTATCTTTAGGATATCTTTGAGTGCTAAGAACATTTTCCAATCCAACTTGTCCTTTTTCATACCTTTCTAGGACTCTTTTTAATTGAACAATTTGGAAAGAAAGTGATTCACAAATATTGCATACAAAATTCTGTTTTTGATCACTACTCATCTTTTCTTTTTCATCTTTATGTTCTTTTTCAATAGTTTTAACTTTTTCTTCTAAAGATGAAATTAATTTCTTTTGAGATGAAATAGTTTTATATAGAATTTTGCATTCATTTAATAGTTCATCTATAGCACCTTGTGCACCATTATCATAAAGAGAGTTGTCATAACTAACCTCGCCTTCTTCATCATCGGAGTGGTGTGAACCGATCAATGCTAGATTTGCACTTTCGTCGCTATCCGAATCGGATGAAGAACTTATCTCATTATCTTCCCATGCAACATGAGCCCTTTTGTTCTTGAACTCCTTTTTGCCTTTGAATCCATTTTTCTTGGAGAGTTTTGGACAATCCGGCTTTATGTGACCTTGCTTTCCACATTCATAGCATGTGACATCTTGTGTTGATGTGGAGGCTTCTTTATCTTTATGCTTATAAAATTTCTTTCTTTTGACAAAGTTAGCATTATGAAGATTATTTTTATGACCAAAATATTTTCCTAACCTTTTTACAAGAAGCAATAAGTTTTCATCTTCCTCCGATGCATCTTTATCTTGACTTTCTTTTGAATCAACTTTCAAAGCAATGTCTTTGGATTTCTTCTCATGATTCTCATGTTTTTCAAGCCTTCCAAGTTCCGTCTCATATTCTTGAAGCTTTCTGAATAGTGTTGCGGAAGTCATAGTTGCTAGGCTTTTCTTTTCGGATATTGCCGTCACTTTTGGTTGCCATTCCCTAGTTAAAGACCTAAGCACTTTAAGATTTAATTCATCGTTAGTTAAAGTCTTACCGAGTGCCTTCAAATGGTTTGTCAAGTGAACGAATCTCTTTTGCAAGTCAAGGATGGATTCTCCGGGCAGCATTCTGAATAATTCATATTCTTGACTCAAAGTGTTCAATCTAGACCTTTTGACTTCGGCGGTTCCTTCATGAGTTTCTACAAGAGTATCCCAAATTTCCTTTGCCTTTGTACATGCCGATACTCGGAAAAATTCATCCATACTAAGAGCACTTTGGAGAATGTTGATTGCCTTTTTGTCAAAGAGAACTTTTTTTTGTCATCGTCATCCCATGATGCTTTAGGCTTTGATGATCCAACACCATTGACAACACACACCGGAGTAAATGGACCATTCTCAACAGCATTCCATATTTCTTCTCCTTGCGCTTCAAGATGAGCCTTCATGCGAATTTTCCAAAAGTCAAAGTATTCACCACAAAACAATGGAGGCTTGTTGTTACTACCACCATCTTTGAAAACCGGATTTTGATTTGCGGAAGCCATTCTGGATCTTTAGGAACAAGTTACCTATAACTTTCTCTGATGTCAATTGTAAGTCTAAGAGTGCCTAAGAGGGGAGTGAATTAGGTATATAAAAATTTATTCGGTTTTATGAGAATACTTGTAGTAATTTTTATGGTTAAGTGTTTGAAGGTTTTTGACTATATCTTATCTTTTTTGAATTATGGTGATGAAAATGATAAAAGCGGAAGAGTAAAGAACACGGCGATATATCCTGGTTCCCCTCACAATTCGAGAGTACTCCAGTCCCCTTTCCAACACGAAAGAGATTTCACTATAGTTTAGAATAATTGTACAGCCTATGCTTACTATCTAACCTATAGGGTGACCAAAGACTCTGAACACCTTTAAGGTCAAACAAATACTAATGTGAATGAAGAACAATCCTCTTCAAATCATAACACTTACTTCCAACAATCCTGGATAGTAAGGGAATACTTTCCTTTTGTAATACAATAGTTTATTTGAAAGATGGAGAGCAATATCAATCTTTGATTGATCTTCTTCTTCAAGAAAGAAACAATTCTCAAGCAATGATTATAAATGTTCACAATGAATGTATGAAACTTGTAATGATTGAAAATGTATATGGCAAGTTTCACAAAATTATGATTTGTAAGAACACTTGAAAGTTTGTAAGAATATGAAAATTTGAATGATGAAAATTGTTAATTGAAGAAGGTAATTTAAATTTGAAAATATGCACTATTTATAATGTCACAAATACCTTTTCATTCATGCCATTTGATATGTAAAGATGCAATGCAATCATGAAAGAATACCATTTGAATCATGTTCAAAAAACAAAAGAAAATCTGTACTGGTTCGCTGGGAACCGGTTCCAACCCAGGCAGAACCCGGTTCCTAGTGAACGTTATAACCCAGAATTCAAAAATAACACGTAGGAACCGGTTCCCCTATAGGTACAACCCGGTTCCTGGTACAAAATCCAGGGAAGTGATTTTTGAACAAGTTTGGAACCCGGTTCCCTGTTAGGTAGGAACCGGTTCCTAAAAGTTTATTTTCAAAAATTCTTTTTGAAAAGTATTTCAAAGATATTTTTTCTTTTTGTTAAACATATGGGATATGTATATGATTATGAATGCATATTTGTGAACATCTATATTCAATTTTAAGAATTATTTATACCTTTTGACATTGTTGTTTCTTTAATAATTCTTCTTCTAATCTTCAAGACTTGTAACAAGGTTTTATATGATATTGATAAACTTTTTGCACATCCTTTGAATGTTGATATCCATGTTGTCTTCATCAAAACCAAAGCTTTAAACATGACTTGAGAAGCTTGCAATTACATTCTAGGTGAATTTCTTTGAACTACTATAATCCCCTCATGATACAGCCTTTCACCCTTTAACTGAAATCCTTTCTGACTTTGAGGATCTGCCAGCAACCCTTGCACTACTTGTTTCAATTTTCCATCCAGCTGCACTTCTTCTTCTAAACCTTCCCACACATCACTCTGTACAATGGTGATGTAAACATACTGCATCTGCCTGGAAAGAGAATCTGCAACACTGTTATCTTTTCATGGTTTGTACTTCACCTAAAAATCATATCCCAACAACTTTGACAGCCATTTTTTTTGCTCTTCCCCCATAATCCTTTGTTCTGTAATGTATTTCAAACTCTTTTGATCTCTGTGAACCTTGAAGTGCCTTCCTAATAAGTAGGATCTCTATTTCCAAATCGCTAACACAACTGCCATGAGCTCTCTTTCATACACAGACTTATGTTGAGCCTTGTCTGAAAGTGTTTGGCTCAAAAAAGAAATGGGTCTGCCTTCTTGCATTAGGACAAATCCTATTCCCTTTCCCGATGCATCTGTCTCTAAAATAAGCTCCTTCTTGAAATATGGCATAGCTAGAACAGACACAATAGTCATAGCTGATTTCAACTCCTCAAAAGCTGTTTGAGCATCACTACTCCATAAGAAACTATCCTTCTTAAGCAGTTGGGTAAGTGGCTAAGCAATCTTGCTATAGTTTCTCACAAACTTCCTGTAGTATCCTGTTATACCTAAAAATCCTCTCAACCCTTTTAGATTTTTAGGAACAGGCCATTTCACCATGTCCTCAACCTTCCTTGGGTCTGCTGCAACTCCATTCCCTAATATCAACTGCCTCAAGTATTCCACCTCTAACTTCCCAAAAGAGCATTTCTTCCTGTTAGCATACAATCTCTGGACATGCAACACCTGCAAAATTTCTACCAAGTGCCCCTTATGCTCCTCCTTACTCTTGCTATATATAAGAATGTCATCAAAAAATACCAAACAAAATTTCCTGAGAAAAGGCCTTAAGATCTCATTCATCAATGATTGAAATGTTTAGGGTGCATTTGATAATCCAAATGGCATGACTAGATACTCACAATGCCCTTCACGAGTCCTAAAATCAGTTTTAGCAATGTCCTCCTCCTTCATTGTGATTTGATGGTATCCTGACTTCAAATCTAACTTGGAAAAGATTATTGCTCTTAGTTCATCTAGCAGTTCCTCAATAATAGGTATTGGAAATTTGTTTGGAATAGTCACCTTATTTAAAGCCCTATAATCAGTGCAAAGCCTCCAACCTCCATCCTTCTTCTTCACTAGCAGAACTGAACTAGAAAAAGGGCTGGTGATGTGTCTAATAATGCCAGCTTGCAACATTTCTCCCACAATCTTTTCTATCTCACTATTCTGATAAAATGGGTACCTATAGGGCTTGAGGTTGGGTATGGCAGCATATTGTTTAAGCATAATGGCATGGTCCTGTTTTCTGATGGGTGGAAGTCTAGATGGAAAGTGAAATACTGCTTCAAATTTTCCCAACAATGTCTCTCATTCCTCTGGTTCAGTTGTATCTGCTCTCTCCATAACATCCATGGACTGCACCAGGAATCCTCTCCCATCATCATGCAGAGCCTTGATCAAATCTTTCATAGAAGCCTGCTTTGAGCATAGTACAGGGTCCCCTGTTATCCTGTGTTTCCTACCAACACACTCCCAAGTTAGACACAACTCACCAAAATTTGCTTCAATATTCCCCAAACTTGCCAACCAATCCATCCCTAGCACCACATCAGCACCTCTCAGCTTCATCAAGAAAAACTGCTGTTTGAATCTCTCCCCTTACATTGTGAACTCTAACCCTTCACAAATTCCTTGGTACTTGACTCTCTCTCCATTTCCTTCTTCAATAACATAAGGGAGAGTCTCCTCCAATTTCAATCCCATGCTTTCCATTACTCTTGCACCAATGAAGTTGATGGTTGCTCCTGAGTCAATCAAGGTCACCAGCTTCCTACCCTGCACCATCACCCACACCTTGAAAGATTTGTTGGAAGTGAACCCCTGTTGGTTGTACAAAGACAATTGTAAGGTTTTAAATCCTTCCTCCCCTTCTATTGAATCTTTTGTCTGTACTCCCACTCCACCTACTGTCTCTTCTTCATCACTACTGTCTTCACACAATGTCAAACTCATATGCTTAAACTTGCATACATGCTCCCTATTCCACTTCTCCCCACACTTAAAACATATTCCCTTTTTACTCCTCTCCTCTAACTCATCCGGGTTCAATCTCCTACCATTAAACTTCTCATTTCCCCCTGTACCATTTCTTTCTTCGATCCCCCAATATCTGCAGGATCTCAAATCTTCAATGGTCATCCTCTGTCTTTCCATGTACCTCCCTGTTAGACGATGTGACAGATCTAGAAGGGGGGTTGAATAGATCCGTTTGAAAATTTTGTGCTTTTTGTAAAATTGTTTTTATTAGAGAGTGACAGCCGTGAACCTAATCGTCTAAACTTTACGTATTGGAAAGATCGGATATGCAAACCGATTTAATGAAAATGATGAGAATAGAATCACAACTAAAATTGAATATGATGAATCACTTTAGAAAATTTCACAAGGTGTAAGTTATTACCAATTAGTTGCGGAGAAGATAAAGCTAATTTGTGAGTTGTAAATTCACCAAACACTTGGTGTACGTACTACACAAGGTTTGGTTATACTCAAATTGTAGTGATTATAGCGATTCAAATAAATGCTATATGTGTTGTAAAATTTAGTTAGTCACTATAATTATTTTGTATGAATAATAAAAATTGATAACTCACAAATTCAAGCAAATAGAAACAAAATGCGGAAAACTAAAATGAACACAGTATTTGTTAAGGCGTTCACCATCGTCTACTACGCTGATTCTAGAATCTAGAATTAGGATTATGAAATTAGTTTTGCAAAGTTTGTAAGAGAAGATACAATCACCACAATTCAAAGTAACTTGATGAATCTTATATGTTGCACTCCTCTTCCCTTGATTCTAGATGAATCAAGTATGCCAAATCTTGAACAAAGTCTCCTTCTTTCTTGAATGATTTTGAACCCTAGAAATTGGCCCCAAATCCTTCTTCACAATCCTCCGGTTACCGCTACCCGATTGAACAACTCCCGTTCTTCCAATTCCTTAGCTCAGCTGAATTCAATGAAGCAAAGACTTGTGATAAAACCCCCCAATTTTGGAGGAGAAGACCCCAATGGTTTTATTCAAGAAAAAACCCACAAAGATCTCTACCCAAATCTGAAATTTTCACTTTCAATTTGGACGTTATCAACAAAATCCCCAAAACTTGATCAACAAAAATAATTGTGTGTAATTGTTGATGGTTGATGAGAGGTTGAAGATGAAGAGAGCTCTTGTGTCAATATTTCACTTTTTCTTGTTACATAAAAAAAATAGAAGCCAAAACTATATATAAGTGATTCCCATGATGTAATAATATAGCAAAAGAAATGAGACAGTTTAGCGATGCGCCGGCTCATGCAGTACGTGCAGAAGGCGTGCGCCTTCCCGGGCGAGAGGTTGAAATTCCTTCAGACATGCGCCGACTCATTACCTTATGAGTCGACTCATGTTTTCCTAGAACTATGCGTCGACGCATAGAGAAGGCGTGCGCCTTCCTGGACGTTGTCAAACTAAAATCTTCTTTTCATGAGCCGACCTAAGGTTCCATGAGCCGACTCATGCAGTCTGTTTTGAGAAATATGTTTGTTTTTGATGTTTCTCACTTGCACCTGTTTGAAGCATGATATATTTTCACAGATAGGTTTTTGACAGGCATTAAAACTCAGTTCTTTCACCTTTTCCCTCACATACTCCCCCTTTTTGATGATGGCAAAAATCGCAAATATGAATCGTCTCAATGAATGAGAATCATCCAATCATCCTCCCCCTGAGATATTGCATATTTCTGTTGTGTATTCCTTCTCCCCTTTTGACAACATCAAAAAGAAATAAGTACATGGATTAAGAGAACAAAAAAAAATGTAGAATGACCAATATTTTGCAACTTTGAAAAAAGAACACAAACTAACATACACACAATATGAAACAAGTGCAAACGATAATAGATGCAATAACCAATAAAATAGTACAATATGATGTTCATCGTTACAAACCCAAAATAAAACACAAAGTAGTATAGGAAGTAAGACAGTTTAATACAAGACCATAGTAATACAAGCATAACAAGCAAGAAATAAAGTGCCAAGCATTAACGAATGTTGTTGTTCCTCATTGTCTTGTGGTGGTTTAACAGGTTGGTTTGGTGGAAAGAGATCCATGAAAGACGACTGAAAGTTTGCCAAGTTTGTGTTTTGCGTTTCCATCATTCCGTGAAGAGTGTTATATTGTCGGTCTTGGAAGCTAGCATAATCCTTAAACTAAATGTTTTGAAGGTTGACTATGCTAGCAAGATTTCTAATTCGTTCATTTGCTAATACCAGGTCTTCACGATGGTGGACATGCATTTCTTCAAGTTTTCACATCACCTCGTCATAGGATCTATGAGGCTCACCGTCATCATTGCCTTCATCATCTTCTTCTTCCTCTTCGGCACTTTCTTATTTCTCGGTACCAACTTCACCGCCCTCAACATCTTCCATTTCATCGTCCTGTTCAACATCTTCATTTTGAAGCATTACTGAGTTTGATTTCACAAAGTACCTGTACCGACCAAGTTGGGGATCCCATTGATGACCCATGAGTGCGATAGTTTTGGAGGTAAAATATGAATCCGACAGGATAGGTGTAGGTGAAATACCAGTAAGATCAAGGTTTGCTTGACTTAGAATTCCATGAATGAACGATGGATACCCCAAAGCAGATCCTCTAGGGGAATCCCTCAATGCAAATAGCCGGCTAGTGATGTAATACGTCCAATGAATCTTAACTTTGTTTAGAATAGCCCAAATTAACAAAACCTCAGGTTGATCAATACGGGACAACCCACCCTTTTTGGGTCGAATTATCCTTGACACAATCCATTGCATAATTTGAGCTAGATGAACCAATTGACCTGTTGTGACAGTTTTTGGAAAGGCACTACTTCGCACATAACTCTCAGGATATGGTCATTTTAACATAGAGTTCAAGGCATGTTTGAAGTCATAGTCTACTGGAAACTTAGTTTCAGTGATTTTAACGGCATCAGTGTCAACAGAGAGCAACTCAAAAGCTTTCCAAATTTCATCATCTACCTTGACAACCTTATTTGCAATTATGTATGAAAATTGGTGATAAGAGAATTTACCTTGTATACCTGCATAGAATACCTTGACAAGTACCTCGTTGTAGTCTCCATCCAACTCAAGGAATGGAAACACCTTTTCATGATCCAGCAATTCCACCACATCTGAGATATGCAGGCGTTTGAGGGTGAGATGGAAGGCACATAATTGGCTAACCAACATCCTTCTAGCAAACTTCTCATCATACTTTTCAGTGAGATCAGGAGGAAGAAGTGATAGAGGAGTAACCCGAGTTTGATTTGAAGAGCTACCTCTGATACTTCTCTTCTTTGTTTCCTTAGAAGCCATGGATGAAGTTTTGGAGAGATTTGGAGTTGAAATGACAAAGTGGGTTTTTAGGGTTTTGAGATGGAGAGGGAGGCCGTATGAATGCTAGCAAGAGGGAACAACAACATTGCAAATGGATGCATACAAATGGAACCACACAATATAAACAATGATATAATGAGCTGCCAAACAGCGATGTGTCGACCTATGTAGGGATGCGTCGACGTATTCCAGTAAAATAAGCCTAATACGTTTTTCAATCAAGCGTGCGCCGACTGCTTAGAGCTATAGGTCGGCTCATGTATGTAAAATTTTGAAATTTCTTGTATTTCATGGCATGTAGGTTTTTTAGAAATTAATTGAACATAATAAACAAGTACGCATGCACAGAAACAATAACACACAAAGCATTTAAGCATTTCATAGCACAAACATTTAAGCAAAATGGTCACTAATGAGAAAGAGTAGGAAGGATATTACTGAACATATTTGAATGACACGATGCCCTCACATGTTGCCAGCCCAAGATGATATTCACGAACCATAGAGACACAAAGATAAATAAAGAGAATGCAACTCATTGGAGTCGCAATCAATCCGAAATATCAAGGACACCGAGTTCCCTACGAATATGAAAGAACGGTTTGGCCACAAGATGTTTTGTAAAAATATCGGCAAGTTGATTTTTGCTATCAACGTGCTCAAACACGACTTCACCTTTCTCTACATGATCCCTAAGGAAGTGGTGCCTAATTTCAATATGTTTAGTGTGCGAGTGTAAAATTGGATTCTTGGTTAGATTGATGGCACTTGTGTTATCACAAAATATTGGAATATGATTAAGTTTTAAATCATAGTCGAGTAATTGTTGTTTGAGCCACAAAATTTGAGCACAACAATTATCGGCTGCAACATGTTCCACCTCGGCCGTTGACAAAGCAACTGAAACTTTCTTTTTGCTATGCCAACTAACTAAGGAGTTTGAAAAGAAATGACAAGTGCCACTTGTGCTTTTCCTCTCCAATTTACAACCCGTAAAGTCGGAATCGGAATAACCGACCAAAGAACAATCACTACCCTTGGGGAAAGAAAGTCCATACTTAGGAGTACCATAAAGATACCTAAGTATACGTTTTACAGCTTTTAGATGACTCTCCTTAGAACAAGATTGATATCTAGCACACATGCAAACACTAAACATAATGTCAGGATGAGAAACAGTAAGGTAAAGAAGAGATCCAATCATACCTCTATACCTTTTTACATCAACCGGCTTACCATGTTCATGCCGATCTAGGCTAACCGCGGTAGGCATTGGAGTGTCAATAACTTTTGATTTTGCCATACCGAAGCGCTTGAGCAACTCATAACAATACTTTGTTTGGCTAACAAAAGTTCCTTCCTCGAGTTGTTTGATTTGAAGACCTAGGAAGTAGTTTAACTCCCCCATCATGCTCATCTCAAGTTCACCCTGCATCACTTTAGAAAATTCCTTGACCAAGGTGATGTTAGTCGACCCAAAAATGATATAATCTACATAAATTTGCACTAAGATGGAGTGATTTCCTTGGCGCTTAATGAAGAGGGTTGTATCAACCTTCCCTCTAGAGAATTTCTTTTCTAGTAAGAACTTGCTAAGCCGATCATACCAAGCCCTAGGGGCTTGCTTAAGACCGTATAAAGCACGTTTAAGTTTATAAACATGTTTAGGAAACTCATGATTTTTAAATCCGGGAGGTTGAGATACATAGACTTCTTCATTAATATAACCATTTAAAAATTCACTCTTAACATCCATTTGAAATAGCTTAAAGTTTTGTGAGCATGCATAACCTAATAACAAGTGTATAGCCTCGAGTCGGGCAACCGGAGCATAAGTTTCCTCATAGTCGATGCCTTCCTCTTGGTTATACCCTTGAGCAACAAGACGAGCCTTTTTGTGTTATAATTCCGTTTTTGTCAAGTTTGTTCCTAAATATACACTTAGTACCAATTACTCGATGGTCTCGCGGAGGGGGGACAAGGTCCCAAACCTCATTTCTCTTGAATTGGTTTAATTCTTCTTGCATTGCCAAAAACCAATGTTCATCGAGTAAAGCTTCTTTAGGGTTTTTAGGCTCAATTTGAGAGACGAATGCGAAATGATAACAAAAGTTACTTATCTTAGACCGTGTAGTTACTCCCTTTGATATGTCTCCAAGAATGTTGTCAATGGGATGATCCTTGGCTTCTTTCCACTCCAAAGGAGGATATATTTCATTTGTTGGTTGAGTGTCTTCTTCTTCTTTGCTAGACACATGATCCATATCCCCTTTTTCTTTATCAAGTATGGGCTCATTACTCTTTTCATCTTGATCATTGAGTATCCTTTCCGAAGAAACACCTACACCATTAAAAGAAATACCCTTTCAGACCATTTTGGACAGAATTCATCAAAGGAAACATGCACAGATTCTTCTACAATTTGTAACCTTTTATTAAATACCCTATGTGCTTTGCTAGATTGAGAGTATCCGAGAAAGATACCTTCATCGACTTTTGAATCAAATTTACCAAGATTTTCTTTGCCATTATTTAGTACAAAACATTTACAACCAAAGACATGGAGATGAGAAATATTGGGTTTTCTACCTTTCAAAAGTTCATACGGTGTGTTTTTGAGCATATGACATATCAAGATCCTATTTAGCACATAACAAGTCGTATTAATGGCATCGACCCAAAAATATTTTGGAAGGCCATGTTCATTGATCATAGTTCTCCCAAGTTCTTCTAGAACACGATTTTTACGCTCAACTACTCCATTTTTTTGAGGTGTTCTAGGAGCAGAAAAATTATGATCAATGTCATTTCTTTCACAAAATTCATCAAAAAGGTGATTTTTGAATTCACCTTCATGGTCGCTTCGGATGGTAACAATTTTTGTATTCAACTTGTTTTGAGATAATTTGGAAAAAATTTCAAAAGCATAGAAAGTCTCACTTTTATTTGCTAAGAATTTCGTCCAACAAAACCATAATAATTTCCACCTATACTTTTAATTCTAGATGGTCCAAATAAGTCCATATGGAGGATTTCAAGTGGTTTCGTTGTGGAAATGACATTTTTAGACTTAAAAGAGACTTTTGTTTGTTTACCCATTTGACAAGCATCACATAGATGATCTTTTGAAAATTTGATTTTGGGTAAGCCAATCACAAGGTCTTTAGATATGATTTGATTTATAAAATCAAAGTTAACATGTGCTAATAGCCTATGCCAAAGCCATGAGTCTTCACTCATGTAGACTAAGCATTTAGCACCTGTTAGGGACACATCATTCAAGTCAAGCATATAGACATTGTTTACCCTTAATCCCTTAAACACATCCTCTTTTTTATCATTATGTTCGATTATGCAATCATCCTTTAGAAAAGTAATTTTATAACCTTTGTCGCATAATTGACTAATGCTAATAAGATTGTGTTTAAGGCCTTCAACTAATAGGACATCTGAGATAGTGGTGGATGAGGTATTACCTACACTACCTTTCATGCGTATTACTCCCTTGTTGTTATCACCATGAGTAACAAATCCTTTCTTCTTTTCCACAAAGTCAAAGAATAGTGAAATGTCACCCATCATGTGTCTTGAGCAACCACTATCGAGAAACTATCTTCTCTCGAGAGGCTCAAGACATTCAACCTGAAATATCAAACATGGGAGATAGGTACCCAACATTCATTGGATCCTTGAGTGTGAGTTAAAAATTTGTTGCCTTTGGGGAACCATTAGTATATGCCTTTAGGAACTAAGAATCTCCTAAATTGACATTTACTAATGGTATGTCCCTTCTTGCAACAATATAGGAAAGACATATCTAAGTGAGATCTACTCTTGTTATCTTGATCCCTTACTTCATAGGTATATTTTTGAAAGGGATTAATCATACTTTTCTGAAGTTTGAGTGATCGATAGCAAACGTAATCTTAGGTTGTAAAGCTTTGTCTAGTTTAGCTTTGAGAGCTCTAACTTCTCTTTGCCAAATATGACAAGTTTCACATCCGTTTCATTTAAACCAAGGTCTCTCTTCTTTTTCACATTTTCCTTGAATATCTTCTACCATAGATACTTTAAGAGCTTCTAATTCCTTTTTGGAATCGGAAACCTTTTGTTCTAGATATGAAAAGATTTTCTTGTTTGAGGCTAAGCGTTTGAAAGCTTCCTTAGCCTCTTGATGTAAAATATTGAAGGAATTTAACAATTCTAAATAAGACATTTCATCAACATGATCATACTTAGCATGTATTACATTTTTTTTCTTATGATGATGAGCCATGAGACAAAGGTTGATCGTTTCTTCTTCATCACTTGAGAAACCTTTACTTGAGAGATCATTATCGATCTCCCAAGCAATGTATGCTCTTCTAGATTTGGTTGGTTTCTTTTGATTTTTGGCCTTGACTTTGTATTTCTTTAAATAGGGGCAATCCGGCTTGTAATGACCAGGTTTGCCACAATGGTAGCATGATCGTCGTGACTCAGGCTTCTTACTTTCATCTTGCTTGCTTGGTTGAGAGTGGCGTCTATAATTGATGAGATTCTTATCCGAATGTTGAATTTCGTTTTTCCAGAGAAATCTATTGTATTTTCTTACGAACAAACCCATATCCTCATTCGGACTCTCATCGTCATCACTTGATCCACTTGCACACGAAATTGAGGTGGATGACTTGGAGCTTGAAGCCTTTAGTGCTATAGACTTCTTTTCCAAGTCCTTTGACTTTTCCTTCTTTTATTTCTTTTCATGCTTTCCAAGGCTTATGAGCTCTTGCTCATGTTCTTGAAGCTTACCCCATAGTGTTGTGAGATTCAAAGTATTTACATCATTGGCTTCCTTGATTGCTGTAACTTTAGGTTGCCATTCCCTGCTAAGAAATCTCAAACTTTTGTTAGTAGCAACAGAATTGGCAACTACATGACCAAGTGTATGCAAGCGATTAATTATATGAGAAAATCTCTTTTGCATGTCGGCAATGGTTTCACCTTGCTCCATGCGAAAGAGATCAAACTCTTGCGTTAAAGTATTGGTTCTAGCCAATTTTACATCGTTCGTTCCCTCATGGGTGACTTGCAAAGCGTCCCACATTTCCTTAGCCATAACATAATGTGAGACCCGAAAATACTCATCAACTCCTAGAGCTACTATGAGCATGTTTCTTGCTTTCTAGTCATAGGCATAATTTTTCTCATCTTTTTCATCCCATTGTGCTTCCGATTTAGGAACGGTTACCCCGACTGTATTTTCCATAGTTATTGCAACTGGCTTATCTTGGATAACCTTCCATATTTTCCTATCAACGTACGTGATATGGACACGCATGCAATCTTTCCAATAGCTATAATTTTCACCTGTGAAAACGGGTGCTCTAGTGTACGCCCCTTTTAGATCACAATCCATTTCTAGAAGTTGTATGTGAAGCACTGGATAAACCAGCGCTCTTGATACCACTTGTTAGACTATGTGACGGATCTAGAAGGGGGGTTGAATAGATCCCTTTAAAAATTTTGCTCTTTTTGTAAAATTGTTTTTATCAGAGAGCGACAGCCCTGAATCTAATCGTCTAAACTTTACGTATTGGAAAGATCGGATATGCAAACCGATTTGATGAAAATGATAAGAATAGAATCACAACTAAAATTGAATGTGATGAATCGCTTTAGCAAATTTAACAAGGTGTAAGTTATTACCAATTAGTTGCGGAGAAGATAAAGCTAATTTGTGAGTTGTAAACTCACCAAACACTTGGTGTACGTACTACACAAGGTTTGGTTATACTCAAATTGTAGTGATTATAACGATTCAAATGAATGCTATATGTGTTGTAAAATTTAGTTAGTCACTACAATTATTTCGTATGAATAAGAAAAATTGATAACTCACAAATTCAAGCAAATAGAAACAAAATGCGGAAAACTAAAATGGACACAGTATTTGTTAAGCCAGTTCACCCTGTCGTCCTCGCGTGGGCTATTCTACCCCCAATTCTAGAATCTAGAATTAGGATTATGAAATTAGTTTTGTAAAGATTGTAAGAGAAGATACAATCACCATAATTCAAAGTAACTTGATGAATCTTATATGTTGCAATCCTCTTCCCTTGATTATAGATGAATCAAGTATGCCAAATCTTGAACAAAATCTCCTTCTTCCTTGAATGATTTTGAACCCTAGAAATTGGCCCCAAATCCTTCTTCATAATCCTCCGGTTACCGATACCCGATTGAACAATTCACGTTCTTCCAATCCCTTAGCTCGGCTGAATTCAATGAAGCAAAGACTTGTGATAAAACCCCTAATTTTGGAGGAGAAAACCCCAATGGTTTTATTCAAGAAAAAACCCACAAAGATCTCTACCCAAATCTGAAATTTCCACTTTCAATTCGGACGTTATCAACTAAATCCCAAAAACTTGATCAACAAAAATGATTATGTGTAATTGTTGATGGTTGATGAGAGGTTGAAGATGAAGAGAGCTCTTATGTCAATATTTCACTTTTTCTTGTTATATAAAAAAAATAGAAGCCAAAACTATATATAAGTGATTCCCATGATTTAACAATATAGCAGAAAAATGAGACAATTTAGCGATGCATCGGCTCATGCAGTATGTGCAGAAGGCGTGCGCCTTCCCGAGCGAGAGAGGTTGAAATTCCTTCAGACATGCGCCGACTCATTTCCTTATGAGCCGACTCATGTTTTCCGAAAACTATGCGTCGACGCATAGAGAAGGCGTGCGTCTTCCCGGACGTTGTCAAACCAAAATCTTCTTTTCATGAGCCGACCTAAGGTTCTATGAGTCGGCTCATGCAGTCTGTTTTGAGAAATATGCTTGTTTTTGATGTTTCTCACTTGCACCTGTTTGAAGCATGATATATTTGCACAAATAGATTTTTGACAAGCATTAAAACTCAGTTCTTTCACCTTTTCCCTCACACTCCCTTCTTGTTGCACACCTCATTCTTCTCTTCAATCAACAATGCACTGTCCATTAACTCTGCTAAACTTTGCTTCTCATGGAGCTTAAGTTCAGCTTGAATCTCTTCTTTAAGCCCATTCAAGAAAATAGAGTCCATCATAATCCTCTCTTCTCTCCTCAAAGGTGCTGCCATCATCTCAAACTTTTCCATATATTCAACCACAGTTCCCTTTTGTCTTAAACTCAGCAAGGGTCCCATCGGGTTATGCAACAACCCTGGTTGAAATCTCCTCATCACAGCTACCTTAAATTCCTCCCACGTCTTCAATGGTGCTTGCTCCTCCCACCACTGATACCAATTCAAAGCTTTCTCTTCCATTGCTAAAACGACCACGTCTAACTTATCCCTTATTCTTACGTCATTGAGGTGGAAGTACCTCTCAACCCGGACCAACCACCCGTAAGCATCATCTCCTTTGAAAATGGGTATTTCTAACCTCCTTCTAATTCCCATTTCTGGGTCTGGATTTACGCGAAATAGTGCTTCTCCCGCTTCCTTCATCTTCTGCATCGGACCTTCCATGAACCCGACCCGGATGCTCTTGATTCAGTTGGCAGATTTGATCCACCGTGACCTGCGGTCGCGATTGTTGCTCCAAAACTAAGTTTCGAATCTGTTCCATCGTATCTTCGAAGCTACCCATACGTTGTTCTATCCTGTCAACTCGATTCTCCATGTTGAGTCTTGTAACAACCATTCAATGGAAAAGAAAAAAACCAAGGCTCTAGATACCAAATGGATAGACTCAATTCAGTACTAAATAGGAAATAGCAAGTACGAGAAAGATAAATTGGAAAATGACTGACTTTTTACTGCAGATTACTATAGTTCATATGAGATCTAGTAATAGAAAGTAGTACAAGAGTGCAGAAAAGTTCAGAAAAAATAGATAGATATCAAAGGTGGCGCTTAGAGAGGCCAAACTCTCCCATGTGGGTAAATCCACTTAGATTCTACATAACCATAATTGAGTCAGGGCTCAATCATTTATTACTTATTCCTAGGAATCCTCACCACTCACAGGTTGCCAGCTATACAGCCCATGTGCAGCACTAGCAACAAAATTACTTTCTCTCCAGTTTTTGCATCTCCTCACATAAACGTTTCCAAACCTACCAGTCAGTTGTGTTGATTGGCTTCTGGTCATCAAGTACTTAGTTATACAGAGTCAGGTTCTGCAAATTATCATGGTCACGACTTTCGCACCATCTTCTTCCATAGTACCTAAACTTTCTCCATATAAAAAGTTTAATGAAACCAAATTAAAATAGCCAAACCACACTACTATAAAGCAATGATCTCAAATGTAACAATGACAAAATCCGATCTATGACTAACCTATCATGGTAGTAATTCAGACAACAAAACACTTAGTAGGTACAAAGACAAGCATGTTGTTGTCAACTCTAAGCACTCTTAAGCTTCTTAGCTCACCAAGCTCGGGTGGAAAAACAGTCATACATGTATGTTCTACTGAGTTCAAATGCATTTCACCTCTAAATTTCCAGTGAAAGGATCAGCTTTTAGTGCAATTTACACGCCACCGCCAATGTATTTTGTATTACCGGCCCAAATAGTTGTAACCCATTTGCCTTGTTCAACTTCATTTTTTCTTTTAATATAAAATTTGTGTGATACTGCTAGTGCACTTACATAAAGGGCATAGAAAAGAGCTGAACTTATACACGACCGATGTAGACCATTCATTGTTACCTTTCATAGCAAGGCTAAAAAAATTAATATTGAACTTGATTCTCATATCTGGATTTGGATGCCCCATGAAGGCTTGCAATGCACCAATAATATAACACACTTTTCCAAATGCCTGTACCTAGCAGCATGAAAATTTCTTAGTAAGCCTTACAAATGAATGTTTGCAATATTTATGAAGTAATGATGTTCGCAAATTTCTCCACTAATAACTTTGACATCTATCTTTGATCTCAACCCTAAAGAAAAAAGGATTTGTTTCCCCTAAAATGAGCTGCATAATGATAGTATCATTCAAGACAAGATTTTTATTAGGGATTGACATACATTGAATAAAAACTGAGAATATGGAATTATAGATGTTGCAACTCACACCAAGAGCAGTTTAATGGAGTAATTAAAAGTATGAAGATGTGAAATTACCATTCTTACAATTTAAGCAACTTATATCCATCATGACAGAAGAATAGAGGGGGATGTCAACCATTGAATTTTAACAATGTAGATCAAAATGGAGTAATGTTTAGAATGTAATTTGTGATAGAAAAAACACCTCCTAAACATAATTAAAGTGCACACTATAAGATTTGTAATGTTGTAAGAGATTTAAAAAGTTAACAAAAAAGTAAGCTCATCATATATAAAAGGCTCATACTTTTGATGTTTTAGCATATCAAGATATATAAGAGTTCTCATGTGGTAGGTGGTCTGTAGCTTCTTGTATTTATGTAAAAAAGTTGCAAGGTCAATTTCTTTATTAAGGAGTTCCTGTTGCAGGTTTTCAGACTCCTCATTTGTCTGGTTCACATTGCAGAATTACAATGTATGACTTAGCTATCGTAATACCCATGAAACAAAGTTACCTCATTATCTGTTTGCAAGACAGTTTTGCGGCTCCGTTGGTATTTTTGAAGAAGTTATTATAGAATTTTAGAAGAATAAATTAAGGTAAAAGTTAAGGTAAGTAAAAATTGTACACTTGACATATGAGTAAACGAGATCAAAACAGCATAACCAATGATATTTCTATTTATTTCAAGTCATAAATTGAGCTATCAAATGTTCAGTAGTGAAGTTAACTTCAAGCAATCGAATTACCTCAGCATTGTGTGATAATCGTCATGGGAATCTGAAAGTAAGTCTCTTGTTATTCGATGAAACCCCGCACTTCATAAACAACCACTGCAATATTCGAAAGACGGAAGAACCGAAGAACAATTCAAAACGCTGCAGCTATAAAAAATGCAGAATGGAAGACTGTTGTTGGAGCTCCAAAACTACCATTGCTCGAAACATTCTGAAATTAACAATTGTACTTCCTGAAAGGAAACCAAACATGGTAACCAATCACCAAACATCAAAAAACTATAAAACTTAAATAGTCACTACGCCATAAAAGACCTACGAAAGCTGTTTTTTGGGCTTTAAAATCGCTTTCGTAGGTGGCGCTGCTATAAGTTTTAGTAGCGTTTTTTGCTTAGGCAAAAGCGCTTTTGTAGGTATTGTCATACCCCAAAATTTGCCCTCATGTTTCTCAAGACATCCATACCACCCATGCTCAAGGATTCCTCAAGAGTTGATCAGACAAACTCTCTCCTAGACAATCAACCCAAACTAGGGTTTGGCATTCCTCAGATCAAGATGGACTTCCAACACCTCCAATGGCCATCATACCTCCTCATATGCTTCAAAGATTCTCCATGACAAGTTTCAAGCTTCACAAGTCAAGTTTCCTCAGACAATTGCTCAAATGGTTGAAAATCAGTTGTACTGGTCAAAAAGTCAACTGTGGTCAACATACAGTCAAACTTCCTGATTTTTGGTCAACATCCTCATTTTGAAGTCACATTCATCATTTGATCAAGGGTTGATCATGATTCATCAAGAAAACTCAAGATTTTCTCAAAAGTCAACTTTCTAAATTAGGGTTTCTAGGTGAAAAGTCAACCAAACTTTGACTGATCATAACTTCTTCATACTTTCTCAGAAATTTTTACACCACCTCTTGTTTTGAAGGAAATTCAATTCTCTACAACTTCATGTCTCACAAGAATGTCCAAAAAATGCTTCATTTGTGAGGTATGGCTCAAAGCATTACAGGTCCTTTTCAAAGTCAACAAAAAGTCAACTTTTTGTTTTGAGGATATATTGAGTATGGTAACTCCAATTGAGATGAGACCAAAAAGGTTGGTTAGAGGACTCTTAGAGCTTTCCAAAAAGTCCAAGAACTCTCAAAAATGTGGAAAATTGAGCAAGACACGCCTTTTGCAAGTTGGGCAATTTTGAGGAAGTGCACAAAGAGAAATACTTCTAAAAATCAAAAACTTTGCAAATGGGCCTACTTTTTCTTCATCCAAACTTGTTCCTTATGCAATTAGGAATATCCAAGCCCAATGCCACGAATTTTTATTTTATTTTTCTATTTAATTTGGAATTTATTCATTTAAATACAAATTAAATTCAAAAATAAAGTAGGAAATCAAAATTAATTGCAAACTTGATTTTTATTTCTTCCTTGAGATCCAAGCAACTCATAAAGGCCAGCAAATTTCGAAATTTGGATTGGTATGGCAAGATTTGATTGAAAATTGATCAAAATATGAAAATTTGATTTTATGCAAAATCAAATTTGATTTGCATTGATTATTGATTGATTCTTCCTCAAAATAACTTCAAATCCTTCTACTATATATACATGATGCATACCACACGAATTAGGGTAGAAAATTTGACTCAAGAACCCTTGTTGCAACTCAAAAAAAACCGTGGCAAGCAAACAATTGGTGATCATAGCTTCGGCCGTTTTCAATCAATTTTGAGGTGTCTAACACATTCCTTGACATCTCCAGAATCAATCCAGACCTTTACTTTGATCAAAACCATCCAGAATCGTGAAATCCGAAATCGGTTTGTTCTTGAAAATTTCAAAATCGTATTATGTTATTCATGCATTAATAACATGTTTTGTGTTTGTTTTTGTGATTAGTGATGTGTTTGCAAGCTTTCTGGGCACACTAATTGAATTTCCATGGCCTGAATCATGATATACCCTAGCTAGGGTTTCTGAGCTCGATTTAGGGCTTTGTTTAAATGGAAAAATTGGACTATAAGACCTATACCAATGCGTTCGGAATGATCCCAGGAATCGAACCATGCCTTTAGAATTCATTTATATTATGTATGCATGATTTTCAGTTTTGCCAGGGCTTGTAGCGTCGAAGAAAGACCGACGCTAGCTTTCAAAAATTCAAATTGTAGAAGACGATGGCTTGGCGCGAGTGGGAGGAAGCCAGGAGACGACGCGTGTCTTAATCCACTCACTCCGTTTCCAAACACGCTTGCTCACTTGGCTCAGTTGGTTAAGGCGTTCACTGTTCCCAGATGCTCTCACATGTCTCCAGTTCGAACCATGCCAGGACCATTTGGTTTTTCCCATTTACAAAACTCATATTTTCATATTTTTTTCATATTTTCTATTTTCTTTTAATATTTTGCATCATTTTAATTTCTTTTCATAATTTTATTTATGCATTAAAAAATCACCAAAATATTTTTTCCTTTTGCATTTATTTTCATAAAATGTTTATTTAATTTATAAAATTAAAAAATATTATTTTGCATGCATATTTATTTTTATTCATAATTTCTCATTTAAATCACTTTTAATTGCATTTTAATTATTAAATCTTTTCCAAAAAAATCCCAAAAAATTATTTTAGCATATTAATGTTATTTCCAGCATGTCATATTTTTCTCATTTTAAAATTTGCATTTTTCTAACATTTTTCCTCTTATTCGATTCTTCTCGAATTTTCCGATTTCTCATCCTTTCGCAGGTCATTCCGTTTCAGACGATTTTTCTTTATCGTTTCCTTTTTTCCAATATTGTATCTGTTCATGGGATGTAATAGTTTCAAATTAGGCTTTTATTTTCCACATCTTTCAATTATGTATCTGCCCCAAAGCCATGTAATAGCGTAGGACATTTATCTTTCCGCATCTTTACATTCCGCATTTTAATTTCCGCACCCTATAAACTGCTAGTAATTAGTCGTGTATGGCAAGATAAAATTGAACATAGCCCACTAATTTTCAAGATAAAATATCTGAAATCAACACACTCCTTTCACACATGCACCCCTTAGTGTAATTCTCTCTCGTTGCCTTTACGAATTCAAAATGATCATGTCCCTCGAACGTAGAGGTATTCTAGCACCGTTGCCTTCAAAACAAATCATCATAGTCCCTTCGATACAAAGATCATAGACCCATGATGTCGCCTCCGAATACATGATCTTGACCCTCGATTGTCGCCTGCGAAAAATGATGATAGCCCCTTCGAATGTGCTAGGATACCTCCTACAAGTTGCCTTCTATGACCATCCGATGTCCCTTCGAATGTCCCGCTTACATCCAACGAATGGAGTTACCTACCAACTAATGGTATGGATAACGCTATTCTAAAGGAACGTAGAATAACACGAAAACGACCATTCTGAGTAGGTAATAAGACTTTTAGTTGCTTGCTCTATCAAAATACTTTTCACACCTCACATTTTCGTCAAAGTTCAAATTCTTTTCAAAACAAAAACATTTCCGAACACTTTGTATACATTCTTACATGAATCATTACAAAATCAAAGCGAAATGCCTTTTCAAAACATTTTTCAAACACACAGAAAGCACAATTTCAAAGTGATCTAGAAAGCAACTAAGGGCCCGTAGATAAGTACGGATGGAAAGGGGTGCTAATACCTTCCCTTTTCATAACCTTCTCCCTTACTCAGAATCTAACGAAGGTCTTTTTCTGTACTTTTACCTTCCCTTAATTGGATAAAAATAAAAGTCGGTGGCGACTCTTGCTATCCGCACATTTGCGATACAAAAATCTACAAAGTCATTTCACCGGATTACAGAACTGGCGACTCTGCCGGGGAGACACCCTAAAGAGAGAATGCCTTAAGGATTTATAGATCATTTTTACTGCTTTCTGTTTGAGTTGCTTGCTTTATCTTTAAGGGTTGCTTGGGTATTATATTGTTGGGGGATCCTACACCCGGATCCGGGTTTCCTTTTAGGTAAGTAGCAATAAATCGTCGCGACCGTTAGACGTATATCAAAACGGTCAACATGATGGCTACGTTAGCGTGACACTTTGGTTGTCCCGATACTCTTCATTCCCAAGTTGAGGATAGTATTTGGCTTCTGCGTGGTGTCATCAAGCGCTAACTAAACATTTAGAACCTTAATTGACCCATCTTGGCCATTAGAAGGTAGTGAGATGGCCGGCTTTGGTGTAGACCGAGGTTGGTTGATACTCGATGCTACGCTCATTGAGATCAGACTTTTGGGACATTTTCGGTCGACCACTTGGTAGTCGTATTGAAATAAGCGCCTACGAGAAAGATCAATGATGTGAGATTCCTAGAACCCGGTTACTATTATAGGACAGGATGAACCAACTCAAACTTTTGGTGGGGTAATCACCTATACCTCTTGCAAGCCTTAAACCTAGGCTCATTGTGTGAATTGTTTGTGTGTGCCAAACATGACATCATGACATCATTTGCATTGCATATCATTTCTAACCATTTCAAGGACCTAGGGATTTATCTTTGCTCTGTTTTGTAGGTGTTATGGCTTCTAGAAAGACTATCCGAATCAACTTCATGGGTATACCTTCTCAGCTCAAAGAATTGGTTTCAGAAATTCCCGATCATGCTCAGTTCCTCAAAAGACATGGTCATCTACTAGATTTGGTTATCTCCGGTTTTGAAGAAGATATGATGCATGTCCTATTTCAGTTCTTTGATCCGAAACACCATTGCTTTACATTTCCAGATTATCAGTTGGTTCCTACCTTGGAAGAGTTCTCTAAGCTACTTGGGGTACCTATTCTTGATCAAATTCCATTCACCGGTTTAGAAAAGGTTCCTAGGTATGAAGACATTGCATCAGCCTTACACCTAAAGCGCTCAGACATTGAAGCCAATTGGGAAACTAGAAGCGGAGTTAAGGGTTTACTTGCCAAGTTCCTGATTAAGAAAGATCGAGAATTCCTCAAAGTTATGAGTTTCCATGCATTTGAAGACGTTGTGGCCTTGCTAATTTATGGTTTGGTTCTATTTCCTAACTCGGATCAATTCATAGATGTCAACGCCATCAAGCTATTCCTTGCCCGCAATCCAGTTCCTACTTTGCTTGGAGATATCCTACATTCTCTCCATACTCGTACTACTAAGAGACAAGGAACTCTCATGTGTTGCATACCGTTACTTTCCAGGTGGTTTATTTCGCACCTTCCTCCATCAGTTTTGAAGAATGAGCAAAGGTTGAAGTGGTCTCAAAGGTTAATGTCACTCTCTCATTCAGGTATCCGTTGGAATCTTTTCTCTCAAAAGGATTTCACATTCATTGAGCGTTGTGGAGAATTCCCTAATGTACCACTACTTGGTATAAGGGGAGGTATTACTTACAACCCTTCTCTAGCTCTACGTCAGTTTGGTTTTGCTCGAAGAGATGGTCCACATGATATGCTTCTCCAAGATATTGTCTTCGACTACAACCACGATCTCCAGAATTATCGACGAAGGTTCATACACGCTTGGGGCATGGTAAAGAAGACTGATACCAAGACTTTGGGGCACCAGAACTCCATTCCTTGGGAACCTTACCTCAAATGGGTGCGAGCTCGAGCTCAAAACCTCATGATGCCGTTCACGCCTGTTTTACCAGTAATTATGGAACCTGTTGCTATAGGTGACGTACCCTATACTGTTCTCCATCCTGACATGCCTACTGATTTTGAAGACTTGAAGAGATCCTGGATTCAGCTTAAAGAAGAGAGGGATACCTTTGAAGCTCAGTGCTACGCAAGCGAGAAGAAAGTGCTAGAGTTGACAAAGCTACTTCACGAGGAGCGCAACATGAACGCCTACCTCGGCACCAAGAGGAAGCGCCCATGGGAGGCTTGAAGCTCTAGGATTATTATACTTTCTTTTTCTGAACTATCTTTTGTACTTAAAAAGAAAAGAATAAAAAGAAAACTAATATTTGTTTGTTCATTGCTTGTTTAACAAATTTAAATCCTTAGAGTCCTTGAAAACATTGCATTGCATTCGCATAAACATTGCATAGCATAGCATAACATTGCATCACAGGTACATTGGAGATTGGTTTTCTCATCCTCTCGCTATTTATTTTAGCAGAAATGGCTCTCGAACAGACTGTCAAAGATCTCCAAGCTCAGAATGCTCAGTTTCAGCAGATGTTCACTAGCTTGGTCCAAGGCCAAGAGGATCTGAAGAAGCTCATCAACAAGAAAAAGAAGGTTGTGGGTCTACTCAACATGGGCAGACGCTACAAAGGGGGTCCTAAAGTGGTCAGTCGGATTGAGCTCTCAAAAGACAGTGTCAAGAATGAGGGAAGTGTCAAGGGTAATGAAGAAGATCAGCGTGAGCCTGAGAAGGAGAGAGAGGATCGTTCTGACTATAGCCAGTACTCTGATGAAGATGACAAGTACAAGCAACTTGAAGACCGTCTGAATGCATTGGAAAATCTGAAAATGTCCGGGCTGAATTTTGATGATCTGAGTCTTGTTCCTGGTGTTGTGATTCCTCCCAAGTTCAAAGTTCCTACCTTTGCCAAGTATGATGGCATTTCTTGTCCGAAGCTGCATTTGAAGTCCTATGTTCAGAAGATCAACCCCACACCGATGATGTGTGGATGCATTATTTTCAAGAGAGTTTGTCCGGAACTCAGTTGGAGTGGTATTATCAGCTAGAGAATGACCGTATCCGTACTTGGAGTGATTTGGCCGATGCTTTCTACAGACAGTATGAGTACAATGCTGAATTGACACCCACTCGCATGCAACTACAAAGCATGTCTATGGGTCGTGACGAGAAGATCAAGGAGTATGCTCAGAAATGGAGAGATTTAGCAGGCAGAGTTCAACCACCCTTGTCCAATAGGGAATTGGTTGATATGTTTATGGGGACACTGACAGGCCCGTTCTTCAATCATCTGATTGGAAACTCTTCAGCCGGATTCACCAAGCTGATACTTACAAAGAGCGTATTGAGGTATCAAGTGGAAAGATTCGTAGAGTCATCGTCAAATCTCAAGAGATCTTTTGGTGGTAAGAAAGAAGCTAATCTGTGTATGTCGAAAAGCCGAGCCAAGAACGACCGCTCAATCTGTGGGGTTGTGATCTCCAATCCTACATCAGACAACCTCGGCGAGACAACGCGTAGCGAGCGCCACGAAGGCGATTTAAGATCAACATGCCGTTGTCGCAAGCCTTGCAACACATGTTGAAAGCGGTGATTACCTTGAGGGATCCTCCTCGAATGTCAACACTTCCTCTCCGAGATACAACCCTAATGCTAAGTGTGCTTACCATTCCAATAGCCCGGACATAATCGATGATTGTTGGGCTCAAGAACAAGATTCAAGATATGATTGAAGCTAAGCAGATTGAATTTGATCCTCCTGTTGAGACTCCGAATGTGATCAACGCTCCTATGCCTAACCATGACAAGAGTTCCAATGCTGTCGGTGAGGATACTTATATTTTCAACATAGATGACTTGACCATTCCTCTCATGACTGTTAAGAAGAATTTGCTGCAAGCTGGTGTCAATCCAGGATGCCCAGAGAATTGTCGTTGGTGCCCATCTGCACCTGATGGTTGTGCTTGGTTGAGAAGACGTGTCCAGTGCATGATGAATAACCGTGAGATACTATTCCTGAAACCACCTGTGCAGAAGTTGTGTGAAGAAATGTCTAAGCTGAAGATTGACAACGCAAATGAAACTGAACCATCTGTATGGGATACCTTGGGGCAGCCAAGTGGAAAGTATGATTACATGGTGCAGTACTCTGTTCCTGAGAGCTACAAGGTTCCTATTGAAGATGTTAAAGTAACCGGATGGGGTGACGACTTCCCAGAAGACTATGCTGATGTTAACACGATAAGGATTTCCTCTGCTGATCCTGTGCCTAGAGTGGCACCTCTCATTATCACTTCTCCCAGACCAGTCCCATATTCCTCTGACAAGGCTATTCCTTGGAACTATGGAGCTGATGTTTACTATCATGGCGTCAAGCAAGACCCTCTGACCATTGAAGATCTTACTGTTGAAGCCACCATTCCTGACATTGACAACATCACCGGATCAAGTAAGGTGACCGAACACAAGGGTATTCTCTCCGATATTTCCTCCAAAGACACTGCGACTCCGCATCCCATCTACTCAACCAATATCCCCTAGTGGGAAAGAACCAAAGACTCATCCCGCTCAACCGTAAGTACCAAAGGAAGTTGAAGACACCTCCAACAAGAAATGGAGGAAATTCTAAAGATTATCAAGAAGAGTGACTACAATGTTGTGGAACAATTGGGACTCCGTCCAAGATTTCCATGCTTGCTGCTCTTGTGCTCGAGGCTCATGCTAACGCCTTGGTGAAGTTTCAAGAATGCCCATGTGCAAGACACCACTACGACCGTTTGAAGTTTGTATTGCTAGCCCGGCTGCCAACAACGGCTAGGCTTCTCGATCTCGATTTGACTCCGGAAGGAAACACAACAAAGCCTTGCACATCTCTGTTGAATGCAAGGCGTTACCATCTCATGTTTTGGTGGATACCGGTTCGCTCGAATATCCTACCAAGACTGCTTTTGATCGACTTGATGTTGAAGGGTTGGTTCTGAGACCCAGTGACATCATTGTGAGAGCTTTTGATGGTTCTAAGCGAACAGTGCTTGGAGAGCTCACTCTGCCTGTCAAAGTCGGTTCCCAGACTTTTGATTCCACATTCTTTGTCATGGACATCCGTCCAGCTTACTCTTGCCTACTTGGACGCCTTGGATACATGGGCGGCGTTATTACCTACTACTCGAAGTTGAAGTACCCGGTAAAAGGGAAAGTTGTTACGGTATGTGGTGAAGAAGAATACATGGTCAGTCATCTACAGTCATTCCGATACCTCGAGGTGGAGGGTGAATTTTTTGAGACTCCCTGTCAAGCTTTTGAAACAGTCCCCAGAGTCATGCCTGTTGACTCTCCTGTTACTCCTGAAGTTACATCAGCTCCTCCTAGGATGGCCTCGCTGAAAGATGCTCAAACTGCTGTTGAAGAAGGTGGTAGTGCTATTTGGGGACAACTCCCTGATCTTCCTTTCAAGTTTGACAAATCCGGTTTAGGCTTCACCATCAAAGGTCAGAAGATGATACGCCGCGAGCGTGCCGACCAACTTCCTGTCTGCATCAGCCAGAGTGGAATCCATGTTATAGAGGACGACGACAACGACTTCGACATCAGCAAGTGGATCTTCCCAACTCCCAGCAACGGACTCAGCAATTGGAAGACCGAAGACGTCATACCAATCTCCTTTAGACAGGAGTAATTGCTCTTGTTTTGTTTTGCTTTTCGTATTTTTCTGTGTTTTGAACAATAAACTCTAAAGCCTAGTGCCTTACCCGGGGCATCATGGCTCGTTTGTGCGGGTTATTATCTGTCGTTTGCATATTTTCATTCAATAAATTCGTTGGACTTTTGCATTCAATTGTGTTTGTTTGTTTTTACTTTATCACCCCTTCAAAAAGCTATGTGTTCTTACACACACCCACGTGATACACTGCAGAATCACTCCGAATCTCGTTGATAACAGCTATGCTAGTGCTAAATATGACTTCGATAATCCGATCTACCAAGCCGAAGATGAAAGCGAGGAAGATTGTGAAGTGCCGAGAACTTGTCGATTACTACAAGAAGGATCGAGTTATCACCACACGAAGAGCAAGTTGAGGTTGTGAATTTGGTCTTGACGAAGACAAAAAGAGATCAAGATAGGAGCGGGTCTTGAGAAATGTTAAAGAAAGGTTGGTACAGATGCCACGAGACTACATTGAGGTTTTGCTTGGTCGCATGCGAAGACATGCGAGTTTAGACATTGATATTGTGGTTCATCGATTGCCGACAAAGAAGGTTTTCTCGGTGAAATGAAGGTTCGTCGCATGCGTCCCGAGATGTCCGAGAAAATCAAAGCGAAGTTATGAAGCGCTTCAACGCAGTTTCTTAGTTACTTCTTATCCGCATGGGTTGCGAATGTGGTTCCGTACCTAAGAAGGATGGTAAAGTACGAATGTGTGTGGATTACGAGATCCGAACAAAGCGAGTCCGAAAGATGATTTCCACTTCCTCATATTGATGTTCGTTGACAACACCGCCAGATAAGGTTTTCTCCTTCATGGATGGTTTCTCCGTTACAATCGATTAAAATGGCTCCAAGACATGGAGAAGACTACTTTTGTTACACATGGGGCACTTCGCTACAAGGTTATGCCGCTCGATCAAGAACGCAGGCGCCACTTACCAGCGTGCCATGGTGGCACTATTCCATGACATGATTCATCACGAGATAGAGGTCTATGTCGACGACATGATAGCTCGATCCCAGACTGAAGAAGAACATCTTGATCATTTGCAGAAACTATTCGACAGATTGAAGAAGTTCAGACTGAGACTTAATCCCAACAAGTGCACCTTTGGAGTCAGATCCGGTAACCTCCTAGGGTTTGTCGTCAGTGGTAAAGGTATTGAAGTTGATCCCGCCAAGGTTAAAGCAATCCAAGAAATGCCAGCTCCCCGCACTGAGAAGGAAGTCAGAGGTTTCTTGGGCCGATTGAATTACATTGCCAGATTCATTGCACACCTAACTGCTACTTGTGAGCCAATCTTCAAGTTACTGGAAAAAGATCAAGTGGTAGAATGGAATGAAGATTGCGGATCGCTTTTGACAAAATCAAGGAGTACCTGTAATCCTCCCATCCCGATGCATCAAGGAAGACCTCCTATCATGTACTTGACAGTATTAGAGAACTCGATGGGATGTGTGTTGGGGCAACATGACCAGTCGAAAAGAGTATGCAATATACTACCTTAGCAAAAGTTTACCGATGTGAAACAAGATACTCACAATGAGAAAACTTGCAACGCTTTTGCTCACGACTAAGACAAGATATGTTGACTCACACTACCTTGTTGATTTCAAAGATGGATCCGATAAAATACATATTTGAGAAACCAGCTCTCTCCGAAAGAATAGCAAGATGGCAAATGATCTTGACCGAGTATGACATCCAGTACACTTCTCAGAAAGCAATCAAAGAAAGTGTAGTAGCCGATCATTTGGCTCATCAAGCAGTAGATGACTATCAGTCTATGCAATTCGAGTTTCCAGATGAAGACGTCTTACTAGTTACAGATTGCGAAGAGCCTGGCCCAGACGAAGGACCTGAACAAGGATCCCGATGGACCATGGTCTTTGATGGAGCCTCAAACGCACTTGGCAATGGTATTGGCGCCATCATTACGTCCCCTGTAGGCGGACACACGCCTTTCACCGCCAGATTATGTTTCAGTTGCACTAACAACATGGCCGAATACGAAGCGTGCATCATGGGTATTAAAGCTGCTATTGACTTAAGAATCAAGTTCTTGCAAGTATATGGAGACTCAGCCTTAGTGATCAGTCAGATTAAGGGCGAGTGGGATACGAAGCATCCGAATCTCATTCCGTATCGAGAGCATGTTCTAAGTCTGATCCCCTATTTCGAAGAGATTACTTTTGATCATATTCCGCGAGAAGAGAATCAGTTGGCAGACGCATTGGCTACTATGTCATCTATGTTCAAGGTTAGGTGGGACAACGAGGCTCCCCAGATCATCATTGAGAGGTTTGACGAACCAGAGTATTGTTGTGAGCTTGACACAGAAGAGAAACCTTGGTACTACGACGTGAAGAGGTATCTTGAGACTCAGGAATATCCCGCAGGGGCATCTGTCAATGATAAGAAGTTCTTGAGAAGATTTGCATCCAAATTCTTCCTCAGCAACGGCATCTTGTACAAGCGCAATCATGATTTGTGCTTACTCCGCTGTGTAGACCGGAAAACAGCGGAACGTATCATGGCAGAATTACACGAAGGCGCGTTTGGTACGCATTCCAGTGGTCATACGATGGCTAAGAAGATTATGAGGACAGGTTACTATTAGTCCACCATGGAAGCTGATTGTCACCGCTATGCTCGATCTTGTCACAAGTGCCAGATTTACACAGACAAAGTACACGTACCTCCAGTACCTCTGAATGTTTTGACTTCTCCTTGGCCTTTTGCAATGTGGGGCATTGACATGATCGGAGAAATCAAGCCCACAGCTTCCAACGGACACCATTTCATCCTTGTGGCGATTGACTATTTCACCAAGTGGGTAGAAGCAGCCTCGTTCGCATCTGTTACCAAGAATGTTGTGGCTCGATTCATCAAGCATAATCTCATCTGTCGTTATGGCACTCCTGAAAGGATTATCACAGATAATGGCTCCAATCTCAACAACATGATCACCGAACTCTGCACGCAGTTCAAGATTAAGCATAACAACTCCTCTCCTTATCGGCCTAAGATGAATGGCGCAGTGGAAGCCGCCAACAAGAACATTAAGAAGATCATACAGAAGATGACAGTAACTTATAAGGATTGGCATGAGATGTTACCATTTGCTCTTCATGGTTATCGCACTACTGTACGGACATCTACAGGGGCAACCCCCTTCTCTCTCGTATACGGTATGGAAGCAGTCCTACCCATCGAGGTTCAGATACCCTCAACCAGAGTCCTCCAGGACGCAGAGTTAGGTGAAGACGAATGGATCCAGACTCGCCTTGACCAGATTAACTTGATTGACGAGAAACGGCTCGCATCCATCTGCCACGGACAGATTTATCAGAAACGAATGATCAGAGCATTTAACAAGAAGGTCAAGCACCGAGTATACCAAGTCGGCGATCTAGTAGTCAAGCGCATCATTCTTCCACAAGGTGATCTCAAGGGCAAATGGACTCCCACCTATGAGGGACCATTTGTAGTCAAGACAGTATTTTCAGGCGGAGCTATGATACTTAGCACCATGGATGGCGAAGACTTCCCACACCCTGTGAACGCAGACATAGTCAAAAAATACTACGCATAAAAGAGACCCGCTAGGTCGACTGACCTAGGCAAAAATAAGGGCATCCTGGCGAACCAAAAGGGTTCGGGCAAAAGTTAAGGATATATACAAAACATGTACACCCGGCAAGTCGAAAACCTGAAAAGGCGGCTTGGGCAGAAAAGGGTATCCCGGTAGACTGAAAACCCGAAAGGGCGGTCTAGGCAAAAGTTAGGGATTTAAGCGTACGACTATGTCTCGTCCAGATCACCTACCTTCAGACTACTACCAGCATTCAAGATTCAAATGGCGAAAATCAATCCAATCACTTTCTACTGACAGCAAGGAGATGAGATAGTTGAAATATATGAGTACTAGCATAGTTGGAACTTGACGAGATTGTTTCCGCATAGCTTTTTACCTTTCTCTTGTATAAACTACTTGGCCATACGCCACCTTTTAAATAAATACAAGTTTCCTTCTCTTTACTTGTTTGTTGTTGTTTGCGTAAAGTCCAACGTCTGCTTTGAATGATTATATGCATGTGACAATAAAAATTCGTTCGCAAACGTGCGAAAAGTGGACATACAAAGGGTAGTTACTACAGGCTCCAGGAATTGAGATGACGAAGAAAGTCACCAAGGCATTCCCCTGCAGAGTATAATCCCCACAGAGATACCACTCACTACAAATTCTCCCCATCAGAGTACAGATTCCCTTTTACCAGTCCTGATACCCTAAAACTTCATCATCATTAGCACTTTTATCTCCAGCAGAGGCATTTATCCCCAAAAGGATGCGTTTCAACAATTCCCTTTCCCCGGCAGCAGCAGTGTCTAGACTTGAAACTTGGTCAGATAGTGCATCGGAGGAAACTTACATCCTTTATTCTCCAGCCAGAGATTCCGACGAGCTCCAGATCCTTCTAACCCGGTCTCCGGGCGATTGTCAAATACTCTTCAGCAAGATCTATACACAAGATTTCCCAGTAGAGTATCTCCTAACCTCTCCCCAGTGGAGTCTGCGCGTGAGATCTTCAACAACGTGTTTCTCGATCTCTACCATCCACAACAGTATCTAGGCTCAAGACTTGGTCAGATAGTGCATCGGAGGAATCAAAGTTATTATCCTCCTCGCTTCCCCAAGCAGGGTCTCCACCCACTTCATCCTCAAGCAGAACATCCGTATTTCCTTCAAGATGGATATGTTTTGAAATCCCGCAACATCTATCATTCATACATTACTCATAAATGTCATAATTTGTGCATATGTCATTCATACACATTGTCATGCATCATACTTTGCATAAGACTAACAATATTCTATCAAAGTTTCTCTTGTTTTCTCCAAAGCAGGTGAAAGTCACTTCTGACACAGACAGGTCCAAGATTAAGACCCGAATCTAGACGGGAAAACTATCTGAACGACCAACCTCATTGTCCTCCGACAACGGATCCAGGATTAATACCCGAAGCCAGACGGGAAACCCTATCCGAACGATCACAAGTTATCCTCCGATAACAGGCAGTGGATCAACGCCCGAAGCACAACAGGGAAATCATCCACATATGGCCAACTATTATCCCCTCAGAGTAATCAGACGAAGATCTATTCTGACTCCTTCTTATTATCAACAGCAACTACAGAGTCTGGCGTACGACTCAGTTGCCTTGGATGGCATCTTAAGCCCATCTCCGACCACTTATCAACATTTCTCCACTTTCAGAATGCTGCATATTTGGTTAAAAATCAATACAAACCAATAACTTCATTCAAAAGCACGAAGTCTAACGTACGACTCCCTCCGGATGGCATCCTAAGCCCACCTCCTTCCAGAAGCATCTACAGAACCTAGCGTACGGTTCACTCCCCAACGCCGACCTTTCCAGATGGCGTCTTAAGCCCATCCCCGTCAGTTCTCCTATCAGCAGTCTCGAGTCTAGCGTACGACTCATTCCCCAGCGAAGTCTCCAAATGGCATCTGTAAGCCCATTCCCGCATCATCACCAACAGCAGCGAGTGCAAATTTTCAGGTGTACTCGAGTGTTCAATCATCTTCTACCTCCAGGTCACAAAAGGCAAAGCATGCCAATCTAACCCTTCCAGTACAAGAAGATTGAACAGGGACAGCTGTCATACCCCAAAATTTGCCCTCATGTTTCTCAAGACATCCATACCACCCATGCTCAAGGATTCCTCAAGAGTTGATCAGACAAACTCTCTCCTAGACAATCAACCCAAACTAGGGTTTGGCATTCCTCAGATCAAGATGGACTTCCAACACCTCCAATGGCCATCATACCTCCTCATATGCTTCAAAGATTCTCCATGACAAGTTTCAAGCTTCACAAGTCAAGTTTCCTCAGACAATTGCTCAAATGGTTGAAAATCAGTTGTATTGGTCAAAAAGTCAATTGTGGTCAACATACAGTCAAACTTCCTGATTTTTGGTCAACATCCTCATTTTGAAGTCACATTCATCATTTGATCAAGGGTTGATCATGATTCATCAAGAAAACTCAAGATTTTCTCAAAAGTCAACTTTCTAAATTAGGGTTTCTAGGTGAAAAGTCAACCAAACTTTGACTGATCATAACTTCTTCATACTTTCTCAGAAATTTTTACACCACCTCTTGTTTTGAAGGAAATTCAATTCTCTACAACTTCATGTCTCACAAGAATGTCCAAAAAATGCTTCATTTGTGAGGTATGGCTCAAAGCATTACAGGTCCTTTTCAAAGTCAACAAAAAGTCAACTTTTTGTTTTGAGGATATATTGAGTATGGTAACTCCAATTGAGATGAGACCAAAAAGGTTGGTTAGAGGACTCTTAGAGCTTTCCAAAAAGTCCAAGAACTCTCAAAAATGTGGAAAATTGAGCAAGACACGCCTTTTGCAAGTTGGGCAATTTTGAGGAAGTGCACAAAGAGAAATACTTCTAAAAATCAAAAACTTTGCAAATGGGCGTACTTTTTCTTCATCCAAACTTGTTCCTTATGCAATTAGGAATATCCAAGCCCAATGCCACGAATTTTTATTTTATTTTTCTATTTAATTTGGAATTTATTCATTTAAATACAAATTTAATTCAAAAATAAAGTAGGAAATCAAAATTAATTGCAAACTTGATTTTTATTTCTTCCTTGAGATCCAAGAAACTCATAAAGGCCAGCAAATTTCGAAATTTGGATTGGTATGGCAAGATTTGATTGAAAATTGATCAAAATATGAAAATTTGATTTTATGCAAAATCAAATTTGATTTGCATTGATTATTGATTGATTCTTCCTCAAAATAACTTCAAATCCTTCTACTATATATACATGATGCATACCACACGAATTAGGGTAGAAAATTTGACTCAAGAACCCTTGTTGCAACTCAAAAAAAACCGTGGCAAGCAAGCAATTGTGATCATAGCTCCGGCCGTTTTCAATCAATTTTGAGGTGTCTAACACATTCCTTGACATCTCCAGAATCAATCCAGACCTTTACTTTGATCAAAACCATCCAGAATCGTGAAATCCGAAATCGGTTTGTTCTTGAAAATTTCAAAATCGTATTCTGTTATTCATGCATTATTAACATGTTTTGTGTTTGTTTTTGTGATTAGTGATGTGTTTGCAAGCTTTATGGGCACACTAATTGAATTTCCATGGCCTGAATCATGATATACCATAGCTAGGGTTTCTGAGCTCGATTTAGGGCTTTGTTTAAATGGAAAAATTGGACTATAAGACCTATACCAATGCGTTCGGAATGATCCCAGGAATCGAACCATGCCTTTAGAATTCATTTATATTATGTATGCATGATTTTCAGTTTTGCCAGGGCTTGTAGCGTCGAAGAAAGACCGACGCTAGCTTTCAAAAATTCAAATTGTAGAAGACGATGGCTTGGCGCGAGTGGGAGGAAGCCAGGAGACGACGCGTGTCTTAATCCACTCACTCCGTTTCCAAACACGCTTGCTCACTTGGCTCAGTTGGTTAAGGCGTTCACTGTTCCCAGATGCTCTCACATGTCTCCAGTTCGAACCATGCCAGGACCATTTGGTTTTTCCCTTTTACAAAACTCATATTTTCATATTTTTTTCATATTTTCTATTTTCTTTTAATATTTTGCATCATTTTAATTTCTTTTCATAATTTTATTTATGCATTAAAAAATCACCAAAATATTTTTTCCTTTTGCATTTATTTTCATAAAATGTTTATTTAATTTATAAAATTAAAAAATATTATTTTGCATGCATATTTATTTTTATTCATAATTTCTCATTTAAATCACTTTTAATTGCATTTTAATTATTAAATCTTTTCCAAAAAAATCCCAAAAAATTATTTTAGCATATTAATGTTATTTCCAGCATGTCATGTTTTTCTCATTTTAAAATTTGCATTTTTCTAACATTTTTCCTCTTATTCGATTCTTCTCGAATTTTCCGATTTCTCATCCTTTCGCAGGTCATTCCGTTTCAGACGATTTTTCTTTATCGTTTCCTTTTTTCCAATATTGTATCTGTTCATGGGATGTAATAGTTTCAAATTAGGCTTTTATTTTCCACATCTTTCAATTATGTATCTGCCCCAAAGCCATGTAATAGCGTAGGACATTTATCTTTCCGCATCTTTACATTCCGCATTTTAATTTCCGCACCCTATAAACTGCTAGTAATTAGTCGTGTATGGCAAGATAAAATTGAACATAGCCCACTAATTTTCAAGATAAAATATCTGAAATCAACACACTCCTTTCACACATGCACCCCTTAGGGTAATTCTCTCTCGTTGCCTTTACGAATTCAAAATGGTCATGTCCCTCGAACGTAGAGGTATTCTAGCACCGTTGCCTTCAAAACAAATCATCATAGTCCCTTCGATACAAAGATCATAGACCCATGATGTCGCCTCCGAATACATGATCTTGACCCTCGATTGTCGCCTGCGAAAAATGATGATAGCCCCTTCGAATGTGCTAGGATACCTCCTACAAGTTGCCTTCTATGACCATCTGATGTCCCTTCGAATGTCCCGCTTACATCCAACGAATGGAGTTACCTACCAACTAATGGTATGGATAACGCTATTCTAAAGGAACGTAGAATAACACGAAAACGACCATTCTGAGTAGGTAATAAGACTTTTAGTTGCTTGCTCTATCAAAATACTTTTCACACCTCACACTTTCGTCAAAGTTCAAATTCTTTTCAAAACAAAAACATTTCCGAACACTTTGTATACATTCTTACATGAATCATTACAAAATCAAAGCGAAATGCCTTTTCAAAACATTTTTCAAACACACAGAAAGCACAATTTCAAAGTGATCTAGAAAGCAACTAAGGGCCCGTAGATAAGTACGGATGGAAAGGGGTGCTAATACCTTCCCTTTTCATAACCTTCTCCCTTACTCAGAATCTAACGAAGGTCTTTTTCTGTACTTTTACCTTCCCTTAATTGGATAAAAATAAAAGTCGGTGGCGACTCTTGCTATCCGCACATTTGCGATACAAAAACCTACAAAGTCAGTTCACCGGATTACAGGTATACCTAAGGCAGCGCTTTTTCCTAAAAATCGCTTTCTTAAGTAGACTTTTAACAACGCTTTTTTCTGGAAAATCACTTTCTTAGGCCTACTTTAGAATGCCATTTATGCTTTCTGTAGTCACCCTAAGAAAGCGCTTTTTAAGTAAAAGCGCTCCCTTAGGCCACCTATGAAAGCGCTTTTTAATAAAAAGCGCTTCCTTAGACCTACCTATGAAAGCGCTTTCTTATGTATACCTTAGGCATCACTTTTACTCAAAAAGCACTTTCATAGGTGGCCTAAGGCAGCACTTTTACTAAAAAAGCGCTTCCTTAGGGTTTTTACTGAAAAACCAAAAATTTATATAATTTTTAAACCTGCATTTTTTGCAGCATTATTTCATAAACCTGTAATTCATAAACCTGTAATTCATAAACCTGTAATTCATATACCTATAATTCATATACCTATAATTCATAAACCGGTAATTTACAATCCTAATCCCGTTATTTCAACAAAGAGATTATATACAAATACCATTATATACCATTGTTATCCAAAATATATATACCCCATTGTAATTAAATTCACATATTTTTAACATTACCAAAATCAACCCTAACAAAATCAGCTATAACAATAACTAAATCAGTCCTAATGTATAAACAAAACACGGTCAATTATATATTCAAGGTCCTGGTCCTGCAAGATATGAACATAATAACACGGTCAGTATTGTATTTACACAACAATGTATTCATAACCATTTTCACACAATAATGTATTCATACCTTATAGGATTCTTTGCTCAATAAAATATTGATACAATTCCTCTTTAAGTTCTTCCAATTGAAGTTTCGTGTAATATGCACACTTGTGTTCATCGAAGTACTACATAACAAAATGAATAATATGCATGATTTAGTTAAAAATAATAAATTATATGAAATATCCGATAAATAATAAAACAAATCCTAAGTTATAAATCCATACCGTGACTGGAATCTCTATTTGATTCATTTGAAGGATTTCTTTGATAAACTTTAAAACGAAGTATCCGCAATCTATGCCATTTTGTTGTTGAGGACACTACATAGAAAAAAATAAGAATATATAGTTGTCTTGTTTTATCAAGTATCATAAATATTATAAGCAAAATTGTGGAAATTAATATACCTGCACTTTGATCCAATTAATGTTGTTTGATTTAGACTGTGGTACCCAAGCTTTTCTTTGACATCAGAATACTTGTATTGCGCTAACAAAATAAAAATATATATTTATAACAATGTCACAGAAATAATTAAATATATAAATACACACGAATATTTAGAATAATGTCACTTACGTATCAATCATTAACTTCGTATCTGAATAATTTATCCAATCACCGCCAACCGAATTTAGATAATAGACCACTTATTTTATAGGATCGATAGCAAGCAACAACCAGTGACATCTATAAATTAAAACAAAAATTTAGATGAAAATTTCATGCAAAAAATACAAATATTAAAATGAACTTAGAATGAAAATCTAACCCTGTATTATACGCCAAAAGATACAAGCGCTCTGTACTGCCAGTTGCCATGAATCTCTCGACTAAGTGCTCTCTTACTGACTCTGGTTTCCTAGCAATTGTCGCTCCGCTGACACAGGAGGAAGACACGAAATGGAATCTATTTGACAATTGATTCCTGCGCATCAATTTGTCATATAACGATCTTAAATAAAAACATAATTAATATTAGACTATTTTCATTGAAATGTTTTAAAAAAATGTTCAACCAATTAAATAATATATTTATCGGGTTACCGGATATATGAATGCATAACACTGACGCCAAATTCTCTATGAAGAAAATTTTATTCCATGTCATCTTGTCCAATTGTTTCGGTGCAAGGAAAACCAAATATACTTGCATCCATATCCATTTGACGAATACCACCATTCATCAAATCTGATGTGCCCACTAGTGTTTCAAGACACTACCAAAATCTAGGCACAAATTTTCTGACATGAACCCTTTTCTTGGGTGGTACCCTACAAACCCATTATATACTTTTTGTGGGTATCTTCAATGTTAAAAGACCTCTACAAAAAAACATACGCATAGAGTGTGTTAGTATAAGTAATTTAAACACATTATCGTCAAGATAAAGCAAATAACAACAACCATATATGGTACTTTTATCTCAGTCCAAAATTTTTCTTTAGCCTCATCCAACTCTCCTCTTTTCCATCTAGGAGTGGTGATCGGGATGTGCATACGAACAAGTGTACCGATGTAGCTTGTCAACTTTGCAGCATTAGACCTAATTATTTGGTCCTCATTATTCCAATCTACATTATATGTAACTCCTCTATATCTATCACAGATGATTCCCCTCATAATAGTTATGCCTCGTGTAATATCTTTTTCTGAAGTATCTTCTGGAACATTTGCATCTTGTGAGTTTTCTTGATTACTAGCCATTTGACCTGTAGTAAAGAAAAATCAAATCAAATCAAATGAAAAATATAAAAATCCATAATCATATATATTCTAAAGAAAAAAATGAAATGACATATATTTAAATTTTATCGAATGATATAGGCTATAATTATATATACTATTACCTTTTTCACTAACGTCTCTTTCTTTTCTTGGTAGGAATATGTTCTACTCGTCTCTTAACAATGCGGACGGTTGGATTGATCCAAATACCCTCATTATGATCATTTCTAATACATGATTCATTCTCATTTTGATCGTTTCTGGTAAAAGATTCAATGTCAACACCAATATCGCCTTGATCTCCAATGTTTTTATCAATTACTTTGTTAGATAAAAGCACTATAGACCATTTCATACTTGTCGGATCAATGACATTGAACACTTGTTTAGCTTGAGAGGCTAGAATGAAAGGCTCATATTTGTACCCCACCCTGTTAAGATCCACTTAAAAATCCTGACTTATCCATTCGTATGCCATTATTATTTTCAACCCACTTGCAACCCAAAATATGATAGATTTGCAAATTTCGGGTTTAAGTCCTTCACACTTGATATGTGCATTGCTTCAGCTACCAAGGTGACACCACTATTTTTCATAGTGCTTTTATCATCCTGTTCTTTGGTATACAATGTGTATCCATTAATTGCGTATGTGCTATAAGAAAACACAACCAAACTTGAACCATATGCTAAACATCTCAACCTTTCTATTACTGAAGCAGGATCTGAATGATACTTTGAATAAATGTGTTCCTTAAACCATGGTATAAAACTTCGATTGTGGTCTCGTACAATCCAATTCTCATTTCTATTCGGATTTAAACCTCGAAGAACACCCTTGTCCATTTCAACATACGACTTAACCTCAATCTCATTGTGCAGAACATACAAATGCACTTGATCCCGTTCGACCCTTGATACTGTCACAACTTTATTTCCAATTAGCTTCTTACCTTCTTTTTTTTCAACAATATGAGATTTGGGGAGTCCAATTGATCGAACATTTGACTGATATTCAGTACAAAACTCAACCGCTTCTTCAACAATGTATCGTTCAGCAATACAACCCTCTGGTCGACTTCGGTTTTTCACATACCCTTTTAATATTTTCATATAACATTCATCAGGGTACATCTATCTCATATAAGATGGTCCGCACAATTGTGTCTCTTTCACAAGATGAACGACAAGATGAACCATTATGTCAAAAAACGAGGGAGGAAAATACATTTCAAGCTCACACAAAGTAATAACTATTTATTTTTGCAATGTTGGTAAGATCTCAGGATCGATCACCTTACTGCAAATTGACTTGAAGAAAAAACACAATTTAGTTATTGCGCTTCTTACTTTTCTGGTAGAATAGAACGTATACCTATCGGTAGAAAATGTTCCATTATAATATGGCAATCATGCATCTTTAAACTCTTTAACTTGAGATCTTTCATAGACACAAGTCTTCTAATATCTGATGAGTAGCCTTCTGGAACTTTAACTTCACTTAGGAACTTACACAATATTTTTTTCTCCTTTCTAAATAGAGTGTAAACAGCAAGTGGTAGATATGTCTGTCTTCCTTTCTTCATGGGTCCCAATTCAATTCTTATTCCCATTTGTACCATGTCCTTCCTTGCGTTAAGGTCATCCTTAGACTTTCCTTTTATATTGAGTAACATACCAATAACACTGTCAAATACATTTTTTTCAATATGCATCTGTTTACTGTGGAAAATGGTAAACAACCGCTGGTCCTCCCTAAGTACTAAAACTAAGGGTTACTTGCGAGATCGACTAGTTGATCTCAAGACACGTGCTAAGGTTTCTGGTTAATTACACTACTTCTGTAAACGAAATAACCTTGGCCCATAAACGGTTTCCAGAGCCTAAGGGAAACAGTGCAATGGCTTTCCACACAAGAAGGATTCTGACTATTGGTGACTCGTGACCAACAGTTTACGTATGTTTTTGGTGACTAAAGCTATTGGTGAATCGTGACCAACAAGCAAATGAGAAGAAGTAAAAAACAATAAAGACAAGGTTAAATGTAAATTGATTGCATTGAATAAAAGTGTGGTAATTCACTTACATCAAAGCTTGCGTTACTCTTTCTTCCTTTAGCGCGGAATTGAGCAGAGTGTTAGCAAATAATTTGAGAGTACAAATGAACACCCCTAATTATAAACATTCTGACTTATTTATAGTAATTACAGAAATAACCGCTAAAGCTAATCAACGGGTGAGATCAAATCTTCAGAAGCAACTTCCGCACACGTTTCGCCATCCATTCAAACAACTTCTAACCCACAATCTTTTGAGGCAACCACCCACGATCTCCTCACTTTGAATTTTCCCGCTCCGTGTCTTCAGAAAGAAACTGCCTTCAGGTTCTATCTATTTCCTTGAGGCACAACAAAATTTCCTAAGTCCACTAGCAAACAACTTCGACAGAAACAGTACTTCGACTAGTGCCTTCATTCGACTCAACTTCTGTCGAATCGACCATAATGTCATATGTTTTGCATAGTTTTATTTTCAACATTGTTTTGTTCTGGTCGATCTGGTTTGGCCTTCTGGGCCAGTTTCTCAATCGACTAGCATTTTTCTGGAGCTTCTGACTTAGCTTTGTTAAAGTACCTTCAGAAGCCACCTTCATTTAAGTTTGGTTCTTAAACTGTAGGGATCTTTGCCCTTAAACCATGCCCTTAAGTTACTTTACAAATTTCCAGCTAACAAAATACCCTCCAGAGATACCATTTTCGATTTCTTGATGATGTCGAACATGAGACAATGGTATCTATGAAGTTTCACCTTGCGTCGGTTTAGCTGTTTCCACTACCTTAGTGCTAACAGCTCACTGCTCCAGTCTTTTCATGACATCATGTAATCATGAAAACGTATATTTCCTTTCCTCGAGACGTGAGAACATTTAATGTTTAGTCATCATGGCCTAGGTACCCGGAATGTTCTTAATCTTCCAATGACTAATTATAACGATTTTAAAGATAAATATATGCACTTAAGATCTATGCTTCCTTATATGAAATTCTAAGAACATACATATGGATTTATAAGTGTTACACAATTCAATAATATAACATTATTATTAAATTATACATAGTCTAGTGTTATTGTTAACAAGGACAATAATTACAAGTAAAATTACTTCTTTCGTCTTAAAATAAGTGTCACATTTAAGAAAAAAATTATTCTAAAATATTTGTTACTTTAAATTATCTCAAGAAAATTCCAAAATGTCCTTCACAAAATCGGAAATTTATTTCCGGTTCGCACCACTTACTGTAATTTTTGAGTGAAACCGGAAATATGTTTCTGATTCCATACTAAATAATGTAATATTAAGAATTTATTCTAAATTTGGTCTCACATACACGCTTTATTCTATCGGTAAAATAAAACAATTTGATTTAACAAAATAAAATTAATCGGTAAAATAAAACAATTTGATTTAACAAAATAAAATCAAACATTAAGATTTAATTTAGACAGATAAAAAATTTATGTTTTGGTCTAAAAATCAGGCATCAATAATTACAGTTTTAATAATATTGGGAAATTATTTAAGACTGTAATTATTGATCATAATTTTGCCCAGTTTTTAGACCAAAATATACATTAATTTTTTATCTGTATTAATCTTAATGTTTGATTTTATTTTGTTAAATCAAATTATTTTATTTTACCAATAGAATCAATAGAATAAAGCGTGTATATGAGACTGAATTGAGAATAATTTCTCAATATTTGATGAACAACTACAATCTTAAAAATTACACATAGGTTGAAATCGGAAATATACTTCCGGTTCATACTCAATCCTTTTCAACATGATTTTTATTATATAGGGTGCTAACCGGAAATATATTTTTGATTTTCAGAAACAATTTGAGAATTTCGCCAAAGTAGACAAGAAGGTCACACGGTGAGTTAAAAAATTCACTTATATTAGATTGACTCAATATCAGAATGATTCATAGTAGTTGATGTGCGATAAACCTAATGTGTCTAACGGTATCTTAACTGCAAGCGCACAGCCTATCGCGGTAGTAATAAAAGATTGTCGAATCCACAGGGACTTTGTAATCACTCTAGTGCGGGAAAGTAATGCTAGTTTAGCTAAGGCGAAAATTGTCACGTTTGGTTTTGGGGAGGTTAAGGAAGGTAAACTAATTGATTTTAAATTAATAATGGAATGAAATGGTCGGTATGTAATAGAGTCGACTTAAAGGATCTAATCGGACTTAAGCATATAAGGATGGTCAACTTAGTTTATCTGTAGAATTAATCAGTTTAAAAATCCTCAATTCACACTTTCATGGTCTTATCTCAGATTGTACGTTTAAAGCCCTATACCTGCTTTCGCTAGCCTATAGGTGTTTAGAAATACTTTTTGGAAACTTAATTAATTCTAATCTGTTTTAAAGCGCTTTCACTGTATTTAAATCAAATGCCTAACTTTAGCTATCCGGTTAAAAACCTCACACTTTCGTGGTCTCGATCTAACCTATTTAGTCTTCTTACTCTCATAACGAAAAGGTTTTATTTTTAAGCATAAAAAGTTACAACCAGAGTTAAGTTGATTAAAGTTTTAGCCTACGTTTGATCAGATGCCTATTGTCTCTAACTATTCCATACCGACACTGAAGATTTAGCTAGCCATGGAAATTAAAATGAACTCACAGGAAATAAAAACAAACAAATATAAAACGGACATTATAAATAATAAATGAAACTTGAATTAATTAATTAAAAGGTACTGTAATACAATTGTAAAATAAAAACCTGAAAATAAAGCCAATACTTCAATCCCTCTTCCACAGATCGGAAACTTGGACTTGGTATCGGTAATATGACGAATTCTGAGGCTTGAATAAAAAAAAAATCCTAAACTAGAATAATAATTTCCTAATGTTGGAAATTATTATTTGGACAATGAAATTAAACAACTGGAATAGACAAATGCAAAGAAAATAATAACTGAAATGATAACTAGGTTCGATTTCGGCAGAGCTTCCGCACAAGTAAACTGAAAATTGCTCTGTACCTCTAACGTTGAAAGCTGAGGTATTTATAGGAGAATAGAAACTGGCAGTTGGCTTGAACTTCACACACATAGCTTCACTTGGAAGTTGCTAGAATATAGGGACGTGGGCAGTTTCATTTGAACGTGGCTTCAGTTGAGGTTGAGAGAAAACAAGAGTTTTTAAAAACTCCTTTTGTTAAGCTTCACCATGTTCTGCACTCTTAATTAACTGATATGCGTGTTACGGTCTTTACTGATGTGTTACGAGCAGCTTTGTTTTTTCTCCGTGTTACGGTCGTGGTGGATGTATTACGGTCGTAACACTCTTCAGGATGTCTTACGGTCGTGGCAGCTGTGTTACGACCGTCAGAGCTACAAAATCTGTATTTGTTGACAGATTCATCTTTTTCTTCTGTTCTTTGATGCTTTCTTGCATTGTTTCATGTTTCTTCTGTTTTGAGCTTAAATTATGAATACCTGCAAAAAGTAATGACAAACTCGGAATATTCGGGAGTTAATCGGGTCAAAATAATACAAAACGGGTTAGTTTCATGGAAAATAAACGATATGATTTCGTGTTATCAAATTCCCCCATACTTAAACCTTTGCTTGTCCTCAAGCAAAATAATCAATTAGAAATATCGGACAAGTTTTTATAGACGCACATAACTAGTATACCTTTCGTTTTCAAATTATTACAAGAAATCCAAAGTTAGTTCGGCCAAGAAAATCGAATGAAACAACAACGATACGCTAATGACACAAGCAACAAGCTAGTCGACGACTATCCGTTTTAAACGAAACGTCCAATTATACCGTTATAATTCAACTCAAGGTTTCTCGTTCCTAGTTCACCCGGTTTCGTTCTCGCGCAATCACATTAAGCCCATTATCCTTACACAAACGTAGTGGAATAGCCGGTTAGTGGTTCTGATCAAGTTACAACGGTTTCTGGCACAATTATGTGGCAACCTTTTCTATCCAATTGCAAGATGTGGGGGATCAAACCGTAGTCTGCCCTACCAAGTTTAGTACCAGATGCTTCTAAACCACCTAAACAATGGATTTACATGTTACTTAGTAAAAGTTTTTGCCTCCGTTGGATTAAACGATCGGGTGGGGATCGCCCAATTTAATTGGTGCAATACCTATTTCCTTAAAGCATGTAACATTATTTTTAAAACAATTAGCAAGATCATCCACTTATGTTCATCGGCTTTCCACGTGGTTTGTGCTAAGACTGGTGCCGACTGGTAGTATAAACTACTAGGGGCTAATTTAAGACTTAAAACTCAGAGTATTGGTATAACAAAAATGGAGACGATTCGCGTAAGTGGGGAGTCAAAGGTGTCATAACCGTATAGTTCTCGTTGGATCGCTTTCGGCCTTCTAACTAAGATTTCAGTTAAAGTAGGTAACTAACGATTATGCGAATATAAAAGGCGAAAAAATTTTGGTATGGCTGAATAAAGCGGGGAGAAAATGAAATAACGAAATATTACTAAAATGGAAATGAAATTACTCGTTCTGATTCAAGAATGCAGTACTCCTCCCACACTATATCAAACATTGTCTCAATGTTATGATATAATGACGAGGTTAAATTAAAATTACATCGGAAAAACAAAGAAAGCAACAAGAAAAAGAAAAGAAACTACTGGCGACCACGGCGGCTTCTGGTTCGTGACCGTCTGGAGGGAGTAGCTTCAGAGTCTGTGCTCTGGGGTCCAAGAGATGTGACATCCATCCTCAAAGCATTAAGCTCGCTTAGCACTTCATCAAGCCTTTCATTCGTCGAGCGTTGACCACTCAAGATTTGGGCATTTTGCGCGAGTAAGGCGTCGAAACGCTCCTGATGCAACCTCTCGGTTTTGGCATTCATAAGGTTCTGATGATGAATGGCTCGGAGGAGTTCGTCATAAGATGGAGGTGGTGGAGCAGAGGAAGGCTCAGGAATGTCAGGCACGGGAACATCTCGGTCCAATTCTTCCTGCATCTCATCAGCGGGGCCGACAGGTGGTTCTTCTTGAGCAGCAGCATGGCCTTCAGGGGCTTCAAGGTTAAACAGCCAATTGGCTCGGTTCTGAGGATCGATTCGGTCCCTGCAAGGCAAAAGAATGTTAGTGTAAACTTTGTTCTATATCACGGGATGGAACTTTCCGTCGTCCCGCTCGTGGATGAGGTGGGCTGATTTACAGAGATCCAGGGTAAGCAGAACTGGTGCTCGGGATGGTAGATGAGCAAGGGTGTCACCATGATTCAGTGCCAGAGCGACAGAAGTGACAAGCCCTCCGAAATAGAAAGGTTTGCCGCCCCTGGTGCAGATGGAATGAATATGGGCCAGGAGGAAAGGTGCGGCATTAATTTTCTGACCCGAGAAAGCACAATGCATGAAAAATAGCTCCTTGGAGTTGAGCTTGTGGTTGCTATCTCTTGCGAAGATTGTGTTACACAGGATACGGTGGAAGTAGCGTATGGCCGGATTATGGATTTGAGTGGCGTTGAGGTGATCATAAGAGTGTGCACGTTTGTTGGTGAGGCTATTCCAAAGGTTGAAAGATTCTTCTCCAAAGTTGTCGGGCACACGGAGGTGGGAACCTTCCTCGGTGCAGAAATCAAGCAATTGTCCGAACGTGTTCTGAGAGAACTCGTACTCGGTACCGAATATGCGAAACCTCGCAACACCAGAAAGTTGGTTTGTTGGACCATTTGGAGTGATGTAGCAAAAGGAGCTGAGGAACTCGAGAGTGAGGTTCTCGTACGTGGGTTGGGGCTGGCTACATAGGTTCCACAAATTGACACTCTGAAGAAGACGTTGAACACCTTCAAGCAAACCAAGGTTTCTCAGGCAGTCAGTGTCAACATACCTAGTGGGGTGTAGTCCTCGACGTTGGAATTTCAAGAACTTAACACGTTGAGTCTCGCCTTGTTCACCATCACGAAGGGTAATGCCAGGAATAGGTTGGAGATTGTTCTCCATTTGCATGCAAAAGTGTTTGAGTGAGAATGGGTGTGGTTGGTGAATGAGTGAATGAGAGGATGATACGGGTAATATGAATATATATAGTGAAAGGAGATAGTGGGAAGTTTGAAAATTGAGAGGGATTAGTGGTTGGTTGAATGGGGTTAATGGGTAGTTAATGGAGGAAGTGGGATGGTTGGGGAGTTATGGGAAAAGAAGAGAGAAAGGTTGAGGGAAGAAGAAAAGGAGCGTTCTGCTAACAGGGTTACTGAAGTAACCCGTGTTACGGTCGTAACACCTAGCTGACGAGCGTAACGCGCTGAAAGGCGTGTGACGGTCGTGGGGGGTAGTGACGATCGTGGCAGCTACAAATTTTGCAATTTTTAACAGCACAGAACACAATTGCACAGAGTAATATTTTTATAGAAAGCAGAACATCTCAGGCATTCCAACATAAACACAACATTAACTCATTCAACATATAATCCATTATATATATAATTCGCAATAGAGTAGAAAACCATAAAACATTGTAAGCAGAATAATGACTGTAAGTTTAAAATTGAAAACAAATAATTCCATTAATTCAAATTGAGTAACTTGTTCTTTTTGACAGAATGTAAATGACTTGTAAATTGAAATGCAGTAGTTTAATAAAGAATTGAAACTACCTAGAAACAAAACAGAATGGGAAAATTCTAAAAACTAAGAATTGAAAAACTAAAAAACTGAAAAACTAAAAACTAAGAACTGCTTCATCCAATTTTTTCTTTTAATAACTCTAAAGCCTTGGTGATTGTAATACGGTGAACTGACTTTTTGGATTTTTGTATCGCAAATGTGCGGATAGCAAGAGTCGCCACCGACTTTTATTTTTATCCAATTAAGGGAAGGTAAAAGTACAGAAAAAGACCTTCGTTAGATTCTGAGTACGGGAGAATGGTTATGAAAAGGGAAGGTATTAGCACCCCTTTCCATCCGTAGTTATCTACGGGCTCTTAGTTGCTTTATAGATCACTTTGAAAATTTGTGCTTTCTGTGTGTTTGGAAAAATGTTTTGAAAAGGCATTTCGCTTTGACTTTGTAATGATTCATGTAGGAATGTATACAAAGTGTTCGGAAATGTTTCGTTTTGAAAAGTTTGAACTTTGGAAAAAGTGTGTGGTGTGAAAAGTATTTTGATTGAGCAAGCAACTAAACTAAAAGTCTTATTACCTACTCAGAATGGTCGTTTTCGTGTTATTTTACGTTCCTTTAGAATAGTGTTATCCATACCATTAGTTGATAGGTAACTCCATTCGTTGGATGTAAGCGGGACAATCGAAGGGACATCGGATGGTCATAGAAGGCAACTTGTAGGAAATATCCTAGCACATTCGAAGGGACCATCATCATTTTTCGTAGGCGACAATCGAGGGTCAAGATCATGTATTCGGAGGCGACATCGTGGGTCTTATGATCTTTGTATCGAAGGGACTATGATGATTTGTTTGAAAGGCAACGGTGCTAGAATACCTCTACGTTCGAGGGACTTGACCATTTGAATTCGTGAAGGCAACGAGAGAGAATTACTCTAAGGGGTGCATGTGTGAAAGAGTGTGTTGATTTCAGAATATGTTATCTGGAGAATTAGTGGGCTAAGTTCAGTTTTATCTTGCCATACACGCCTAGTTACTAGCAATTGAATAGGGTGCGGAAATTAAAATGCGGAAATGTAAAATGCGGAAAGGTAAATGTCCTACGCTATTACATGGCTTTGGGGCAGATACATGATCAGAAAATGCGGAAAATAAAAGCCTAATTAACTATTACATTCCATGAGCAATTACATTATTGGAAAAATAAAACAGTAAAAGAAACCGTCTGAATCGGAGCAACCTGTGAAAGAATAAGAAAATCGAGAAATATGATGAAATCGAAATAAGAGAAAATGTTAGAAAAAATGCAAGTTTTTATATGAGAAAATTAATACATGCTGGAAATAATATAAATATGCTAAAATAATTTTTTGGGATTTTGTAGATGCAATTTAATAATTAAAAATGAATTAAAAGTGATTTAAATGCAAAATTATAAATAAAAATAAATATGCATGCAAAATTATATTTTTTAATTCTAAAAATTAAATAAGCATTTTATGAAAGTACTGTAAAAAGGAAAATAATTTTTGATGATTTTTAAATGCATAAATAAAATATAGAAATTAATTAAAATTGAATGGAAATATTAAAAAAACATGAAAATATGAAAATATATGAGTTTTGGAAAAAAGAATGCAAACTGGTCCTGGCATGGTTCGAACTCGTGTCCCTGGCTTCAAACTTTGAAAACCAACGCGCTGACCGCTACGCCATGTGTGCAAGCCTGTCATGGAACGGAGTTAGTGGATTACACGCGTTGCCTCGCCATTGCCTCCTCCTTCGCGCCATCCAGTCATCTTCTTCGTTTTGAATATTTGAATTTAGCGTCGGTCTTTGTTCGACGCAAGGTTCCTGGCAAATATCAAGAATGCAGTATACATAATATAAATAACATTTGAAACCATGGTTCGATTCCTCAGGTCATTCCGAATTCAATGGTATAGGTCTTGTTGGCCAATTTTTCCATTTAAGCAAAGCCCTAATTCGATACCAGGAACCCTAACAATGGTAATATGAGTTCTAAGCCATGGAAACTCAATCAAATAACCCAGATCGCTTGCAATCTTCCTACTAATCACAAAAACAACAACAAATTACGTTAATAATGCATGAATATGAGAAATCGATTTCAAGATTTTCAAGAACAAACCAAACTTGGATTTCACGATTCTGGATGGTTTTGGATGAAGTAAGTATCTGGATCGACTCTGGAGATGCCAAGGGATGTGTTTGACACCTTGAAATTGATTGAAACGAGCTGGAACAAGGATTGCAAGTTGCTTCAAGAACTCGATTTTTTGGCTTTTAGGTTAGGGTTTCTGGAGCAATTTTTTCGTTTTCTTGTGATTGGTATGCATCAGGTATATATGCTGGATGGATTTGGGATCATAATTGGCAAGAATCAATCACCATTCAATGATAATCAAATTTGATTTTTCATGAAAATCAAATTTTCAAAATTTGCTCAATTCCAATCCAATCTTGCCTTTTTTGTCAAATTTCGAAATTTGCTGGACTTTGGTGAGTTTCTTGAATCTCAAGGAAGGAATAAAATCAATCTTTCAATTAATTTTGATTTTATAATTTATTTTAAAATTTAATTTGTATTTAAATGAATAAATTCAAAATTAAATAGAAAAATAAATCAAAAATTCATGGCATTGGGCTTGGATATTCCTAATGGTATGAGGAATAAGTTATGATGAAGAAAAAGTAGGCCCATTTGCAAAAGATTTGATTTTTTGAAGTATCCCTCTTTGTGCATTCTCTCAAAATTCCCCAACTTGTCAATGGTGTATCTTGCTCAATTTTCCACATTTTTGAGAGTTCTTGGACTTTTTGGAAAGCTCTAATAGTCCTCTAAACAATGTATTTGGTTTCATCTCAATTGGAGTTACCATTCTCAATATATCCTCAAAACAAAATGTTGACTTTTTGTTGACTTTGAAAAGGACCTGTAATGTTTTGAGCTATACCTCTCAAATGAAGCATTTTTTGGACATTCTTGTGAGACATGAAGTTGTAGAGAATTGAATTTCCTTCAAAACCAGAGGTGGTGGAAAAATTTCTGAGAAAGTATGAGAAAGTTATGATCAACAAAGTTCATTGACTTTTCACCTAGAAACCCTAATTTAGAAAGTTTGACTTTTGAGCAAATCTTGAGTTTTCTTGATGAATCATGATCAACCCTTGATCAAATGATGAATGTAACTTCAAAATGAGGATGTTGACCAAAAATCAGAAGTTTTGACTGTATGTTGACCACAGTTGACTTTTTGGCCAATACGATTGATTTTCAACCATCTGAGCAATTGTCTGAGGAAACTTGACTTGTGAAACTTGAAACTTGACATGGAGAACCTTTGAAGCATATGAGGAAGCATGAAAACCATTGGAGGTGCTAGGAATCCATCTGGATCTGAGAAATGCCAAACCCTAGTTTGGGTTGATTGTGTAGGAGAGTGTTCATCTGATCAACTCTTGAGGAATCCTTGAGCATGGATGTATGGAATGTCTTGAGAGATATGAGGGCAAATTTTGGGGTATGACAGTGATGTTATAGAATTGCTCCACTGTGATGTCAGTTAAACCAATAAGATCCAAACGCATAGTCTTCAGTTCATTCTTTATTCCATCAATGTCAGTTTTATAAGAATCCAAAGTGGTCAGAATGGTATTCAATTGTGTAGTATTCTCCTTGGTTTATGTCAGGGGTTGTTTGTGCTTCAGCCATATTTGTAAAATCATGGTAACCAGGAGGAGTTTCAGGATCTATTTCGTTTTCAGACATGAAATTATCAGCAACATAATATGATTGTGGTGTTTCTGGTGTTGAGGGGTGGTCAGGTGGATTCAATTCATACAACCAATTATCACGGTTATGGACACTTACTCGGGCATGGTTCGGAAGGGTAAAAAGAGTAACAACTTCGTTTCTTATCAAGTAATCATAAGGTGCAGGGCCTAAATTTCCTATTATCTGGTTGTTGAAACAGAAATCAATGTTCATAGGCCTAATTGATCCAAATGGTGCACAGTTATTTAGTTGGTAACGAAGTCCAAGAGCATTTGCAATCATTGTAACTAATCCTCCCACACTGACAGGAACATTAGTGTCCTCACTAATGCGGGTAAAGGTCTTCATCAGGAGTGGGACAGCATTGACAGGGCGTCCTAGGTTCATACAATAAAGCAGAGATAACTCATCCTTGGATACAGCATTTTGGTTTTGTTCTTTTCCAAACAAAGTGTGGGCAAGAATCCTTATGGAAATAACGGATGGCTGGGTTATGTATCTCATTGTTATCCATACTCCCTGGGTCAGGATGATAGTTTCCGGTTAAAGTACCCCAGAAGTAATCCGGCTTAAAATCCAATAAATCCGCTTCAGGAGTAGTAAAAGCTAAGGGTCCATTAGGGAATCCTAATAAAGCGGCTAAGTCCCTATGGTTATAGGTGAACTCAATACCAAAAAGTATGAAGGCGATGATTCCTTTTCTGGCTCCGACACCGTGTTCAGGGATGTAAACTAAAGAACTCAAGAACTCAAGGGTAAGCTCTCGGTAAGTGATAAACCTAGATTTAAGGTGTGCTTTCTCCCATCCCAATTGGTTAAACATGTAGTAAACACTGCCAGTAATGCCTAAAGTGTCCATAGTGGGTTCATCATGATACAGGGTTAAACTGATGTCTCGCTGAGACAAAGCCTCAAATCTTCTTCGTTGGTTTCTACCTCTAAAGGTGGTTTCCATAAAGTTCTGTGGAGGATCCATAGCAAAAGTAAAGTGGGGGAAACAGAGTAGAGGAGAAAGTAAAGAGAAAGAGACTTTTCAGAAATCCTGTGGCAAGTAAAATTGTTTTGAAATCAGCAGCAGTTTTATAAAGGTTTTAAAATGAAAAATAGCAAATTGTAAAAGAAATAAAACAAAGAGTAAAAACAAAATAGCAAGCAAAAACAAATAAAATGGGTTGCCTCCCATGAAGCGCTGTTTTTAATGTCATAAGCCTGACGAAATACCTAGTGAAAGATTAGTCGGGAGAAATAAGTGGCAGTTCGACGAGTTTTAGCTTATTCGTATAATCCCTATTATCTATATGATGATATTGTTTTAACCGCTGCCCGTTTACAATGAACGGGGCACTATTTCTATCCTTAATTTCTACTGCTCCGCTAGGAAACACTTTTGTAATATCAAAAGGGCCGGACCATCTAGATTTAAGTTTTCCAGGGAAGAGTCTAAGTCTAGAATTAAATAATAGGACTACGTCTCCCACACTAATTTCTTTCTGAGATAAACGCTTATCGTGCCATTGTTTAGTTCGTTCTTTGTATATTTTAGCGTTTTCGTAAGCGTCAAGTCTTAATTCTTCCAATTCGTGTAAATCGAGGATGCATTTCTCGCCAGCAGCAGTGTAATTAATGTTGAGTGTTTTTATCGCCCAATAAGCTTTATGCTCTAATTCTACCGGGAGATGACATGATTTTCCATAAACAAGTTTGAAAGGTGTAGTTCCGATAGGAGTCTTGTAAGCTGTCCTATAAGCCCATAAAGCTTCGTTAAGCTTGGATGACCAATCTTTCCCGAGATATAGCGACAGTTTTTTCTAATATTTGTTTAATCTCTCTGTTCGAAACTTCGACTTGTCCGCTAGTTTGTGGATGATAAGGTGTTGCTACGCGGTGTTTGACTCCATATTTAGATAGTAATTTGTCAAATATCTTCGAAATAAAATGAGATCCACCGTCACTAATAACAAGTCAAGGAACACCAAAACGCGGGAAAATTATATTCTTAAAGAGCTTAATCACCACTCGTGTGTCATTTGTAGGAGAAGCGATTACCTCGATCCATTTTGAAACATAATCGACAGCTACGAGTATAAACGTGTTTCCAAAAGAAGATGGGAAAGGTCCCATGAAATCTATTCCCCAAACATCAAAGACTTCAACTTCTAGTATTCCTTTCTGAGGCATTTCATCGCGTCTTGAGATATTACCGGTGCGTTGGCAGCGATCATAATTTTTAACGGCGATGTGGACATCCTTCCACAGGTTAGGCCAGAAAAGGCCGGCTTGGAGAATTTTGGCACATGTTTTAGAGGTGCTAGCATGTCCGCCATAAGGAGATGAATGACACTGGGAAATTACGTCTTCTATTTCCTCGTCAGGTATACAACGGCGGAAAATTCCATCAGGTCCTCGTTTGAATAGAAGTGGCTCGTCCCAGTAGTAACTCTTGAGATTATGGAAGAATTTCTATTTCTGTTGGTAAGTTAAATCTGGTGGAAGCGCACCGGCAGCTAAATAATTAACGATGTCAGCATACCAGGGTAATCCTATGGTCATATCAATTGGTTCCACGACTTCCTTAGCTTCTGGTTTATTTAAATCCAATTGAGCTAGGTCGCTTATCATATGTGCTATCAGATGTTCATACAGAAAATTGTCGTTAATTGGCACTTGTTCGATTTTTACACCTTCTAAACGGGATAAATGATCCGCTACGACGTTTTCTGTTCCTTTCTTATCTTTAATTTCCAAGTTGAATTCTTGTAAAAGTAAGATCCATCAGAGGAGTCTTGGTTTTGCATCTTTCTTGGCAAGTAAATACCGGATAGCAGCGTGGTCCGTATAGATGATGATTTTCACTCCTACGAGGTAAGAACGGAATTTGTCAAGCGCGAAGACCACGGCTAAGAGTTCTTTTTCAGTTGTGGCGTAGTTCATCTGAGCTGAGTCTAGCGTCCTGCTGGCGTAATAAATTGCGTGAAGTTTCTTTTCTTTCCTTTGTCCAAGAACTGCGCCTACAGCATAATCACTTGCATCGCACATGATTTCGAAAGGTAACCTCCAATCGGGTGGTTGCATGATTGGTGCAGAAATAAGTGCGGCTTTAAGGGTTTCAAAAGCTTTGAGACAATCGTCATCAAATATGAACTCAGCATCCTTCATTAATAGACCGGTAAGTGGTTTGGTGATTTTCGAGAAATCTTTAATAAAGCGTCGGTAAAAACCAGCGTTGTCCTAGAAAACTTCGTATCTCTCGAACGGTCTTGGGTGGTTGGAGTTCTTTAATCACTTCTATCTTAGCTTTATCAACTTTGATTCCTTTATTGGAAATAACATGTCCAAGTACGATTCCTTCTCTGACCATGAAATGGCATTTTTCCCAGTTGAGCACAAGGTTTACTTTCACACATCGTTCCAAAACACTCTCTAAATTAGATAGACATCCTTCAAAGCTTTGTCCACACACAGAGAAGTCGTCCATAAACACTTCCATGATGTTGTCAATGAAATCTACGAAGATAGCCATCATACATCGTTGAAAGGTTGCGGGAGCGTTACATAATCCAAAAGGCATTCGTCTGTACGCGAACGTTCCATAGGGACACGTGAATGTAGTCTTCTCTTGATCATCAGGGTGAATCGTAATTTGGAAAAATCCAGAATAACCGTCTAAATAGCAGAAATAGGAGTGTTTGGCTAATCGTTCTAACATTTGATCAATAAAGGGTAAAGGAAAATGGTCCTTTCGAGTAGCTTTGTTCAGTTTTCTATAATCAATGCACACTCTGTGTCCACTAACTACTCTTTGTGTTATCGATTCGCCTTGTGCGTTTTTCACGACAGTGACACCTCCTTTCTTAGGCACGACATGTACGGGGCTGACCCACTTACTGTCTGAGATCGGGTATATAATTCCAGCTTCCATTAGCTTTTTGATTTCATCTCTGACTACAGTGCTGAGGATCGGATTGATTCTTCTTTGAGGTTCTCGAGAGGTTTTCTAATCCTCTTCTAATAGAATACGGTGCATACAAATTGAAGGACAAATTCCTTTTAAGTCTGATATGTTGTAACCTAATGCAGTAGGGTATTTCCTTAGAACGTCTAAAAGTTTCTGAGTTTCGAGCGTTCCTAAACTGGAATTCACTATAACAGTCGAGTTTGTTCAGTATCAAGGAATTCGTATCGTAGATTGTTAGGTAAAACTTTCAATTCTAGCTTTGGTTTCTTGGGACATGGCATATGATTAGGTGTGAGTGCTAGACTTTCGCTTAGGCTGTCATCCCTATATGGTTCTCGCCAATTGTCGTCTTCGAATATCAGAGGGGTTTGAATCTTCATTATTTCGGAATATGTGGTTTGTTCACCTTCCATCTCTCTTACGCACTCCGTCTATAATATCGAGTAAATAACATGTGTCATTCATGGAGGGTGCTTGTAGAAATTGAGTGAGGATGAATTCCACTTTTTCCTCTCCGACTTCGAATGTTAATCTGCCCTTCTTTACATCAATTATGGCTCCAGCTGTAGCTAGGAATGGTCTTCCTAATATGATAGGGGTAATTGAATCTTCGGTAATGTCCATAATTATGAAATCGGTCGGGATGTAGAATTGACCTATTCTAACTGGAACATTTTCCAATATACCTACAGGATACTTAACTGATCGGTCAGCTAATTGAACAGACATTTTTGTAGGTGTAAGTTCTCCCATTTCCAGCTTCTTGCAAATAGATAGGGGCATGACACTGATACTTGCTCCTAAGTCGCATAGAGCTTTGTCTATGACGAATTTTCCAATGTTACAGGGTATAGAGAAACTACCTGGGTCTTTCAGCTTAGGAGGCATGTTATTCTGAATGATAGCACTACATTCAGCAGTGAGGGTAACTGTTCCGTTATCTTCTAACTTTTTCTTGTTAGATAGGATTTCCTTAATAAATTTAGCATACGATGGCATCTGGGTGATGGCTTCTGTGAATGGTATTGTGATATTTAATTGTTTCAGAAGTTCCACGAATTTCTTGAATTGGCCCATCGATTTAGAATTGGTTAATCTCTGAGGATACGGAATTTGTGGTTTATAGGGCGGTGGAGGCACATAAGTTTTCTCTTTTTCTACAGCCTCTTGGGTTTCGTTTTCTTTTTCTTTCGGTTTGCTCTCGTTTTCACTTGGCTTGTCTTGCTTTTGATACATTGCTGGGTTTTCTAGTCTTGGATCAACAGGTCCGTCAAGTTCTTTTCCACTGCTTAGTATCACGGCATTAGCGTGTCCTTTTGGGTTAGGTTGTGGTTGACCAAGAAATATTCCAGCAGGAGCAGTAGTAGGTGCTTGCTGTTGAGCTACCTGTGAAATCTGAGTTTCAAGCATCTTGTTATGGGTAGCTAAAGCATCAACCTTGCTGGATAATTGCTTAATTTGCTCATTGGTATGTAAATTCTGATTTAAAACATCCTTATTGGTCTGAGATTGATAAGCAATAAAGTGTTCTATCATAATTTCGAGGTTAGATTTCCTAGGAATGTTGGAAGTATTAGGTCCGTTATTAGGATGATTCGGGATTGCTTTCGGATAACCAGGTGGTGTAGCAGGAGCTTGTCCAGGAGCATACAACGCATTGTTGTTTTTGTACGAGAAATTTGGATGATTCTTCCAACCTGGATTATACGTATTACTGTAGGGATTTCCTTGTACATAGTTAGCTTGTTCGGCTGGTACTCCGGTCAAAAGGGGGCATTGTGGAGCAAGATGTGATTGAATACCACATAAGTCGCAAGTTGGGATCACTGCAGCTATGGTAGCTGCGGGAGTGATGGAAAGATTCTCTAGTTTTTGGGTAAGAGCTTCCACTTTAGCATTAACTTGATCCAGGCTGTTCACTTCAACCTTGATACCTTTCGTCTGAGATTTATCTACATTAACTCTCTCGCTTCCCCATTGGTAGTGATTCTGAGCCATGCTTTCGATAAGTTGGTTCGCATCGGCGTATGGTTTATCCATCAGTGCGCCACCAGTAGCAGCGTCTATAGTTAATCTTGTATTGTACAAGAGACCGTTATAGAATGTGTGAATAATCAACCATTCTTCTAAACCATGATGAGGACAGAGTCTTAGCATATCCTTGTATCGTTCCCATGCTTCGAATAAAGATTCATTGTCTTTCTGTCTGAAACCATTGATGTTGGCTCTGAGCATAGTAAATTTGCTAGGAGGAAAATATCTAGCTAAGAAGACTTTCTTCAACTCATCCCAAGTGATGATTGAGTTGGAAGGAAGAGATTGAAGCCAAGCACGAGCTCTGTCTCTTAAAGAAAAAGGAAATAGGCACAATCGTATCGCCTCGGGGTTTACTCCATTCGCTTTCACAGTGTCTGCGTACTGTACAAACACTGACAGATGTAAGTTAGGGTCGTCAGTAGGAGCTCCAGAGAACTGGTTCTGCTGAACGGCGGAAAGAAGCGAAGGTTTCAGCTCGAAATCGTTTCGAGCAATAGCAGGAGCTGCAATACTGTTATGAGGCTCCGCTTGAGAAGGAACTGCGTAATCCTTAAGAGGACGAGTAGGAGGAGGTGGATCTGCCATTCTTCGTAATTCGTCGAGATCTGGGAGTTTAGACGGAGGAAGATTGTGGAGTTCACGGTACTCTTGAATTTGTCTTCTTAATCGAAGATAACGCTCGATATCGTATATGGGTATATGCAAAGTACCGCCTTGAGAGCGAGTATTTGGCATACACAAAAAGGGAAAATAAATAGTTGCCTTAGTCTAGACAGTGCTACTTTAAGACTGCACTAGTGACTAGATCAAAGTCCCCGGCAACGGCGCCAAAAACTTGATGTGCGATAAACCTAATGTGTCTAACGGTATCTTAACTGCAAGCGCACAGCCTATCGCGGTAGTAATAAAAGATTGTCGAATCCACAGGGACTTTGTAATCACTCTAGTGCGGGAAAGTAATGCTAGTTTAGCTAAGGCGAAAATTGTCACGTTTGGTTTTGGGAAGGTTAAGGAAGGTAAACTAATTGATTTTAAATTAATAATGGAATGAAATGGTCGGTATGTAATAGAGTCGACTTAAAGGATCTAATCGGACTTAAGCATATAAGGATGGTCAACTTAGTTTATCTGTAGAATTAATCAGTTTAAAAACCCTCAATTCACACTTTCATGGTCTTATCTCGGATTGTACGTTTAAAGCCCTATACCTGCTTTCGCTAGCCTATAGGTGTTTAGAAATACTTTTTGGAAACTTAATTAATTCTAATATGTTTTAAAGCGCTTTCACTGTATTTAAATCAAATGCCTAACTTTAGCTATCCGGTTAAAAACCTCACACTTTCGTGGTCTCGATCTAACCTATTTACTCTTCTTACTCTTGTAACGAAAAGGTTTTATTTTTAAGCATAAAAAGTTACAACCAGAGTTAAGTTGATTAAAGTTTTAGCCTACGTTTGATCAGATGCCTATTGTCTCTAACTATTCCATACCGACACTGAAGATTTAGCTAGCCATGGAAATTAAAATGAACTCACAGGAAATAAAAACAAACAAATATAAAACGGACATTATAAATAATAAATGAAACTTGAATTAATTAATTAAAAGGTACTGTAATACAATTGTAAAATAAAAACCTGAAAATAAAGCCAATACTTCAATCCCTCTTCCACAGATCGGAAACTTGGACTTGGTATCGGTAATATGACGAATTCTGAGGCTTGAATAAAAAAAATCCTAAACTAGAATAATAATTTCCTAATGTTGGAAATTATTATTTGGACAATGAAATTAAACAATTGGAATAGACAAATGCAAAGAAAATAATAACTGAAATGATAACTGGGTTCGATTTCGGTAGAGCTTCCGCACAAGTAAACTGAAAATTGCTCTGTACCTCTAACGTTGAAAGCTGAGGTATTTATAGGAGAATAGAAACTGGCAGTTGGCTTGAACTTCACACACGTAGCTTCACTTGGAAGTTGCTAGAATATAGGGGACGTGGGCAGTTTCATTTGAACGTGGCTTCAGTTGAGGTTGAGAGAAAACAGGAGTTTTTAAAAACTCCTTCTGTTAAGCTTCACCATGTTCTGCACTCTTAATTAACTGATATGCGCGTTACGGTCGTTACTGATGTGTTATGAGCAGCTTTGGTTTTTCTCCGTGTTACGATCGTGGTGGATGTATTACGGTCGTAACACTCTTCAGGATGTCTTACGGTCGTGGCAGCTGTGTTACGACCGTCAGAGCTACAAAATCTGTATTTGTTGACAGATTCATCTTTTTCTTCTGTTCTTTGATGCTTTCTTGCATTGTTTCATGTTTCTTCTGTTTTGAGCTTAAATTATGAATACCTGCAAAAAGTAATGACAAACTCGGAATATTCGGGAGTTAATCGGGTCAAAATAATACAAAACGGGTTAATTTCATGGAAAATAAACGATATGATTTCGTGTTATCAGTAGTTATGTAAGTAACACAAATGATTCATAGTAGTTAAAGTGTTGATATTTATTTCTTATGATATGAGCTATTATCTGTTGACAGGGGCACAATTGTACACAGGAAATTCTTTTATGGTTCAGTTTCATTGATCCCTTTGTCCTCTGCACTTAGTGTAAGTATGTGTTCTATGAATATTAATTACTCGTACATATTATATGATTTTCTTTGACAAATTATTCTTGACCAGGACGACTATGATTATCAATCTAGTTCAATTTTCAGCACAGTTTTAAGTTCTTATCTCGTGTTTGTTATGGTTTAGTATTTAATGAAAGAATAATTATAATTTGTTACTGATATTAGATGATCCTAATATCAATACGGTTCTTTTTCTTTTGCTAATGGGTTGCTTTGTTCAAAATATGTTGCCTCAGGAAGAGGCTGTTATTTTTGTGGTTTCTACCATAGGCCAGGGTGATGCCCCTGATTCCGTGAAGGTAACTTAACCCTTTTATTTATTTAGTTTTTTTGTTCCTTTTCTTTGAATTATTTGAGGTTGTTTTTTAATCTATAGTTTGAGTGATTCTTGTTTTGTGATTCCAGGTCTTTTGGAGGTTTCTTCTTCAGAGAAATCTAAGCAATCATTGGCTGAAAGGAGTTCATTACACTGTCTTTAGTTTGGGTGATTGGTCTGGTCAGGATTCGGAAGTGGTTATTTATCGTTATTTATCATTAATAATATGTTGTTTAGTGAGGATATGGAGATGTATCAAGTTGTTGTTGATTCGCTGCAGTGAAAAGCAAAGATAATGCGATCTTCCATGAACCTGCAATGAAGGTGATACCGTTATGGAGAGATGGCTGAAAGTGACTTCGTGTGATTGATTCAGGGCAGTAGAACCAAATTTAGGAACTAGTTTGATGCAGGGAAGCTTGCGTTTTCTCTTCTCTATTTTCTATTACTGAACTGATGTAGAAAAATTCTATTATGAAACTCGCCATGTTTATTATTTCCTCGTTAGCGTTGATTTTTGGTTTATTTGCATTGATGCAGGGCTGCAACCGTTGGGTGATGTAAAGGCATGGTTTGATGCAATTCTGATGAGTTTGATATTGAGCAAGCGGAAACTCGTGATCATAAGTGGTGGATGGAAAGGCAGAATGTAAAAATCCTCGTCAACTTGGATTTATTTTAAGATACTCTTAATTGACCTTCAACTTAATCTTACTGCACAACTACACAATTGTTTAACTTGAATTTCATCTGTCCAAGGCTGCAACACTTTGTTCAACAAATTGACATCCTTGGTCTGCAATCTGTAAGTATTACCAGGGTTTCTTCTACAATGCATTCAAATTCAAATTCAATAGTAGACAAAACTGTTATAATTGGTAGAAAGCATGATAAAGAGAAATTGATGACTATGTTGATGTTAGACAATGCCACGGGTTGTACTACTAATAATAACAACATTCATTTCTTAAGAATCATTTTGCATCTGTTGGTCAAAATATGAATGGTGCTAATGTGAAGCAACCGATACTTGCAGGATCACCATTAACTGCACCTCATTCAGTTCTTCGGAGGATTGGCACTGTTGTTGGTTTGGTTGAACCATGGTAATTTTAGTTCAATGCTTGAACTATTTTTTAGGAGAAATGGTTTGAACAACACTAACTTGTTTGTCTCTAATTGTATATTGTGAGATATTGGATCGAACTCTATTGTGTCGAAGGATGCTTGGATTGTTAGCATCGAATTGGACTTGTTTGTTATGTCCAATTGGTTAAGTTAGCTTGTACCCTAAGTTAGCTTATAATGGGTATTTGTGATAAAAGCCCATTAGTTTAGTATGTTAGGTTTATTATAAATAGCATACTAGTCTCTCATTATTGCATACTGCAAATCCTAATTTAGGGTGAGAGGGTTATTTGTTATTCTTGTATACTTGTAATCTTGCTTTGAAGATAAAGGAAAGAATGGCAATTAATAACCAATCCTTGTGTTCATCTTGTTCTTCATTCTTTTTCCTTACATTGAGCAACAAATTTATATTTTGTTTCCAAGGCATCCGATTCACAACAAATTGGTGCGGTGAGCGTGGAGAAGATGCCTTTGACAAAGTATGAGATTGAAAAGTTCACTGGAGTGAACGATTTTGGTCTGTGGCGCTTGAAGATGAAAGCCCTACTAGTTCAGCAGGGTTGTTTGGAAGCGTTGAAGGGGGAGTCAGCCATGAACGAAGCGTTAACGGCAGCTGAGAAGAAGGCAATGATAGAGAAGGCCCACAATGCGATTTTGTTGAGCCTTGGTGATAAGGTTCTTCGACAGGTATCAAAGGAGACGACGGCGGTAGGGTTATGGGTGAAACTTGAAAGTTTGTACATGACTAAATCGTTGGTGAATCGACTCTACCTGAAGCAAGCTTTGTATTCATTCAAGATGATTGAAGACAAAGTGTTGGCTGAGCAGTTGGATATGTTCAACAAGCTGATTCTTGATCTTGAAAATATTGATGTGAAGATCGATGATGAAGATCAAGCGTTGTTGCTGTTGTGCGCGTTGCCCAGATCACATGCCCACTTCAAAGAAACTCTCTTGTATGGAAGGGATTCCCTGACCTTTGAAGAGGTTCAATCAGCCTTGTATTCGAAGGACTTGAATGAACGAAAGGAGCATAAACCTTCGACGGTTGGTGAAGGTTTGGCCGTTAAAGGAAAACTCTTGCGAAAGGATAAGAGTCAGCAGAAGAAGAAAGGTAAGAGTCAGCAGAAGTGTTACAATGGTGAAGCATCTGGTATTCGATGCTATCATTGTAAGAAGGAGGATCACACAAGAAAAGTGTGCCCTGAACGCCTGAAAAATCATGGAGGAAAGGATAATGGCAATGCAGCTATTGTTCAATATGATTTCGACTCATCTGATGTTCTTGTGGTTTCGAGCAGCAACTCATCGAAGGAATGGATTATGGATTATAGGTGCACTTGGCACATGACTCCAAACAAAGACTTGTTCGAGGAATTATGTGATCAAGATGGTGGATCTGTATTGCTGGGAAACAACAAAGCTTGCAAGATTGCAGGTGTGGAATCTGTGAGATTCAAACTCCATGATGAGTCAATAAGGTTATTGACTGAAGTTAGGTATGTACCTGATTTGAAGAGAAATTTGATTTCTCTTGGTGAATTCGACAAGAAAGGATATGTTTTTCAAGGAGAGAAAAGTATCCTAAGAGTCATGAAGGGGAAGGAAGTCTGAGAAACAAGAAGTGTGATACCCTGGTTCGACAAATGTTGCATCCACGAAACCTTTGTCGAAGATGTAACCGCACATGAGATTAGCCATGTCGTTGAAAGGGTCCGTCGAATTGGGAAACAAAATTTGCTTGGTGGAGACAAAGTCGAAAGTCAAGTTTTGTGAACTCTGTACTTGGAAAATCTTGCGTAGTGAAGTTCAACAAAGGCAAACAAAGAACACATGGATCCCTTGATTACATCCATGCCGATCTTTGGGGCCCGTGTTGTCCATCACATTCAAGAGCAAGGTATTTTCTATCCATAGTAGATGACTATTCCGTAAAGTGGGTATTCATTCGAAGACTAAGGACGAAACTTTTGATAATTTCAAAGGTTGGAAGACTCGTCGAAAACCAAACCGGCGTAAAGGTCAAGAGGTTGAGAATGATAATGGTCTTGAATTTTGAGAGCACTCGACAGCTTTTGTGCCCTCTTGTATTGCAAGGCATGTAACTCATCAAGCACTCCACAACAAAATGGTTTGGCTTAAAGGTTTAATAGAACCATCTTGGAGAGAGTTAGATGCATATTGACTAGTGTTGGCTTAAAGAAGGTGTTTTAATGAGGTCTTTTGACAAAGAACATATCCGATAAAAGATGTCCTTCGATCGCGTTAGATATGAAGACACCAAGAAGTTTGGTCGGACATCCACCAAATCTCGACAAACCGAGAGTATTTGGTCATGTAGCCTATGCTCACATTAGGCAAGACAAGGTCGAACCTAGAGCTCTTAAATGCATGTTCATGGGATATCCTGAAGGAGTCAAAGCTTATAGGCTATGGTGCCTAGAGTCAAGTCACAGAAGAATTATCACTAGTCGAGATGTTGTTTTCAATGAAACTGAAATGGATTTCAAGAAAACGGATGATGTTGGTCGAAGTGCAGAAGTATCTGACGAAGAGCTGGAACAGGTAGAGATTCCTGTTGAGGTGGAGCATGTTGATGCTGAATTGCATATCCCAGATAAAGTCGAAGAAGCAGATGATGCTGATGAAGTTGAGGAAAGTTTTGATGACTATCTATTGGCTAGAGATAGGACACGAAGAGTCATCAAACCACCTCAAAGGTTTGGGTATGCAGATCTTATAGCTTATGCCTTAATCTCATCAAGTGAGGTTCTAGACGAAGAACCAAGAGACCATAAGGAAGTTATGAGGAGTCGAAATAAGACTGAATGGCTGAAGGCCATGGATGATGAGATGAAGTCTCTTCATGATAACAACACTTGGGAATTGATCAAGAAACCTGCTAGAGCCAGGTTAGTCAGCTGTAAATGGATTTTCAAAGTTAAGGAAGGAATCGAAGGAGTGGCGTCGAAAAGATACAAGGCAAGGTTGGTTGCAAGGGGTTTCACTCATAAAGAAGGTATAGATTTCAATGATGTCTTTTCTCCTGTTGTGAAGCATAGGTCCATTCGAATGTTGCTTGCCATGGTGGCATAGTTCAATCTTGAACTGGAACAGATGGATGTGAAGACTGCGTTCTTGTATGGTGATCTAGATGAAATAATCCTAATGAGGCAACCTGAAGGGTATGTCGAAAAGGGAAAGGAAGATTATGTGTGCAAGTTGAATAGATCTTTATATGGGCTGAAACAATCTCCTCGACAGTGGAATAGGAGATTCGACAAATTCATGACACGCATAAGTTTCGTTAGAAGTCAGTTCAACCACTATGTTTACTTTAGATTTCGTCCTGGTAATTCATTTGTTATTTTGTTGCTTTATGTTGATGATATTCTCATAGCAAGTAACAATGTCGAAGAGGTATTTGTCATACCCCAATTTTTGACCTAATATACCACCTTACATTTGCATCATTGCATCACTAACAGTTCAGAACAGAATTAATCGGGTGTAGCTCCTATAGGTCAAAATTAGGGTTTCACAAAATTTTCATCTGATTCAAGAGACAACCAATCAGGGTTTGAGTTTTATTCACCTCATTTGATCTATCTTGATCAAATCATCAATCTCTGATCTTCAGATATCAAATTTTTCCTCATGATCTATTGAGGATCGACCAATTAGGGTTTTTGTCGAGACTGAGTAATCTCTGATTTTCTGATCAATGAATGACTTTTTTTATTAGAGATTGATCTTCATATCTTATATACAACATGTTGACCTAATTTCTGGATTCAAAACATCACAGAAGTTCACAGATTTCATCAGTCCATTTCTGAATCTTCTGATGAAATTTCATCTGCACTAAAAAGTCAAACTTTGACTTTTGGTCAACTTTTTCAAAACAAAACTTTTTCAATCATCAAAATACTTCAAATGATCCATCATGATCATAAAAAATCAAGAAATTTGGAAAAGTCAACAAAAAGTCAAAATTACCAACACTTCGAAAAATTTTCAAGTGTTAAAATTTCTTACTTTTTCCAAACTTCATGGCATTTTTTCACATAGTTCCACTTTGAATTGGAAAAAACTAAAAACATGAAAGTTGTAGCCCTTGAAACAAGCTTTCCAAAATGTCCAAGAACTCTCAAATCCATGGAGTCTAGCTATACTTTTGATTTTGAAACATAGAGCTCCAAAATCCATAATTTTCAAGTACAAACTTTCAAAATTATAGGTCATTTTGCATTTTCTTCTTCTAGAACACATGCCACCTTGCAAAGATAAGTTAGAACTGATAAAAATCAGTTGGATGTAATTATGATAGATAAGATCAAAGTTGAGATTTAACCATGGTTAAAAGGAAGCTTCCTTTGCATTTAATGCAAAGACTTCCTTGCCCTCTAAGGCAAGTTGAAAATACCAAAGCCAAACTTTCTCACTTATCTTTCAGAATTTGTGGCCTATAAATAGAGGTCTTGTTTGCATTTCAAACCACACCAAAGCCATGCAAGAACATGCTTTCTCTCTTCTTTCTTAAAATTCAAGAAACATAGTGTTATTTGAGAAATCTTGCAATTTTGAAAACTAGTGAAAAACTTTGAGTAATTTGGTGTCTAACATGTTTTAATATCAATATGAAACTTGTTTGAAACTTAAAATCAATCCAAGAAACACTGAAAATCAGTTTTTGCATTCCATTTTCACAAGCTTGTCAAAACTGCCTTAAACTTCGAATTCTTAGTTTGGCTCGAGCTAGTTGAGTTTTGATCATCCAAACATCATCAACATACATCATAGACATGATGCAGACCATTGACAACAAAATGTAACACCTCTAACCACGATTTCTAGTTTCACTTTAAGCTATATGCAGGTCGACTTGGTCAGATCAATTCAGGCAAGTTCATGAAGTGCAGACCATCCTCACACCTTCCACAAGAGCCGTTGGTGCTATAGGGATCACAAAATCACAACTGGAAACACTCATTCACCATTTTCGATCTCAGCTTGAACAGGTAAGAAGCTCAACTTTGAACTCCATGATTTCTTGATTCCAGTCAAAAAACTCTTGGCTATTTTGTTTCTGCACTATCCACGATCAATAACCCTCAATCAATTGACAAAATCATTCACCATACACGATTTCAATTAGATTTTTCAGTTTTTAGGGTTCTTCGTGTTCTTCAGAAATTCAATCATGTTAGGCTTAAAATAAATAAAATTAAAGAACACCATATGTTCCTGGGCTTGAAACGATCAAGTTTCATGTTTACATCTTTTGATTTCATCAAGAAACGAAGATTCTAGGACTGATTGAAGATTGGAGGAAGAAGATGAGCTTGCGCGCGTTTTTTCCAATTCAAAAATCTGTTTTAAAATATATTTAGTTGGTTTAACTTCAATACACGGATGTATTGCCGCCCCAGCGGTTGCCAGCTCACTCTTAAGACTCTCATGCCATGCCTTGCCTAACAGGTCCCGGGTTCGAGTAGCCTTGGGACCTTTTTGCCAAACTTTTTAATTTTTCATTCATATTTTTTTACAAACTTTGACTTTTTCAAAACCCAATCAAAACTCCTCATTTTGAGGTGATTTTTTGTACACTTGTCAATTAATGTATCTATTTTATGATAGTGCAAAAATTTTCAAAAAAAACTTTCATCCGATTATATTTTGATCGAGCCGAAAACAGTACTTTTGAGTACTTTTCAAAGCACCTTTAAAGGTGATTTTTTCAAACTTTCGAAGCCCGATTCTTTTCAAAACTTCTTGTAAGTATATTTTACTTTTCAAAAACACTTTCAAAATCATTCTTCAAAACTTTTTTCATCAAAACTTACATCTTTTTCCATGATCGATCTGATTTAAACGATAAAACCGAATTCGTTTTCTCTCGAATTTCTTAACCGATCATGGGCCTCTTACGTGTAAGTCCCAATCCTTTATGTACATATTCAATTTTCCTTGTACATATTCAAATCATCTTTGTTAATATTCAAGCATAGACAAACTTCTTTCGTTTGTTTTCATTCGTTTGTTTATACACCAAATCCATTGGTTCTAAGAGAAGAATTATTCCCAATGAAACTCCTCTTAAATCAATGGGCCTCCCTCACTGTAAGTCCCAACATTCTTTATGTACATAAATATTTCCTTGTACATATCAAATTCTTTTGTGTACACATCTTTTACTTGTACATAATATGAATATCTTTGTAAATACTAAAGTATGCATAAACTTCGTCCGCTTGTTTTCATTTCGCTATATATGATCAATACCATTGGTATTAAAAGGAGCATTATTCTTGAAACCGCTTTTAAACCAATGGGCCACCTTTACGTAAGTCCCAACCCTCCTATGTACATCCACATCTCCTCGTACATAAATACTGCTCGTGTACATATTTACTTCCTTCTACACAATTCAAACTTGTAAATAATCAAGTTACGCTGCTTTAAACGCTCGCTTCACGACACTTGTTTATATTTCTTCATAAACTCCTGTAAATAAAATTTACATGCATTGTTTATATTTCCTTCATAAACTCCTGTGAATAACTTCATATACTTGTTTATACAACTGTCAAGTTATAACATAACAACTAGTCTAACCAATAGGCTCCCCACTGAGTTTAGCCTCCTCTTAGGCTTCATATAAGAAAACTCATTTCATCTGAGTTTAGCCTCCTCTTAGGCTTCATATAAGAAAACTCATTTCATCTGAGTTTAGCCTCCGCTTAGGCTTCATATAAGGCAACACTCCAATGCTGAGTCAGCCTCCTCTTGGGCTTCGTTCAAAAGAACTCCTCGTTGAGTTTAGCCTTCTCTTGGGCATCAAACAAGAAAGAGACCAGGAAATCTCTTAACAGCCTCATATTGGGCTTCCAATACAAAGAATCACCCGCGCTAGGATAGAACCTAGAGAGTATAATTTCCCGGTGAAATTGCTCTTAATTCCAAAAGGATGGTTTCCCGGTGAAATCCCTTTTAAAGCCAAAACCAGCCATACCCTATAGCTTCTCTTGAGCTTCATACAAGGACCCTCGATGACCCTCGGAATGCCTCCTCTGACTTACAATACAAGGACCCATGGGCTTCTTAAAAGCATCCCTTAATCCAATCAATTTCTCCTAGATTTAGACATTTATAACTCTATGGAAAAGTATCTCATCTATCACATCACATACAATCAATTTTCAAACTCTTTTCAAACAAAAACCTCTCTTAATCGTAAGTGGTAATGCTTGTACACTCGAGCAAAACACCCAATGCTTACAATTAAAAGATTCCATCATTTTTTCAAACATCTTTCTTAAACATGTAAGTGGTAACGCTTGTACACTCAAGCAAAACACCTATAACTTACGATGAAAGATTTCAATCAATCAATCTTTTCAAAATGTATGTGATGAACTAGATTAGATACATTTTTCATTAAGACGACATTTGTCTGTGTCTCTTACTAACATCATGTTGCTTCCACTAGCATAAGTGGGAAATACGATTGCTCTGACTTTCTCAACATCCTTTTGAGAATACGTAGGCACAAGGTCTCATCCTTGGCGAGCAAATTTCTTTCTCTCTCAGACCAAACAAACCATAGATCCCTTTAGATCCGAGCTACAAATGCTCTGATTCCCATTAAGGGATATGTATGCAGAAGATCCCAATGATCTTTGCGAGCACAATAATAACAAACGCTAGGATCCCACATAATATATCCTTCTTAAAATCCCAAAGGAGAAACTTTCCCAATCATAGAAATAGCAATTTAAAAACACATAAACATATCAAACGTATTCATATATAAAGCTATGGATAACCATATATATTTAGGGTGCTCCATCTATTCCCTTTATATAACAAACCCCTTACCCTAATCTCCCAATACGCTATGCCTAGTTTGCGCTTAGTCGTGATGCATATCATATCAATTGAGGGTATTAACAACTTTCCCTTTTTCATAATCATTTTCTTGTGTTGAAAATAATAAAGCTTGATGCTCATGCATCTTTATAAACAAATCAAAAGAGTAAATCGTTTCCGCAGGATTCGATTCGATTCGATTCCCTAGCGCCACTTTTAACGCGAACAGAAAAATGGCAACTCTGGGAGTACGCTAAATCTTGATTTTCAAAAAATGTGACTCGCCAAGAGCACCAAGCTTTTTGTTTTCAAAAGAAAAAGGTTAAGCTTTCATATGTGCATATGTTTGTTTTTCTTTATTGTGTGTTTTCGCGATTTCATCTCGATGGAAAGAAATCCTAACCGGATTTAAGAAACATTTTAAGATCTAGGTGGGGTATAGTCCTATTAACTTGTGAGAAGTCTCAAGACTTACGGAGTTAATTTGAGATCCCTCTCTGGAGGTTGTCTTGGGGTATTTGTGTTTAGCAAGTATTTGCGAAGACATTTTTCTTTCAAGGGAACTTATGGGTCGAGTGGTCAGAGAACACATAACCCATCTTGGCCATTTAGGATGTAGTGCGTAAATTATTCAGCGTAAGCTTAGAATAATTGTCATGCGAGACTACGATCAAAGTAGTTTTTCTTGAAAAATATTATTGGACTTCAAGTATTCAACAAACCGATAATATTTCAAAGAGAAACGTTGAACCTCAGACATCGTGAGAACCCATTTTACAGATGAATAAGCCCTTAGAACTTACCCGCGTTTGGTTCTTATCGTTGGCCCAATGCTCGTGACTTCGAACGCTTGACCGTGTGTATAACTACTAACCATGTTTGTAGCATTCATGCATTCATTCAAAAACTTCATTTCTCTTCCCATTTCCAAAGAATTTAGAGATTTTTCTTTGTAAATATTTTAGGTTAGAGTGATGGACGTCAGAGGAAGATTCACCAAGAAATACAGTTTTAGGATTCCGGATGTAGGAAAGTTAAAAGAGTTAGCATCCTTGGTAGAAGATCCCTCGGATTTTAAAACGCTATGGAACTCTTTTAATCGCTCAACACTAACGTTGATGAAGGACTTCTCAAAACTTTCGCTCGCTTTTACGATCCGCCTATCGCTTTCACTTTCCCCGACTATCGCTTGATGCCTACTTTGGAAGAGTACGCACATTCTAGGTATCTCAAGACGACAAAGTTCCTTTCAATAGTTTGGAAGCCATTCCTAAGTCACCATCATTGCAACAATGAATCACTTAAAGAAACTGAGATAGACAAAACCCGACTACCAAAGGAAAACTCTTAGGACTCACTTCAAAGTTCCTAATGGAGAAGGCTCTTAAATTCTCCGGTAGTATGGTAGCCTTTGAAGCTATTTTAGCTTTACTCATCTATGGATTGGTGTTGTTTCCCAACGCCTCAAGTTTCGTTGATATCAACGCCATAAGGATCTTTCTCGATTGGAAATCTCGCTCCCACTCGCTTGTGATACGTATTTCCATTCATCATAGGAATCGCCAAGGAGATGGAACTATCGTGTGTTGTGTACCGCTTTTCAAATGGATTGTCTCACATCCGCCTAAATCTCCGCCTTCCGCAAAAACAAAGACGATTGGCATTGGTCTCAAGACTCATGTCTCTTACAAACGATTTATATCCATTGGTATACCTTAAGGCATAATGAGATGGAAATCATTGAGAGTTGTGGAGAATTTGCCAACGTACCTCTCATCGGCACGAAAGGAGGAATCAACTACAACCCATTTTTGGCGAGACGTCAACTCGGGTATGCAAACTCTAGTAAACCTCTTGGTTTTACAGTAGAGAGCTACTTTTATCATGAGGGAGAGGATTCCCATGGTTTGAAAGCTAGGATGATCAGAGTTTGGCATCACATCTAAAGAAAAGAAAGAGGTAAGGCAAGGAATTGTGTAGCCATAGAAATCTACACTTCTTGGGTAAAGAAAAGAGCAAAAGAATTCCGAATGCCTTATGCTTATGAAGAACCTATGTTCTCAGAAGCTTCCAAATCAACAATTTTGTCCGTTGAGACTATGGGAGAATACCAAGAAGCTTTGGCCGAGATGAGGCTTGAGAAAGAGGCTTTGGAAAACAAGTTCTTAAAAACTAATCTCGAGAACGAGAAGCTCAAGAAGCAAGTCAAAGATCATGAAAAGACGCTTTACTTCCAAGATGAATGGCTCATGGAGAAAGATGAGAAGATTCGTCAGAAAGATAACGCGATCAAAAGATACATCAAAGAAAGGAAAAGAAAGCTTGAGGAAATGACAACTAGCGATCCCGCTCCCGACGAGTGGAAGAAAGTCATTAGCAAGCTAAAAGCCGAGAAAGCTGAACTAAAAGCTCACTATGGGAAGGAAATCCTGAAGTTGAAGCTACATCAAGCCTTTGGATCTTCGTCCGACGAGGACGATTGATTAGTTTAGATTGTAATTTTTTATCATTTATTTTATCATTTGTGTGAGCAATGCTCCAAAACAAAATTGTTGTAATCTTCTTTCAATAATAAATAAAATATGTGTTTTCCATCCAAATATTTGCCGTAAATTTCTCCTTTAGCGAAATTTTGGAAATCTTTCTTTACATTCATAATCATGCATCATACTTTGCATATCGAGTTTGTTGTTTAGAGTCCGATCTTTTGGAATTTTTACGTAAAGAAAAGATAGCTGTCGTCTTGCCTTAGAGTTTCTCGACCACGCCCACACCAACTCGACTTACGATACACGCTCAAAAGAAGGAAAGTAATGGAAGGATTTGAGCAAGAGAATGTTGAGTCAGAGTACGCTGATAACACCGCAAGAAGAAGTAGAGACTCACTTCTGGTTAATTCGCTGGCAAGCGCCAAAGTCACCAAGAACCTTGAGCGCAGAATCAAGCTACGATTTCGTAGATCACTACTACTCCAGCTTCAACCGCTGCAGCCAGAGTTTACTCTTCAGTATGCCAGAAGGTTATCCATGGGGCATGCCTTTCAATTTCGGCATCGGATTTCGTCAGCCTACTTCTCAGGTACAAACAACCACGTTTAAGGTGCCTACTCTACAAAACTCAACACTTACTCCACAGCATGGGGTAACTTTTCCACAAGTCACTATGACGGTTTCTCAACCAATCATGACGAACTCAGCTTCCGTAGTACACACTACTATAGACGAAGAAGTACACCATAACCCAGGCGAAAACATGAATTCCCGTGGCCAGATGGAGACTCTCCAGGAACAGCTCCTCAAAATGCAGCTTGAGATTAAAACAATTCGCGGAAAGGAATTGTTTGGGAAGAACGCCCATGATCTGTGCTTAGTTCCTCGCGTAAGGATACCTGCAAAATTCAAAGTCCCTGACTTTGAAAAGTATAAAGGAAATTCCTGTCCACAAAGTCATCTTATGATGTATGCCAGGAAAATGTCTACGTACAACGACAATCACCAGTTGTTAATCCACTACTTCCAAGATAGTCTCACCGGTGCCGCACTGAAGTGGTACATGGGGCTAGACAGCGCGAATATCCAAACGTTCAATGACTTAGGTGAAGCTTTCGTACAACAATATAAGTTTAACTTGGATATGGCCCTATATCGGGATCAACTCCGCTCCATGTCTCAGAAGGAAAGAGAGACATTCAAAGAATATGCTCAACGATGGAGGGAAATTGCTGCCCAAGTCAACCCACCATTAGAAGAGAAGGAGATGACCAAGGTTTTCTTAAACACTCTTGGCTCATTCTACTATGAACGAATGATCGCTGCGCTCCCGGAGATTTCACCGAGATGGTAAGCATGGGAATGCGACTAGAGGAAGGAGTTCGAACAGGACGCCTGACCAAAGAAGCAGGATCTTCCAGTGGAACTAAGAAGATAGGAACCGGTTTTCCAAAGAAAAAGGAACATGACATAGGAATGGTATCCCGAGGGAAACCACGAAAGAATGTCAGCCGACAACAACAGGTAGCTGCCATAGCACCCGCTGTTAACGCAAGTCCAAATACAGGAATTTCTCCGCAGTTCCAACAAACTCAACAGCCTCGACAGCAGGCTCAGCAGTTCAGCAATCAAAACCGTGCGCCCAGGGTCTCGCAATTCGACCCAATTCCGATGACGTTACACGGAACTATACCCTGCATTAATAGAAAGGAATCTTGTACAGACAAGATCACCACCTCCGGTCCCAAAAAAATTGTCGTGGTGGTACAAAGCGGACGTATCTTGCCCTTTTCATCAAGGGGCACCAGGGCATGATCTTGAGCATTGTATAGCGCTGAAAGCCGAGGTACAAAGGTTAGTAAGGTCTAACCTTCTCTCATTCAGAAACAAAAATCCAAATGTGCAAGCAAATCCACTTCCCAGTCACAGTGGACACACAGTGAATTTGATACTAAGAAATACAAATCGGTATCTCGTCACAAATGTGAATCTGATTAGAGGAAACTTAGTACAGCTCCATGATACATACAGTACAATGGGCGCTTTCACTAAACACGATTATGCAGCTTGCAGCATCTCCTTCAAGGATTTTCAAGGATGTCCCATCATAAGAGCAGACATTCAACGTTTGCTAGACATTGGTGACATACAGATCTACAGGAACAGAGATGACTATGACGTGAATACAGTAGGGCATTTTCCGCATGAGCTTTTAGTCTCAGATATCAACTCGGAAAATCCCGAAGTGAACGTTATTATTCCCTGTTTCAATACACCCAAGCTTGTGGAGATTGAATATAATGGTTCAGATGTTCCAGAGTCTCCTTTGGTGATTTGCCTACCCGGTCCTGTTCCATACAGTTCTAACAAAGCAATTCCCTATCAATACAATGCAACTGTGATAGAGGATGGGAAGGAGAAACCCATGCCGACTCTTCCAGCTAATGTCAACATAACTGAGATAGGACGACTAACACGAAGTGGACGAGTACACACTCCGTTGCCACCAAAATCGCCTGTTGTTCTTGTTGTTAGACAAAATTCAGTTAATGCACCATCTGAGAATCCCACGAGGATTCCCGTTGTCAATCCAAGCACAAATGTTGGTCCGCCTGATGGAACCGACGTCAACACAGATTTTAATGAGATATTGAAGCTAATCAGGAAAAGCGAGTACAGAGTCGTGGATCAGCTGATGCAGACTCCCTCCAAGATTTCGATATTATCTCTACTTTTGAACTCCGAAGCTCACCGAGAAGCTTTAATGAAAGTACTAGATCAAGCCTATGTGGATCACGATGTGACTACATACCAATTTGGAGGAATTGTGGGCAACATAACAGCTTGTAATAATCTAAGTTTCAGTGATGAGGAACTTCCAGACGAAGGGAAAGATCACAATTTGGCTCTGCATATCTCGATGATTTGTCAATCAGATTCCCTGTCCAATGTATTAGTAGATACCGGTTCATCCTTAAACGTAATGCCGAAAAAGACTCTTGCTCGTTTGGCTTACAAAGGAACACCGATGAAGTTCAATGACATAGTGGTGAGAGCCTTTGACGGGTCAAGGAAGTCAGTTATTGGGGAAGTCGATCTCCCGATGACAATTGGTCCGCATACTTTCCAAATCACTTTCCAGGTCATGGATGTGCCAGCTGCTTATAGTTGTCTATTAGGAAGACCATGGATTCATGAAGCGGGAGCTGTGACATCCACTCTCCATCAGAAACTGAAGTTCACAATAAATACGAAGCTAGTAACCATCATCGGTGAACAAGCTTTACTAATAAGCCATTTGTCCAGTTTTTCTTTCATCACGGCTAACGACATTGAAGGGACACATCTCCCAGGACATCCGTTAGAAGATGAATCTACTAGCAAAAGCAGATCATCTATCTCTTCTTATAAAGAAGCAGCGCAGATAGTAAAAGATGGTAATGCTGCAGGTTAGGGACAAGTAATCAAACCTGTCAACAACGAGACAAAAACCGGGCTCGGGTTCGCTCCAGCATTTCCTAAAGACAAGCAAATGGATGAAGCACTTCATCCAATCAGGGAAGTATTCCACAGTGGGGGTCTTTTAAACCCGGTTCTTCAAGAGGTTAACGTTCTTACCATTGATGGTGATGAAGACGATCTCTCTAGATCTGAAGAGTGGAGCACTTATCTTACCAGCCCTGAATATGTGTCTCAGGAAGAATCGCATGCGCCATTCTATCCTCCAACTGATCAATTCAAAGGCATGTCCCTACAAAAGAATGAAAATCCACCTGTCCCTTCTGAAGTTTGGGATACCTTGGGAGAACCAAGTGGAAAGTTTGACTATATGGTGAAATACTCTGCACCTGAAAGCTCAAAAATCAAAATTGAAGATATCCAGCCAACTGGATGGGGTGATTCTTTTGAGTATCCTAGTCAACCAGAAGAGGTATATACGTCTTCCCGATCTCATCAACCAATTGAGGTTCCAAATGAAGATCTCTGCTTTAATGCGCCTGTGGAGTTTGTTAAACCAGATCTTAATTACCACTACATCAACGTAATTACTGAGGATCAGGGATACGATTCGGGGTATGAACTGGAAAGTGTCGCCCGACATCGAATCTCTCTTCACTCAAAAGATTGGAGAGTACACCCTCAGAATTCATCACAAATGCCAATAGAAAGTACATATACTGTATCCCATGCTCCTCGATCTGTTCATCAAGCGGAGGAAGATCGTTTCAGTATCACAAAAGGCAAGGTCAACCGTCCAGAGTCTTCGAAGCCTGTTCGACCAACTACCAAAGTCTATTTAAGAAATAAACCAAGTGGAAAACTGCCAGAATATCTTGATGTCCAAGGGGTTCGCTATTATTGGAAGCCTGTTGAAGTTCAGACTAACGTTCATAATTCTAAGTAGCTTATTCTGCTTTTGTTTTGAACTCTCGCTCCGTCCAAAGCGAAGAGATGTTTTATAGGGTGTAGCTTTTAAATAATTTCTCTTTGTCTTGCCCAAGACAAATGAGTTTGTATTTTAGGGCCCTGTTTTATATTGTGAATCATAAATAAAATGCGTTATTTTGATTCCACACTTTGTGTTTGTTTTGTTTTACCCTTTCTTGGAAATGATAATCCTAAAACACAATAAAATCTTCAAAAAAATAATGAATGATCTGCATACATTTTCACATTAACTTTGTTAAAAAAAAAAGGGAAGTTAATTAATCAGACGTAAAATCAAACATGCAGATTAACAAATGGACAAATCCATTGAAAGCAATAACTCTACGCTCTCTCCCAACTTTGAAATCCCCAGTGAAGTCGCCGAGGAGGAAGTTGAAGAAGAGATCCCAGATGAGATTACTCGACTACTTAAGCACGAGGAAAGAATAATTCAACCTCACAAAAAGCCTTTGGAAGCAATCAACTTAGGATCTTAGGAAGACAAAAAAGAAGTAAACATCGGAGCTTCACTTGACAGCAACGTCAAGGGGAAACTGATAGATCTTCTTAAAGAATATGTTGATGTGTTGGTCCTACCAAGACATGCCGGGTTTAGACACCAGCATTGTGGAACATCACTTGCCATTAAGACCGGAGTGTCCACCAGTTAAACAAAGACTGAGAAGAGTTCACCCTGAAATGGCCGACAAAATCAAAAAGGAAGTTCAAAAACAGCTCGACGCAGGTTTCCTCGCTACTCGAATATCCTCAATGGCTAGCCAACATAGTGCCTGTCTCCAAGAAAGACGGAAAGGTCAGAATGTGTGTTGACTACCAGGACTTAAACAAAGCAAGTCCAAAAGACGATTTCCCACTACCGCATATCGACATGCTGGTGGATAGTACTGCAAAGTTCAACATCTTTTCCTTCATGGACGGTTTCTCCGGTTACAACTGTAATGGCCTCAAGACATGGAGAAGACATCTTCATCACGCCTGGCCACTCTATCTTCCATGTTCAAAGTCAACGATTGGAATGATATGCCTAAGATCCGTATCAGACGCCTTAAAAGACCTGCATATGTCTTTACAACTGAGGCAGTTTCCGATGATAAACCGTGGTTCCACGATATCAAACGCTTCCTTCAAACACGAGAGTACCCACTGGGGCATCGACAAAGATAGGAAAACTCTAAGGAGGCTTTCTAGGAATTTCTTCCGAATGAAGATGCTATATAAGAGAAACTTCGATATGGTCCCCGCCGACGCGCCAATGCACACGGGCGTACACAATCATCCATGAAGTGCATGAAGGGTCCTTGAACCCATTCAAATGGGCATGCGATGTCCAAAAATCTTGAGAGCAGATACTATTGATAACAATGGAATCCGATTGCCGCAAACACATCAAGAGATGTCAAGTGCCGATCTACGCAGATAAGATCCATGTCGCCGATTTTCTCAACGCTCTCTTCTCCGTGGCCTTCTCCATGGGGCATCGATGATTGGGATGATCGAATCCAAAAGCGCCCAACTGACATCGCTTCATTCTAGTAGCTATTGATTACTTCACCAAATGGGTCGAAGCAAGATCTTACTCCAACGTTACAAGACAAGTGGTTGTGAGATTCATCAAGAACAACCTCATTTGCCGTTATGGAATTCAAAGTAAGATCATTACGCATAATGGATCAAACTGAACAACAAAATGATGAAAGAACTGGTGAGGAATTCAAGATCGAGCATCATAACTCATCTACTTACCGCCAAAGATGAACGGCGCCGCTGAAGGCCTAACAAGAACATCAAAAAGATCACCCGTAAGATGGTCATCACTTACAAAGACCGGCACGAAAATGCTTAATTGCTCCGCATGGGTATCGTACTCAATACGCACTTCAACAGGCAACCCTTTTTCTCTAGTATACAAAGATGGAAGCAGCGCTCCCGTAGAAGTTGAGATTCCGTCAATGAGAGTTCCTCATGGAAACCAAGTTATCTCGAAGCCGGATGGTAG
>CM038792.1:273033072-273206550 GCA_021764765.1 Vicia sativa
TGGTAATTCATTTGTTGCTGTTGCTTTATGTTGATGATATTCTCATAGCAAGTAACAATGTCGAAAGTGTTGTCATACAATTTTTGACCTAATATACCACCACATTTGCATCGTTGCATCACTTCTTGGAGAGTTCGAGCAATTAATGATTGTAGCTCTATGGGTCAAAATTAGGGTTTCACAAAATTTTCATCGATTCGAGGAGACCAATGCGTCGAGGTTTGAGTTTCTTCTTTCATTTGATCTATCTTGATCAAATCATGAATCTCGATCTTCGGATATCAAATTTTCCTCGCGTGACGAGGATCGACCAATTAGGGTTTTGTCGGAGGCGAGTAATCTCGTTTCACGATCAATGAACTTTTTATTAAGTTGATCTTCATCAGTCTTTGTCATGAGCAACAATCGTCAAATGCCAAATAATCCATCATCATGTTGGAATAGAGGTGGCAAAATCAATCCTGGCCTGACTAAAACATAGAGGTTGTTGGCCAGAAGGTGGCTTTCCAAAATGTCAAGAACTCTCAAATCCATGGAGTCTAGCTATACTTTTGATTTTGAAACATAGAGCTCAAAATCCATAATTTTTCAAGTACAAACTTTCAAAATTATAGGTCATTTTGCATTTTCTTCTTCTAGAACACATGCCACCTTGCAAGATAAGTTAGAACTGATAAAAATCAGTTGGATGTAATTATGATAGATAAGATCAAAGTTGATTTAACCATGGTTAAGGAAGCTTCCTTTGCATTTAATGCAAAAGACTTCCTTGCCCTCTAAGGCAAGTTGAAAATACCAAAGCCACTTTCTCCACTTATCTTCGAATTTGTGGCCTATAAATAGAGTCTTGTTGCATTTCAAACCACACAAAGCCATGCAAGAACATGCTTTCTCTCTTCTTTCTTAAAATTCAGAAACATAGTGTTATTTGAAAATCTTGCAATTTTGAAAACTAATGAAAAACTTTGAAGTAATTTGGTGTCTAACATGTTTAATATCAATATGAAACTTGTTTTGAAACTTAAATCAATCAAGAAACCTTTGAATCGGTTTTGCATTCCATTTCTGAAGCTTGTCAAAGCGCAAACTTGAATTCTTAGTTTGGAAACAAGGCTAGTTGGTTTTGATCATCAAACATCATCAACATACATCATAGACATGATCACGGACCATGACAACAAAATGTAACACCTCTAACCACAGTTCTAGTTTCACTTTAAGCTATATGCGGTCGACTTGGTCGGATCAATTCGAGGCAAGTTCATGAAGTCGAGACCATCCTACTTCATTCCAAGGGCCGTTGGTGCTTATAGGGATCACAAAATCCTGGCTGAAACACTCATTCACCATTTCGATCTCGACGAGCAATTGGCTCAGACTTTGAACTCATGATTTCTTGATTCGATCGAAAACTCTTGGCTATTTTGTTTCTACGCTTATCACGATGATAACCCTCGATCAATTGACAAAATCATTCACCATACGATTTGATTAGATTTTTAGGTTTTAGGGTTCTTCGTGTTCTTGAAATTCAATCATGTTAGGCTTAAAATAAATAAAATTAAAGAACACCATATGTTCTGGGCTTGAAAGCGATCAAGTTTCATGTTTACATCTTTTGATTTCATCAAGCGAAGATTAGGGCGATTGAAGATTGGAGGAAGAAGATGAGCTTGCAGCGTTTTTCAATTCAAAATCTGTTTTAAAATATATTTAGTTGGTTTAACTTCAATACGGATGTATTGCGCCCAATGATTGCTCTCACTCTTAAGACTCTAATGTACCTTGCCTAACGAGTCCGGGTTGAGTAGCCTTGGGACCTTTAAACTTTTAATTTTCATTCATATTTTTTACAACTTTGACTTTTCAAAACCAATCAAAACTCCTCATTTTGAGGTGATTTTTGTACACTTGTCAATTAATGTATCTATTTTATGATAGTGCAAAATTTTCAAAAAAACTTTCATCCGATTATATTTTGATCGAGGCAAGCAGTCTTTAGTTACTTTTCAAAGCACCTTTAAAGGTGATTTTTCAAACTTCGAAGCCCGATTCTTTTCAAAACTTCTTGTAAGTATATTTTACTTTTCAAAACACTTTCAAAATCATTCTTCAAAACTTTTTCATCAAACTTACATCTTTTTGATCGATCGATTTAAGCGATAAAACCGGTCGTTTTCTCTCGAATTCTTAACCGATCATGGGCCTCCCTTGTGTAAGTCCCATCTTTTATGTTCATTTCCTTGTACATATTCAAATCATCTTTGTTAATATTCAAGCATAGACAAACTTCTTTCGTTTGTTTTCATTCGTTTGTTTATACACCAAATCCATTGGTTCTAAGAGAAGAATTATTCCCAATGAAACTCCTCTTAAATCAATGGGCCTCCCTCACGGTGTAAGTCCCAACATTCTTTATGTACATAAATATTTCCTTGTACATATCAAATTCTTTTGTGTACACATCTTTTTACTTGTACATAATATGAATATCTTTGTAAATACTCAAAGTACAGACAAACTTCGTCCGTTTGTTTTCATTTCGCTTGTATATACACTGAATACCATTGGTATTAAAAGGAGCATTATTCCCGGTGAAACTGCTTTTAAACCAATGGGCCACCTTTACGGTGTAAGTCCCAACCCTCCTATGTACATCCACATCTCCTCATATAAATACTTTCGTGTACATATTTACTTCCTTACACACAATTCAAACTTATAAATAATCAAGTTACTGTTTCAAGACGTTCGTTTCACACTTGTTTATATTTCTTCATAAACTCCTGTAAATAAAATTTACATGCATTGTTTATATTTCCTTCATAAACTCCATGAATAACTTCATATACTTGTTTATACAACGTCAAGTTATAACATAACAACTAGTCTAACAATAGGCTCCCCAGCGAGTTTAGCCTCCTCTTAGGCTTCATATAAGAAAACTCATTTCATCTGAGTTTAGCCTCTCTTAGGCTTCATATAAGAAAACTCATTTCATCTGAGTTTAGCTCCGTTAGGCTTCATATAAGGCAACACTCCAATTGAGTCATCCTCTCTTGAAGCTTCGTTCAAAAGAACTCCTCGTTGAGTTTAGCCTCTCTTGGGCATCAAACAAAGAAGAGACCAGAAATCTCTTAAGGCCTCATATTGGGCTTCCATACAAAGAATCACCAGCTAGGATAGAACCTAGAGTATAATTTTGAAATTGCTTTAATTCCAAAGGATGGTTTCCCGGTGAAATCCCTTTTAAAGCCAAAACCAGCCATACCCTATAGCTTCTCTTGAGCTTCATACAAGGACCCTCGATGACCCTCGGAATGCCTCCTCTTGGACTTACAATACAAGGACCCATGGGCTTCTTAAAAGCATCCCCTTAATCCAATCAATTTCTCCTCGAGATTTAGACATTTATAATCTCTATGGAAAAAGTATCTCATCTATCACATCACATACAATCAATTTTCAAACTCTTTTCAAACAAAAACCTCTCTTAATCGTAAGTGGTAATGCTTGTACACTCGAGCAAAACACCCAATGCTTACAATTAAAAGATTCCATCATTTTTTCAAACATCTTTCTTAAACATGTAAGTGAGCGGCTTGTACACTCAAGCAAAACACCTATAACTTACGATGAAAGATTTCAATCAATCAATCTTTTCAAAATGTATGTGATGAACTAGATTAGATACATTTTTCATTAAGACGACATTTGTCTGTGTCTCTTACTAACATCATGTTGCTTCCACTAGCATAAGTGGAATACGATTACTCGACTTTCTCAACATCCTTTTGAGAATCGTAGGCACAGGTCTCATCCTTGGCGAAAATTTCTTTCTCTCTCGGACCAAACAAACCATAGATCCCTTTAGATCCGAGCTACAAATGCCTGATTCCCATTAAGGGATATGTATCGAAGATCGATGATCTTTGCGAGCAAATAACAAAGCTAGGATCACATAATATATCCTTCTTAAAATCCCAAAGGAGAAACTTTCCCAATCATAGAAATAGCAATTTAAAACACATAAACATATCAAGCGTATTCATATATAAAGCTATGGATAACCATATATATTTAGGGTGCTCCATCTATTCCTTTATATAACAAACCCCGGAATCTCCCCGATACGTTGCGTCTAGTTTGCTAGTCGTGATGCATATCATATCAATTGAGGGTATTAACAACTTTCCCTTTTTCATAATCATTTTCTTGTGTTGAAAATAATAAAGCTTGATGCTCGCGGCATCTTTATAAACAAATCAAAAGGTAAATCGTTTGAGCGGAGGATTGAATTGATTCGATTCACTAGCGTCACTTTTCTTGAGCAGGGAAAAATGGCAACTCTCTTTGGGAGTCGCTAAATCTTGATTTTCAAAAATGTGACTCGCTCAAGAGCACCAAGCTTTTTGTTTTCAAAAGAAAAAGGGTTAAGCTTTCATATGTGCATATGTTTGTTTTCTTTATTGTGTGTTTTCGCGATTTCATCGATGGAAAGAAATCTAACCGGATTAAGAACATTTTAAGATCTAGGTGGGGTATAGTCCTATTAACTTGTGAGAAGTCTCGGTTTACGGAGTTAATTTGAGATCCTCTCTGTGGAGGTTGTCTTGGGGTATTTGTGTTTAGCAAGTATTTGCGAAGACATTTTCTTTCAAGGGAACTTGCGGTTGGTGGGTTTAGAACACATAACCCATCTTGGCCATTTAGGATGTAGTGCGAAAATTATTCGTAAGCTTAGAATAATTGTCATGAGACTACGATCGAGCGGTTTTCTTGAAAATATTATTGGACTTCAAGTATTCAACAAATCGATAATATTTCAAAGAGAAGCGTTGAACTGTATTATCGGTGAACCCATTTCTGATGAATAAGCCCTTAGAACTTACCCGTTTGGTTCTTATCGTTGGCCCAATGCTCGTGACTTGAGCGCTTGACCGTGTGTATAACTACTAACCATGTTTGTAGCATTCATGCATTCATTCAAAAACTTCATTTCTCTTCCCATTTCCAAAGAATTTAGAGATTTTTCTTTGTAAATATTTTAGGTTAGAGTGATGGACGTGGAGGAAGATTCACCAAAAATACAGCTTTTAGGATTCGGATGTAGGAAAGTTAAAAGAGTTAGCATCCTTGGTAGAAGATCCCTCGGTTTGACGCTATGGAACTCTTTTAATGTACGAACACTAACGTTGATGAAGGACTTCTCAAAACTTTCGTTCGGTTTACGATCCGGTCTATCATTGTTTCTTTCACGACTATCGGTTGATGCCTACTTTGGAAGAGTACGCACACATTCTAGGTATCTCGATGTCGGACAAAGTTCCTTTCAATAGTTTGGAAGCCATTCCTAAGTCACCATCATTGCAACAATGAATCACTTAAAGAAATACGAGATAGACAAAACACGACTACCAAAGGAAAACTCTTAGGACTCACTTCAAAGTTCCTAATGGAGAAGGCTCTTAAATTCTCTGCCGGTAGTATGGTAGCCTTTGAAGCTATTTTAGCTTTACTCATCTATGGATTGGTGTTGTTTCAACGTCTCAAGTTTCGTTGATATCAACGCCATAAGGATCTTTCGATTGGAAATCTCGTTCCCTCTGCTTGGTGATCGTCTTCTCCATTCATCATAGGAATCGTCGAGGAGATGGAACTATCGTGTGTTGTGTACCTCTTTTTCAAATGGATTGTCTCACATCGCCTAAATCTCCTCTTCCTAAAAACAAAGGCGATTGGCATTGGTCTCGAAGACTCATGTCTCTTACAAACGACGATATCCATTGGTATACCTTGGCAGACAATGAGATGGAAATCATTGAGAGTTGTGGAGAATTTGCCAACGTACCTCTCATCGGCACGAAAGGAGGAATCAACTACAACCCATTTTGGCGAGGCGTCAACTCGGGTATGCAAACTCTAGTAAACCTCTTGGTTTCTGTGAAAGCTACTTTTATCATGAGGAGAGGATTCCCATGGTTTGAAAGCTAGGATGATCGAGGTTTGGCATCACATCTAAAGAAAAGAAAGAGGTAAGGCAAGGAATTGTGTAGCCATAGAAATCTACACTTCTTGGGTAAAGAAAAGAGCAAAAGAATTCCGAATGCCTTATGCTTATGAAGAACCTATGTTCTCAGAAGCTTCCAAATCAACAATTTTGTCCGTTGAGACTATGGGAGAATACCAAGAAGCTTTGGCCGAGATGAGGCTTGAGAAAGAGGCTTTGGAAAACAAGTTCTTAAAAACTAATCTCGAGAACGAGAAGCTCAAGAAGCAAGTCAAAGATCATGAAAAGACGCTTTACTTCCAAGATGAATGGCTCATGGAGAAAGATGAGAAGATTCGTCAGAAAGATAACGCGATCAAAAGATACATCAAAGAAAGGAAAAGAAAGCTTGAGGAAATGACAACTAGCGATCCCTCCCGCCAGTGGAAGAAAGTCATTAGCAAGCTAAAAGCCGAGAAAGCTGAACTAAAAGCTCACTATGGGAAGGAAATCCTGAAGTTGAAGCTACATCAAGCCTTTGGATCTTCGTCCGACGAGGACGATTGATTAGTTTAGATTGTAATTTTTTATCATTTATTTTATCATTTGTGTGAGCAATGCTCCAAAACAAAATTGTTGTAATCTTCTTTCAATAATAAATAAAATATGTGTTTTCCATCCAAATATTTGCCAGAAATTTCTCCTTTAGCGTAAATTCTTTGGAAATCTTTCTTTACATTCATAATCATGCATCATACTTTGCATATCGAGTTTGTTGTTTAGAGTCTGATCTTTTGGAATTTTTTACAGAAAGGAAAAGATAGCCAAGCTGTCGCGTCTTAGAGTTTCTCGACCACGTCCACAGCCAACTCGTACTTACGATACACGTTCAAAAAGAAGGAAAGTAATGGAAGGATTTGAGCAAGAGAATGTTGAGCTTCGTAGCACAGTGACAACACTGCAAGAAGAAGTAGAGAGACTCACTTCTTTGGTTAATTCGTTGCAAGCGCATAAGTCGAGATAACCTTGATCGAATCAGCGGCGATTTGAGATCACTACTACTCGGTTTCAATGACCGATGGTTTACTCTTGATATGCGGAAGGTTATCCATGGGGCATGCCTTTCAATTTCGGCATCGGATTTCGTCAACCTACTTCTCAGGTAAAAACAACCACGTTTAAGGTGCCTACTCTACAAAACTCAACACTTACTCCACAGCATGGGGTAACTTTTCCACAAGTCACTATGACGGTTTCTCAACCAATCATGACGAACTCAGCTGCCGTAGTACACACTACTATAGACGAAGAAGTACACCATAACCCAGGCGAAAACATGAATTCCCGTGGCCAGATGGAGACTCTCCAGGAACAGCTCCTCAAAATGCAGCTTGAGATTAAAACAATTCGCGGAAAGGAATTGTTTGGGAAGAACGCCCATGATCTGTGCTTAGTTCCTCGCGTAAGGATACCTGCAAAATTCAAAGTCCACGACTTTGAAAAGTATAAAAAATTCCATCCACAAAGTCATCTTATGATGTATGCCAGGAAAATGTCTACGTACAACGACAATCACCAGTTGTTAATCCACTACTTCCAAGATAGTCTCACCGGTGCCGCACTGAAGTGGTACATGGGGCTAGACAGCGCGAATATCCAAACGTTCAATGACTTAGGTGAAGCTTTCGTACAACAATATAAGTTTAACTTGGATATGGCCCTATATCGGGATCAACTCCGCTCCATGTCTCAGAAGGAAAGAGAGACATTCAAAGAATATGCTCAACGATGGAGGGAAATTGCTGCCCAAGTCAACCCACCATTAGAAGAGAAGGAGATGACCAAGGTTTTCTTAAACACTCTTGGCTCATTCTACTATGAACGAATGATCGCTAGCGCTCCCGGAGATTTCACCGAGATGGTAAGCATGGGAATGCGACTAGAGGAAGGAGTTCGAACAGGACGCCTGACCAAAGAAGCAGGATCTTCCAGTGGAACTAAGAAGATAGGAACCGGTTTCCAAAGAAAAGGAACATGACATAGGAATGGTATCCAGAAACCACGAAAGAATGTCACCGACAACAATGTGCGCCATAGCACCCGTTAACGCAAGTCCAAATACGAATTTCTCCAGTTCCACAAACTCAACGACCTCGACAAGAGCTCGTTCGACAATCAAAACCGCGTGGTCTCGCAATTCGACCCAATTCCGATGACGTACACGGAACTATACCCTGCATTAATAGAAAGGAATCTTGTACAGACAAGATCACCACCTCCGGTCCCAAAAAAATTGTCGTGGTGGTACAAAGCGGACGTATCTTGCCCTTTTCATCAAGGGGCACGGGCATGATCTTGAGCATTGTATAGCGCTGAAAGCCGAGGTACAAAGGTTAGTAAGGTCTAACCTTCTCTCATTCAGAAACAAAAATCCAAATGTGCAAGCAAATCCACTTCCCAGTCACAGTGGACACACAGTGAATTTGATACTAAGAAATACAAATCGGTATCTCGTCACAAATGTGAATCTGATTAGAGGAAACTTAGTACAGCTCCATGATACATACAGTACAATGGGCGCTTTCACTAAACACGATTATGCAGCTTGCAGCATCTCCTTCAAGGATTTTCAAGGATGTCCCATCATAAGAGCAGACATTCAACGTTTGCTAGACATTGGTGACATCTGGATCTACGAGAGCGAGATGACTATGACGTGAATACAGTAGGGCATTTTCCGCATGAGCTTTTAGTCTCAGATATCAACTCGGAAAATCCCGAAGTGAACGTTATTATTCCCTGTTTCAATACACCCAAGCTTGTGGAGATTGAATATAATGGTTCAGATGTTCCAGAGTCTCCTTTGGTGATTTGCCTACCCGGTCCTGTTCCATACAGTTCTAACAAAGCAATTCCCTATCAATACAATGCAACTGTGATAGAGGATGGGAAGGAGAAACCCATGCCGACTCTTCCAGTTAATGTCAACATAACTGAGATAGGACGACTAACACGAAGTGGACGAGTACACACTCCGTTGCCACCAAAATCGCCTGTTGTTCTTGTTGTTAGACAAAATTCAGTTAATGCACCATCTGAGAATCCCACGAGGATTCCCGTTGTCAATCCAAGCACAAATGTTGGTCCGACTGATGGAACCGACGTCAACTGATTTTAATGAGATATTGAAGCTAATCGAGCGAGTACAGTCGTGGATCACCGAACTCCTCCAAGATTTCGATATTATCTCTACTTTTGAACTCCGAAGCTCACCGAGAAGCTTTAATGAAAGTACTAGATCAAGCCTATGTGGATCACGATGTGACTACATACCAATTTGGAGGAATTGTGGGCAACATAACAGCTTGTAATAATCTAAGTTTCAGTGATGAGGAACTTCCAGACGAAGGGAAAGATCACAATTTGGCTCTGCATATCTCGATGATTTGTCAATCAGATTCCCTGTCCAATGTATTAGTAGATACCGGTTCATCCTTAAACGTAATGCCGAAAAAGACTCTTGCTCGTTTGGCTTACAAAGGAACACCGATGAAGTTCAATGACATAGTGGTGAGAGCCTTTGACGGGTCAAGGAAGTCGATTGGGAAGTCGATCTCCGATGACAATTGGTCCGATACTTTCCAATCACTTTCGGTCATGGATGTGCCAGCTGCTTATAGTTGTCTATTAGGAAGACCATGGATTCATGAAGCGGGAGCTGTGACATCCACTCTCCATCAGAAACTGAAGTTCACAATAAATACGAAGCTAGTAACCATCATCGGTGAACAAGCTTTACTAATAAGCCATTTGTCCAGTTTTTCTTTCATCACGGCTAACGACATTGAAGGGACACATCTCCCAGGACATCCGTTAGAAGATGAATCTACTAGCAAAAGCAGATCATCTATCTCTTCTTATAAAGAAGCAGCGCAGATAGTAAAAGATGGTAATGCTGCAGGTTAGGGACAAGTAATCAAACCTGTCAACAACGAGACAAAAACCGGGCTCGGGTTCGCTCCAGCATTTCCTAAAGACAAGCAAATGGATGAAGCACTTCATCCAATCAGGGAAGTATTCCACAGTGGGGGTCTTTTAAACCCGGTTCTTCAAGAGGTTAACGTTCTTACCATTGATGGTGATGAAGACGATCTCTCTAGATCTGAAGAGTGGAGCACTTATCTTACCAGCCCTGAATATGTGTCTCAGGAAGAATCGCATGCGCCATTCTATCCTCCAACTGATCAATTCAAAGGCATGTCCCTACAAAAGAATGAAAATCCACATGCCCTTAAGTTTGGGATACCTTGGGAGAACCAAGTGGAAAGTTTGACTATATGGTGAAATACTCTGCACCTGAAAGCTCAAAAATCAAAATTGAAGATATCCAGCCAACTGGATGGGGTGATTCTTTTGAGTATCCTAGTCAACCAGAAGAGGTATATACGTCTTCCCGATCTCATCAACCAATTGAGGTTCCAAATGAAGATCTCTGCTTTAATGCGCCTGTGGAGTTTGTTAAACCAGATCTTAATTACCACTACATCAACGTAATTACTGAGGATCAGGGATACGATTCGGGGTATGAACTGGAAAGTGTCGCCGACATCGAATCTCTTCACTCAAAAGATTGGAGAGTACACCCTCAGAATTCATCACAAATGCCAATAGAAAGTACATATACTGTATCCCATGCTCCTCGATCTGTTCATCAAGCGGAGGAAGATCGTTTCGATATCCAAAGGCAAGGTCAACCGTCCAGAGTCTTCGAAGCCTGTTCGACCAACTACCAAAGTCTATTTAAGAAATAAACCAAGTGGAAAACTGCCAGAATATCTTGATGTCCAAGGGGTTCGCTATTATTGGAAGCCTGTTGAAGTTCAGACTAACGTTCATAATTCTAAGTAGCTTATTCTGCTTTTGTTTTGAACTCTCGCTCCGTCCAAAGCGAAGAGATGTTTTATAGGGTGTAGCTTTTAAATAATTTCTCTTTGTCTTGCCCAAGACAAATGAGTTTGTATTTTAGGGCCCTGTTTTATATTGTGAATCATAAATAAAAATGCGTTATTTTGATTCCACACTTTGTGTTTGTTTTTGTTTTACCCTTTTCTTGGAAATGATAATCCTAAAAAACACAATAAAAATCTTCAAAAAAAAATAATGAATGATCTGCATACATTTTCACATTAACTTTGTTAAAAAAAAAAGGGAAGTTAATTAATCAGACGTAAAATCAAACATGCAGATTAACAAATGGACAAATCCATTGAAAGCAATAACTCTACGCTCTCTCCCAACTTTGAAATCCCCAGTGAAGTCGCCGAGGAGGAAGTTGAAGAAGAGATCCCAGATGAGATTACTCGACTACTTAAGCACGAGGAAAGAATAATTCAACCTCACAAAAAGCCTTTGGAAGCAATCAACTTAGGATCTTAGGAAGACAAAAAAGAAGTAAACATCGGAGCTTCACTTGACAGCAACGTCAAGGGGAAACTGATAGATCTTCTTAAAGAATATGTTGATGTGTTCGCTTGGTCCTACCAAGACATGCCGGGTTTAGACACCAGCATTGTGGAACATCACTTGCCATTAAGACCGGAGTGTCCACCAGTTAAACAAAGACTGAGAAGAGTTCACCCTGAAATGGCCGACAAAATCAAAAAGGAAGTTCAAAAGCATTTCGACGCAGTTTCCTCGTTACGAATATCCTCAATGGCTAGCCAACATAGTGCCTGTCTCCAAGAAAGACGGAAAGGTCAGAATGTGTGTTGACTACCAGGACTTAAACAAAGCAAGTCCAAAAGACGATTTCCCACTACCGCATATCGACATGCTGGTGGATAGTACTGCAAAGTTCAACATCTTTTCCTTCATGGACGGTTTCTCTGGTTACAATCAGAATGGCTCCCGAAGACATGGAGAAGACATCTTTCATCACGCCTTGGCCACTCTATCTTCCATGTTCAAAGTCAACGATTGGAATGATATGCCTAAGATCCGTATCAGACGCCTTAAAAGACCTGCATATGTCTTTACAACTGAGGCAGTTTCCGATGATAAACCGTGGTTCCACGATATCAAACGTTTCCTTCAAACACGAGAGTACCCACTTGGGGCATCGTACAAAGATAGGAAAACTCTAAGGAGGCTTTCTAGGAATTTCTTCCTGAATGAAGATGTGCTATACAAGAGAAACTTCGATATGGTCCTGCTCAGATGCGTCAACAGACACGAAGCAGACACAATCATCCATGAAGTGCATGAAGGGTCCTTTGGAACCCATTCAAATGGGCATGCGATGTCCAGAAAAATCTTGAGAGCAGGATACTATTGGATAACAATGGAATCTGATTGCTGCAAACACATCAAGAGATGTCACAAGTGCCAGATCTACGCAGATAAGATCCATGTGTCGCCGACTCTTCTCAACGTTCTCTCTTCTCCGTGGCCTTTCTCCATGTGGGGCATCGACATGATTGGGATGATCGAACCAAAAGCGTCCAACGGACATCGCTTCATTCTAGTAGCTATTGATTACTTCACCAAATGGGTCGAAGCAGCATCTTACTCCAACGTTACAAGACAAGTGGTTGTGAGATTCATCAAGAACAACCTCATTTGCCGTTATGGAATTCAAAGTAAGATCATTACAGACAATGGATCAAACTTGAACAACAAAATGATGAAAGAACTGTGTGAGGAATTCAAGATCGAGCATCATAACTCATCTACTTACCGGCCAAAGATGAGCAGGCGCCGTTGAAGCGATAACAAGAACATCAAAAGATCGTCCGAAGATGGTCATCACTTACAAAGACGCGCCATTTGCTTTGCATGGTATCGTGCTTCATCGCGCTTCAGGGCAACTCCTTTTCTCTAGTATCTGACATGGAGCGGCGCTCCCGTAGAAGTTGAGATTCCGTCAATGAGAGTTCTCATGGAAACTAAGTTATCTGAGGCCGGATGGTGTCAAAGCAGATACGATCAACTGAACTTAATCGAAGAAAAGCGTCTGACCGCTTTGTGTCATGGATAATTGTATCAAAGAAGGATGAAGAAAGCTTTCGACAAAAAGGTCCGACCTCGTGAATTCCGAGAAGGTGACCTTGTGCTTAAAAAGATCCTGTCTTTTCAACCAGATTCTAGGGGCAAATGGACTCCTAATTACGAAGGTTCATACATCGTCAAAAGAAGCTTTTCTGGCGGTGCTATGATTCTCACAACCATGGACGGTGATGAACTCCGCATCCGTGAATCTTGACGATCAAGAAATACTTTGTCTAAAAAAACAACAAAAACATTTCGGTAAGTCGAAAACCGAAAAGGCGGCTTAGGCAAAAATGAGCGTCTCGGTGGACTGAAAACCTGAAAAGGCGGTCCAGGCAAAAATTAGAGACAATAAACAGAAATTATCCTGATAGATTAAAAACCTGAAAAGGAAATCTATGCAAAAATCAAGGATACAAAAGTGACAAAGTAACTGCATCAGTTTGTACTTCGTCAATCTGAAGAATCTTCCATCAATGGATCTTCAATCAAATCTTCTGAAACAACAAGCACTGTTGGAATTCAAAGTTGTTAGGGATAATAGCGGTTATTTGCTTTCAATGTAGCCTTTTCCCAATAAATTATCATTTCCAACTTTTGTGAATAGCTCATGGAATCACGCCTTTGGCTGATTACCATTCTATCAATAAATTTGAGCCTTGTGCCCATTTGTTTGCAATTCTTGCTTTATTCTGTTTTGCAAAATAACGCTTTTTATTGTGAAAATCACTTGTGAAACTAAAAAAGTTTTAAATGAATTTTTACTTCAAAATTTTGAAATAAAAGTAAAATTCTCCTTTGAACTACGAACACAGAAAGAACTTCAATAGTTTCTCCATGAGTGTTTCGACCTCTGAAAGAATTAAACAATTACTACAGAAGTTTTCTTCTCCTTAGCAGAGATCATCAAAGGACGGTATTCTTATCAAAAAAGAATTCCCAGCAAAGTTGCCAATGAAATACCTTTTTCAGAAAGTTTAAAGCGTGCAACTTAGGTTCATCATCAGTAACCTCTACGCCATTGCTGTAGATTTTGTTGAGTGTTTGTTTGAACTGTGACGTAGTCCCCTTCCCAAATACCTCTTTATTGTCTTGTCAAGTATCGTCAGCATGCATATGACATTCATCATTCATACATAATAACATCATTAATGCATTCCTGCATTTCTCAATGTTTGTTTCCATATCACTGGTTTAGATTACATTTACTCATATGGGTATGTCATTTCTCCAGTAGATTATCCCCAAGCAGAAAAATACACTTTTCTCTTCCGTTCCCTAGCTGAGATCATTCCTCATTGGGAACGAAGTTTTGATTGACCGTTTCTTTCCAGTTTATTCCTGGATTGAACCTTGTCTCTAACCAACTCAGGCTTAGAGTTTATAGAGAAATCTACCTGCAAACAAATAAGCAATAGCCTCGTCATCCGAGCCACTTATTTTCGTTTCATTTTGAAACGTATCATAAAATGATTGATCTTCTCAGCCAGTTCGAATCATGAAAGTTCAGGAAAATTTCCACAGTTGTCTTTCTGTCTAAAAGAAAACCTGTATTCTTTCAATCAAAATGCCCGCCTCTCCTCAAAAGAAAGAGATCCCCGGCAAGATTGTAGCTGTAAAAATAGAAACTCATTTGAGATCTGTTTCCATCTTTGTCTGTTATTCACAAGGCTGAATACTCAGTACTTTTCTCAAGAATTACCTGGTTATAGTTATCACTTCGCTGATAATTGGTAATATCTTCAGAGCTCATTACCATAAACTATCACAAGGCTGATAATTGGTAATATCATTTTCACTTACCTTAAACATTGTCACAAGGCTGACAGAAGGTAATCTCCTCGTTTCCCGAAGCGAAACAGATATTCACATGCATTGTGAATCTATTTTCTCGTTGAAACAAATTGCTTGTTTCCCAACAAACAGGATTCTCCTTTCCTAGACAGATTGAGTCATCCTCACAAATTTTTCCCCATCATATCATTCTCTGATATCTCCTGGGTGAACCTTTTGCAATCATTTTTGCATCCGCGTCTTTTGGTATCTTAGGTCCAAAATTTTTGTATTCTGATATTTAAGTCTCTTCACACCTATCAAAATGAAGATATTCATCTTCATATCTCAGGTTAAAGAAACTTAAATAGGGGCATCTGTCATACCCCAATTTTTGACCTAATATACCACCTTACATTTGCATCATTGCATCACTAACAGTTTAGAACAGAATTAATCGGGTGTAGCTCCTATAGGTCAAAATTAGGGTTTCACAAAATTTTCATCTAATTCAAGAGACAACCAATCAGGGTTTGAGTTTTATTCACCTCATTTGATCTATCTTGATCAAATCATCAATCTCTGATCTTCAGATATCAAATTTTTCCTCATAATCTATTGAGGATCGACTAATTAGGGTTTTTGTCGAGAATGAGTAATCTCTGATTTTCTGATCAATGAATGACTTTTTTGATTAGAGATTGATCTTCATATCTTAGATACAACATGTTGACCTAATTTCTGGATTCAAAACATCACAGAAGTTCACAGATTTCATCAGTCCATTTCTGAATCATCTGATGAAATTTCATCTGCACTGAAAAGTCAAACTTTGACTTTTGGTCAACTTTTTCAAAACAAAACTTTTTCAATCATCAAAATACTTCAAATGATCCATCATGATCATAAAAAATCAAGAAATTTGGAAAAGTCAACAAAAAGTCAAAATTTCCAACACTTAGAAAAATTTTCAAGTGTTAAAATTTCTTACTTTTTCCAAACTTCATGGCATTTTTTCACATAGTTCCACTTTGAATTGGAAAAAACTCAAAACATGAAAGTTGTAGCCCTTGAAACAAGCTTTCCAAAATGTCCAAGAAATCTCAAATCCATGGAGTCTAGCTATACTTTTGATTTTGAAACATAGAGCTCCAAAATCCATAATTTTCAAGTACAAACTTTCAAAATTATAGGTCATTTTGCATTTTCTTCTTCTAGAACACATGCCACCTTGAAAAGATAAGTTAGAACTGATAAAAATCAGTTGGATGTAATTATGATAGATAAGATCAAAGTTGAGATTTAACCATGGTTAAAAGGAAGCTTCCTTTTGCATTTAATGCAAAAAAGACTTCCTTGCCCTCTAAGGCAAGTTGAAAATACCAAAGCCAAACTTTCTCACTTATCTTTCAGAATTTGTGGCCTATAAATAAAGGTCTTGTTTGCATTTCAAACCACACCAAAGCCATGCAAGAACATGCTTTCTCTCTTCTTTCTTAAAATTCAAGAAACATAGTGTTATTTGAGAAATCTTGCAATTTTGAAAACTAGTGAAAAACTTTGAGTAATTTGGTGTCTAACATGTTTTAATATCAATATGAAACTTGTTTGAAACTTAAAATCAATCCAAGAAACACTGAAAATCAGTTTTTGCATTCCATTTTCACAAGCTTGTCAAAACTGCCTTAAACTTCAAATTCTTAGTTTGGCTCGAGCTAGTTGAGTTTTGATCATCCAAACATCATCAACATACATCATAGACATGATGCAGACCATTGACAACAAACTGTAACACCTCTAACCATGATTTCCAGTTTCACTTTAAGCTATATGCATGTCGACTTGGTCAGATCAATTCAGGCAAGTTCATGAAGTGCAGACCATCCTCACACCTTCCACAAGAGCCGTTGGTGCTATAGGGATCACAAAATCACAACTGGAAACACTCATTCACCATTTTCAATCTCAGCTTGAACAGGTAAGAAGCTCAACTTCGAACTCCATGATTTCTTGATTCCAGTCAAAAAAACTCTTGGCCATTTTGTTTCTGCACTATCCACGATTAATAACCCTCAATCAATTGACAAAATCATTCACCATACACGATTTCAATTAGATTTTTCAGTTTTTAGGGTTCTTCGTGTTCTTCAGAAATTCAATCATGTTAGGCTTAAAATAAATAAAATTAAAGAACACCATCATGTTCCTGGGCTTGAAACGATCAAGTTTCATGTTTACATCTTTTGATTTCATCAAGAAACGAAGATTCTAGGACTGATTGAAGATTGGAGGAAGAAGATGAGCTTGCGCGCGTTTTTTCCAATTCAAAAATCTGTTTTAAAATATATTTAGTTGGTTTAACTTCAATACACGGATGTATTGCCGCCCCAGCGGTTGCCAGCTCACTCTTAAGACTCTCATGCCATGCCTTACCTAACAGGTCCCGGGTTCGAGTAGCCTTGGGACCTTTTTGCCAAACTTTTTAATTTTTCATTCATATTTTTTACAAACTTTGACTTTTCAAAACCAATCAAAACTCCTCATTTTGAGGTGATTTTTACACTTGTCAATTAATGTATCTATTTTATGATAGTGCAAAAATTTTCAGAAAAAACTTTCATCCGATTATATTTTGATCGAGCCGAAAACGGTACTTTTGAGTACTTTTCAAAGCACCTTTAAAGGTGATTTTTTCAAACTTTCGAAGCCCGATTCTTTTCAAAACTTCTTGTAAGTATATTTTACTTTTCAAAAACACTTTCAAAATCATTCTTCAAAACTTTTTTCATCAAAACTTACATCTTTTTCCATGATCGATCTGATTTAAACGATAAAACCGAATTCGTTTTCTCTCGAATTTCTTAACCGATCATGGGCCTCCCTTACGGTGTAAGTCCCAATCCTTTTATGTACATATTCAATTTTCCTTGTACATATTCAAATCATCTTTGTTAATATTCAAGCATAGACAAACTTCTTTCGTTTGTTTTCATTCGTTTGTTTATACACCAAATCCATTGGTTCTAAGAGAAGAATTATTCCCAATGAAACTCCTCTTAAATCAATGGGCCTCCCTCACGGTGTAAGTCCCAACATTCTTTATGTACATAAATATTTCCTTGTACATATCAAATTCTTTTGTGTACACATCTTTTTACTTGTACATAATACGAATATCTTTGTAAATACTCAAAGTACAGACAAACTTCGTCCGTTTGTTTTCATTTCGCTTGTATATACACTGAATACCATTGGTATTAAAAGGAGCATTATTCCCGGTGAAACTGCTTTTAAACCAATGGGCCACCTTTACGGTGTAAGTCCCAACCCTCCTATGTACATCCACATCTCCTCGTACATAAATACTCGTTCGTGTACATATTTACTTCCTTGTACACAATTCAAACTTGTAAATAATCAAGTTACGCTCGTTTCAAACGTTCGTTTCACAGACACTTGTTTATATTTCTTCATAAACTCCTGTAAATAAACTTTACATGCATTGTTTATATTTCCTTCATAAACTCCTGTGAATAACTTCATATACTTGTTTATACAACTGTCAAGTTATAACATAACAACTAGTCTAACCAATAGGCTCCCCACTGAGTTTAGCCTCCTCTTAGGCTTCATATAAGAAAACTCATTTCATCTGAGTTTAGCCTCCTCTTAGGTTTCATATAAGAAAACTCATTTCATCTGAGTTTAGCCTCCGCTTAGGCTTCATATAAGGCAACACTCCCCTGCTGAGTCAGCCTCCTCTTGGGTTTCGTTCAAAAGAACTCCTCGTTGAGTTTAGCCTTCTCTTGGGCATCAAACAAGAAAGAGACCAGGAAATCTCTTAACAGCCTCCTATTGGGCTTCCAATACAAAGAATCACCAGCTAGGATAGAACCCAGTATAATTTCCCGGTGAAATTGCTCTTAATTCCAAAAGGATGGTTTCCCGGTGAAATCCCTTTTAAAGCCAAAACCAGCCATACCCTATAGCTTCTCTTGAGCTTCATACAAGGACCCTCGATGACCCTCGGAATGCCTCCTCTTGGGCTTATAATACAAGGACCCATGGGCTTTTTAAAAGCATCCCCTTAATCCAATCAATTTCTCCTCGAGATTTAGACATTTATCATCTCTATGGAAAAAGTATCTCATCTATCACATCACATACAATCAATTTTCAAACTCTTTTCAAACAAAAACCTCTCTTAATCGTAAGTGGTAACGCTTGTACACTCGAGCAAAACACCCAATGCTTACAATTAAAAGATTCCATCATTTTTTCAAACATCTTTCTTAAACATGTAAGTGGTAACGCTTGTACACTCAAGCAAAACACCTATAACTTACGATGAAAGATTTCAATCAATCAATCTTTTCAAAATGTATGTGATGAACTAGATTAGATACATTTTTCATTAAGATGACATTTGTCTGTGTCTCTTACTAACATCCCGTTGCTTCCACTAGCATAAGTGGGAACTACGATTGCTCTGACTTTCTCAACATCCTTTTGAGAATACGTGAGCCAAGGTCTCATCCTTGGCGAGCAAATTTCTTTCTCTCAGACCAAACAAACCATAGATCCCTTTAGATCCGAGCTACAAATGCTCTGATTCCCATTAAGGGATATGTATGCAGAAGATCCCAATGATCTTTGCGAGCACAATAATAACAAACGCTAGGATCCCACATAATCTATCCTTCTTAAAATCCCAAAGGAGAAACTTTCCCAATCATAGAAATAGCAATTTAAAAACACACAAACATATCAAACGTATTCATATATAAAGCTATGGATAACCATATATATTTAGGGTGCTCCATCTATTCCCTTTATATAACAAACCCCCTTACCCGGAATCTCCCCAATGCGTTGCGTCTAGTTTGCGCTAGTCGTGAGGCATATCATATCAATTGAGGGTATTAACAGCTTTCCCCTTTTTCATAATCATTTTCTTGTGTTGAAAATAATAAAGCTTGATGCTCGCGGCATCTTTATAAACAAATCAAAAGAGTAAATCATTTCGAGCCAGAGGATTCGAATTCAGATTCGATTCCCTAGCGCGTCACTTTTTAACGCGAACAGTATTGAGGGTGAAGGCTGAACTCAATAAGGAGTTCGAAATGAAGGATCTAGGAGAAGCTTCCAGGATTCTTGGAATTGACATTCGAAGAGATAGAAAGCAGTCGAAGTTATGCTTATCTCAGGAGGCATATTTACGAAAGGTTCTCAAAAAGTTTGGTATGTCGAATTCGAAGCCCGTTGTGACTCCAACAAACCCTCAATTCAAATTGAGTATTGATCAATGTCCCAGTACTGAGGTCGAAAGAACTTATATGAATAGCATCCCATATGCTAATGTAGTAGGTTCTTTGATGTATGCTATGGTTTGTACTAGACCCGACATAACATATGCGATAAGTCTTGTAAGCAGGTACATGGCGAATCTCGAAAGGCTCACGGCAAGCATTGAAGTGGATTCTAAGGTACATAAATGGGTCTCGAACGAGTCTTAATTTATGGTGGAGCCTTTGGTGAAGATAGCAAAGCGATGTCGAAGGATATGTGGACTCTGATTATGCAGGTTGTATGGATTCCAGAAAATCTATTTCTGGATATGTTTTCACTATGTTTGGTATAGCTATTAGTTGGAAAGCAACACTTCAGAAGGTTGTTACATTATCAACCACTGAAGCGAAATATATTGCTTTAACTGAAGCTGTGAAAGAAGCATTGTGGCTTGAAGGTTTTTCTAAGGAGCTAAAAATTCAAGGGGAAGTTATCACTATTAAATGTGATAGTCAAAGTGCAATACACCTGTCGAAGAATTCAGTCTATCATGAGCGAACCAAGCACATTGATGTGAGGCTGCATTTCGTCAGAGGGGTAATCGAGCGTGGAGAAGTCAAGTCTTTGAAGGTTTCGACGATCATAATCTCGATATGATCACCAAGACATTGCCTAGTTGCAAGTTTTTCCATTGTATGCAGTTGATAAAGCTGCATGAAGAAAACTAACTCGTTAGTTGATAATAGAGTTTGTTCCAAGATGGAATTTGTGAGATATTGGATCGAACTCTATTGTGTTGAAGGATGCTAGGATTGTTAGCATCGAATTGGGCTTGTTTGTTATGTCCAATTGGTTAAGTTAGCTTGTACCCTAAGTTAGCTTGTAATGGGTATTTGTGATAAAAGCCCATTAGTTTAGTATGTTAGGTTTATTATAAATAGCATACTAGTCTCTCATCATTGCATACTGCAAATCCTAATTTAGGGTGAGAGGGTTATTTGTTATTCTTGTATACTTATAATCTTGCTTTGAAGATAAAGGAAAGAATAGCAGTTGATAACCAATCCTTGTGTTCATCTTGTTCTTCATTCTTTTTCCTTACATTGAGCAACAAATTTATATTTTGTTTCTAAGGCATCTGATTCACAACATATATCATTATTCAATAGTGTAAAACCATCTGCACCTGCTCCTCCTCAACTTACCATGTTCTATGCCGGTACCGTGAACATCTTCAAAGATATCACTCCTGAGAAGGTATGTTTCTCATATATATTTTCCTTTTCTGTTTGGATTGACTTATTTTTGTCTGTTTGGATACACGCCCATGATTGATTGACACTGTAAAAATATTTTACACACCAATGATTGGTTGACAGTGTAAAAATATTTTACACAATCATCGCTTAATCTTTTTTCTCTTATTGAAACAAGTTATGATAAGTTCTTCTGGATAGTTTATGAAACAACTTATATTATAGGCCCTCTAGAAAACTTGTACATAAGTATTTATATGATAAAGGCTTAATTGTTGTGTTTATCCAAATAAGACATTGTTTGATTTGAATAAAAGTTAGGCTAAAGTTTGAGAAAATTTTCAGGTACAAGCCATCATGTTGTTTGCCGGAAATGGCGTATCGGCAGTCGAACATGGCTCGGTCAAGTTCGTGCACCTAGCTCAAAGTTTGAATCGGATGATGATGGTGTGCCTATGAGTCCACCTAAATATACCACCTTCTCTGCTATTTCAAGTCCTTTATCTGTTTCTTCACATCTTGGTCCACAGTCGGGGGTGGCTCACTTGTAGTGATGAATTTCATTGCTAAAACATCTAGAGGCCTACTCCTACCTAGCAAAGTGGAGACTCCAAAAGTTGTCAATGCAGCCACCATGTTTACCTCAGGTATCTAACGATGTAGTTTCTTGCTACTTGGCATTACTTCACTTCACATTCTTTTGTTTTTGGGGATATCTGTAGTATGTTTCATTGTCGCTTGTTTCATTGTCGCGGGTATTTGTATCTATAATAAATGACATTGTTTCTTGTTTCTTTTAAAAAAATTTAGAAAAAAGAAAAGGGGGTGTAGATCCATCATTGACGCAGTTCTATTTTCGCACACATAGGAAAAAGGATCAAAGTTGGGATTTGTTGGGCCATCTTCTCGTCCACCACAACCAACTAATGAAAGTGATCAATATGAAGATGACGTCGAAGAACCATCTAATAAAAGTGATCAATATAAGGATGGCATCGAAGAAACACATGAAGAAGATGTTAGTAATGAATTATAATTTTTAAGTTAGCGAGACAAATGAATTGTTTGAGTCATTTTTAGTAATATGACTATGTAAGGACTTCTTAAGTTTATAAATTGTTGTTCTATGAATGTGTTTTATTTAAAATCAAAGCATTTAAAATTAAATTTTTATTTTTTGTAGTTTATAAATTGTTGTTTTATGAATTTTTCTTCTTTAAAATCAAAGTATTTTAAATTAAATTTTTATATTATGGTTATTTTAATATATAATTTAAAATGATTTTAAAAAAAATTGAGATAAACATTTCCTGTGGATTTTCCTGCGGATTCTCTTGCGGATTTTTCTGCGGCTTTTTCTTGCGGATTATCCTGCGGAAATTATTACACACGAAGATATTAGTTGGGAACCATAAACCACGGGAAAATCCGCAAAAAACGTATTTCCTATAGATTTTTGCTCAAATTCGAAAAAAAATCCGCAAAAAAATTTAACTTTTCTAATAGTGTGATTACTATAATGCATAGTCCTTTGATATAAAGTAATTATATGATTATTACAAGTTCCATTATTATACGCTTAAATGTTACCAACTATGATTTGTAACACGATGATCATACAAGTATTTGTTTGGCCAACGATGAATCATGTTGAGGTGTGTAAGTGATGTAGAAATATTTTGTCTCTTCTACGTAATAAGAAGGGTCGGTCTCGATGCTGAGAGATCTTGAGAATTTCTTATTATAAAATAAAATTTTAATAATATATATTGTTATAAAATAAAATAAAAAATAATAAAGTTATACACAAATAATAATATATTATGTTTTATCATATAAATTTAATAATAAATAATTTATTATATAATAGATTTTTTAATATAAAAAATATAATTTATATATTATTCAAAAAAATTTAAAAAAAAATTAAAAGGTTCATGGAATTTATGATTTTTTTTAGCTATATCAAAAAATTAATATGGAATTGTAAAAATATGGAATTTATGTAGTTCATAAAAAATTAATAATATAGAATTGTAAGAATTTCTACGATTTTTTTCTTTTTTTGGAAATTCATGTGTGCCATTGTGTTTATGTATTATTGTTGTTCATAAAATAATAAAAATATAGAATTTAATAACAAACGAATTTATTATATGATATATTTTTTAAATATAAAATAAATATAATTTATATATTATTCAAAAATAATTTTAAAAAAAGTGAAAAGGTTCATGAAATTTATGATTTTTTAGATATATAAATATTTTTTTAGAAGTTCATGTGTTATTGTTATTCATAAATAAAATGAAATTTTTAATTTTAATATAATTGATTTTGGAAGAAGTTATGCAAATTTATATATCATTGTTGTTAAAAAAACCATAGCAATACAATAGATTTTGGAAGAAGTTAGGCAAGTTTATATACCATTGTTGTTAAAAAACCATAGCAATGTAAATCACCTCTTGCAAGACTCAATCTTGAACCATCAAGGAAACTTTTATGGTATATCTCTACAATTATCTCTCCATCCCTATATTTTTTTAAAATATTTCAATTCTACCATTTTCACTTATTAAATAATTTTTTAGTAAATAATTTTTTACATTAAATAACTTGTATTCAAGTTACTCGGTGTGTAATTTTTCTTCATCAAATAACTTGCAAGCAAGTTATCCGGTAGATAATTTTTTTACACCAAATAACTTGCACTCAAGTTATCCGGTGTGTAATTTTTCTTCACCAAATAACTTGCACTCAAGTCATCCGGTGTGTAATTTTTCTACACCAAATAATTTGCATTCAAGTTATCCGATGTGTAATTTTTCTTCACCAAATAACTTACACTCAAGTTTTTCGGTATGTAATTTTTTTCACCAAATAATTTGCAATCAAGTTTTCGTGGATGTAATTTTTATTCACCAGATAACTTGCAACGTATGAAAATTTGTATATACCACGCATGAAAAACAGTTGCATAGTACTTTAGAAAACAATTTTATTTATTTTAGGCCACATTTTTTCCTTGTTGCCTAAACTAATTTCTTTGTGGATAACTTGCTTATTAGTTATCTGCTAGGAAACGACTTCCTTTATTTTAGGCCATGATTATTTATGTAAGAACAAGATTTAGTTATACATTTGACATTTAATTTTAATGATAACAAAACAATGTTTCTAAGAGAACTAATTTGTACCCTAATATTTTTGTCTAGTGTGTAGTTTTTACTAATAGGTCTGACTCTAATAGAATGGCGTGTAACGTATTCGGTTTCTAGAATCAACACACTTTGACTCTAGAGGGATACAAGTACGTGTTACAAAGATCAAGTTAAATTTTGGAATGCTTCTAAACAACGGTTCTCAAGAACGTTTGTCTAAAGCTTCTGATTGTGACTCTGATGTGAAGAGCTTCTAAATACTTCTCAAGCTTTGATGTTTCTGCACTTCCAAAATCAAATGTTTCCATTACTCTAATTTTGTGACGCAAGGAATGTTCTTCATAACTAAATTAAATGTCAAATGCATAATTAAATCTTGTTCTTACATAAATAATTGTGGCCTAAAATTAAGGAAGTCGTTTCATATCAGATAACTAATAAGCAAGTTATCCAAAAGAAATATTTAGACAACAAGGAAAAAATGTGGCCTAAACTAAATAAAATTGTTTCCTAAAGTACTATGCATGGTATATATAAATTTTCATATGTTGCAAGTTATCCAATGAATAAAAATTACATTCAAGAAAACTTGATTTCAAATTATTTGGTGAAAAAATTACATACCAAAAACTTGAGTGTAAGTTATTTGGTGAAGAAAAATTACACACTGGATAACTTGAGTACAAGTTATTTGATGTAGAAAAATTACACACTGGATAACTTGAGTACAAGTTATTTGATGTAGAAAAATTACACACCGGGTAACTTGAGTACAAGTTATTTGGTGTAGAAAAATTACACATCGGATAACTTGAGTGCAAGTTATTTGGTGAAGAAAAATTACATACTAGATAACTTGAGTGGAAGTTATTTGGTGTAGAAAAATTATATACCGGATAACTTGTTTGTAATTTATTTGGTGAAGAAAAATTACATACCGGAGAACGTGAATGCAAGTTATTTACTGAAGAAAATTTACTAACTAAAAAATTATTTATTAAGTAAAAATGGTAGAATTGAGATATTTAAAAAAAATGTAAAGGTGGAGAGATAATTGTAAGGGTATAGGATAAAATTTTCCCATAAAAGCTCTAGATGGAAGCTCTTACAGTTGGGCTAAAAGGACTTCTTAGATTTATTTTAGCAAAAGTACTATTTATTATTTTTTACTTATTATATTTTATTTTTTTTATCGATTTTGAAACCCCAAATTTTTTGAGACTCTAGATAGTGGGTCAGCTTGCCCTAGCCAAAAAGCGGCCCTGATAATAAGATTGGTGTATTAGAGCAGCTCCAACGGCATGTTCTTTCTTGAGGTTCACAGTTGGCAAACGTAGCATGTGCTTTTTCTTTCCATTGAAGTTCTCCACCTGTCCAACGTAGCCATAGCAAGCAACGATTAGTTTTTAATTTTTTATATTATAAAATTAAAACTAGCCGTTGGCTAGTTACTTTTTTTTTTTTAACTTATTTTTTTTGTTTATAAATATAAGTTTCAAATTATTTTACCAACACAACATTTTTTTTACTTCTACATTCTCTTAAATTTCAAATTCCTCTCTCACAATTTTATTATTTTACTCTTCAACTTTAAATTTTTTTCCAACTATTTATTCTCATTAGGACAAATGGATCCTAATCAATTTCATTATCAACAAGCTATGTTCAATTTCATGCAAAATTATCAAAATCATAATCCTCAAAATTCTCAAATTCCATCGATGCCAACAAACCCCGCCATATTTTTTCCATCACCAAACAATCCAAATATGTATCATATACCTCAAATGAATTCTAATAGTATGGAATTTTCTACCCAAGTTCCACCATTTTCTACTCAAGTCGTTAAAAAAAAATCTCGAGAGCAATTTACAAGGGATGAGGATATACTTCTTATCCAATCATGGCTCAATGTTTCAAAGGATCCAATTGTGGGAGTTGATCAAAAGGCTGAGAGTTTTTGGTTAAGAATAGCTGCTAATTATAACCAGTATCGTGGGCAATCGCGGGAAAAGTTAGGGGCAATTAAAATGCCGATGGCATAGAATAAATGGTTTGGTTCAAAATTTGTTGGGTGTTACAAACAAGTCATTAATGGAAAGAAAAGTGGGACATCGATAACGATATCATGGCCTCTGCACATGCTTTTTTTGCTCAGGATGAAGGTACAACATTCAATCTTGAGTACGCATGGCGATTGTTAAAAGATGAACCTAAATAGATGGGAGAATCGATTGGAAATTCTTCAAAAGTAACAAAGACTTCGCTAGTGGGCGTCATCGGCTAACTCGGATACACCTTCAAGTTACGAGTTTAACTCATCATCACCAATGGGCGTCCAATGGGACAAAAAGCAAAAAGGAAGGGTAAGGCAAAGGAAATTCCAAATGCAACACAAGATGCAAGGAATAAAAGAGCAGCAACAATGGAAAGACTAGCTCAAAGTAAGGAGGACGAGCTAGAATTAAAGGCAATGCAAATCATCATGAAAGACACTTCTACTATGAGTGATAGTCAACGAGATATTCATGAAAAATATTGTAATAAGATGAAAAAAAAATATGGATTGTAGTTAGTATCACTTATGTAAAATGGACATTAGTACCACTTTAAATTATCAACACCTATGTAAAATGGTCATTAGTACCACTTTAATTTATCAACACCTATGTAAAATGGTCATTAGTACCACTTTAAATTATCAACACCTATGTAAAATGGTCATTAGTACCACTTTAAATTATAATAAATATTATGTTATTCAAACTAGCCGTTATTCAAACTAGCCGTTATTCAAACTAGCCGTTATTCAAACTATCCTTTATTCAAACTAGCCGTTATTCAAACTATCCTTTATTCAAACTAGCCGTTATTCAAACTAGCCGTTATTCAAACTAGTCGTTATTCAAACTATCCTTTATTCAAACTAGCCGTTATTCAAACTAGCCGTTATTCAAACTAGCCGTTATTCAAACCATTATATATACTATCACTTATGTCATTGTTTTCCCATTCTCATCTTATTCTTCTATCATACTTCTCTAATTCTTCTCTCATTTTTCTATCATTCTTAATTCACTAAAATGGATTCAGACAATTCAGATGATTTCGACCAAGAATTTTGGGAGTTGATTGAAGAAGAATTTATCGACGATAGTGATGAAGAACAATTGCTTGAAAATGAACGTCAATCTGGAAGTTCATCTATGCCAAAGAGAAGAACAATGGTAGATCGTAGTCGTGAAGAAGGGCACAATCGATTATTCAATGACTACTTCTCGGAAAACCCAGTATACACAGATGTTCAATTCCGAAGAAGGTTCAGAATGCATAGGCATGTATTTCTTCGAATTGTAGATGCCCTTGGAAATCATGATGAATATTTCTAAATGAGGGTTGATGCAACTGGTAAAATGGGTCTTTCGCCATTGCAGAAATGTACATCTGCTATTCGTATGTTGGCGTATGGGTCTCCTCGGTTGTAGACGAATATGTTCGAATAGGTGAAAGCACTTCAATTGAGTGCTTACAAAGATTCGTTCGGGGCGTGAATGCTGTATTTGGTGCTGAGTATTTGAGAAAGCCTAACAACACTGATGTTGAACATCTTTTATAAATGGGAGAGTCACGTGGCTTTCGGTATGTTGGGTTCCATTGATTGTATGCATTGAGTGGAAAAATTGTCTGTTGCATGGAAAGGACAATTTTGTCGAGGTGATCATGGAAAGCCCACAATCATGCTTGAAGCGTGGCATCACGGACTTATGGATTTGGCATGCTTTTTGGTATTCTTGGTTCAAACAATGACATTAATGTGTTAAACCAATCCAACGTGTTTAACGATATTTTGGAAGGACATGCTCCCAATGTGCAATATACAATCAATGGAACACCATATAATATGGGGTATTATTTAGCCGATGGTATATATCCCGAGTGGGCTACATTTGTGAAGACCATTTCAATGCCACAAGGAGAGAAGAAAAATTATTTGCTCAACATCAAGAATCGCTAGAAAAGATGTGGAGAGGGCATTTGGAGTGCTTCATCTCGATTTGCAATTATCGTGGCCCAGCGTGCAGCACATGGACACCCTCAAACATACCATATATCGTGCATCATATTGCACAACATGATTGTTGAAGATGAGCGACATACATATGGAGGTAATTTTGATTACTCTTATGATAATGTGGATAACAATCACTCAACAATCGAAACATTTAGCGGTCCTCATCCGAATCTTGCAACAAGACTACAAAGAAGAGCAAATATTCGTGAAAAACAAGTTCATCGTCAACTTCAAGGAGATCTAGTCGAGTATATTTGGGAATGTTTTGGACATGAAGATGATGACATTTAAGTTTGATTAATTTATGTGATGTTATTTATTTTTATTGTTTTTAATTATATGTAATGTATTTGAAATTAATTTTAATTATCATTTTAAATTATAAGTTTAATTTGAATTTTATTTATTTTATATAAATTTTAATTTAAATAATTAAAATTATTATTTTAAATGATATAGAATTTAATATGAATAAAATATTAATATATAAAGTAAAGTTGTGGGATTCATTATGAGTTCTTTAGAGTTGCACCATTGAAGTGAAAAATTTGTTAAGTTGCTTCAAGCTGACGTGGCTTAATGGGTCCCGCAAAAAACCTAAAATTGAGTTGCACAATTGGAGATGCTCTTTAATAGAGGAAGAAGTAAAAAAATAAATATGTGATGTTGCTTGAATGAGCCAATATATGATATTACAATTTGCACATATACTTAGATATTGAAAAACATGATGAGTTAACTTCAACGAAAATAACACCGATTTATGCTTCGTGTTCAATAATGCATTTTGGACAGAAGGATATAAATGCACAATCATACTAGTAAGGCATATTAAAATCATATATGATTTTCTCACAATATGGTTAATGACGCATTTTAGATGAGAATCATTGTTTATAATATTTTTACATTATACAATATATTAAACATTATTTCTAATTTACTGATCACAATTCACACATGTAAATTGATAGTATAACAAACGATTAATTAATATAACTTTAATTTAAAGAAAAGTTAATTTTATTAAATATCATTTAATAGGTGAACATAAGTAATTCATTATTAAATATGGATGAGTTAAATAAATTAATATTAATAATTAATAGAATTAAATATATCTTAGTAAAATTATTATTTTATAGCTAATTAAAATAAATTAATTAAATATTAACTTACTTTAGCAAGACCATAAAATATAAGTTTCAATGTTTTAGACACTCGATCACTTTCGGAGAATTCTCTCGAATGATTTTATGTTGGTGATTAAAGTTAAAGTATGTTGCAAAATATTTTAAAAAAATTTAAAGTGGTTCATTTAATATTTGATTCGTGATTAATAATTTAACTAAAATATTATTAAATATTTTGACATTAAATATTGACCTTCTCTCGCACCTAGAATCATATTTAGGGATAATTTAGAAACATTCTTGAGACCTTTTTCAATTAAGATTAGAGCTTGCAACTCTTTTCAAGTTGAATTGCATGGAATCATGTTTGCTATTGAATATGATAATAAAAAGATTTGGAGAAATATTTGTCTTGAAACTAACTCAACGATGTTCATTAGATCATTTTATAATATTGTTCTTTAGCACCTTTTAAATCAATGAAAGAATACTTTCCGCACTATACATTTTAGATTCAAGATATTTTACATTTTCGAAGAGGATAATAGATGTGTAGATAGATTAGCCAATACATATATTTTTGTTGAATATGACACTATTCACTTTCTATTTATACTTATAAATTTTTTTTAGAGATAGTTAGAGAATGTCCTATCGTTTTTGTTAATTCTTTTATGAGTTATATTTTATTTCTCCAATCATTTTTATTTTTTCTTTCCTTTTAATAAATTACCTTTGTCAATTAAAAAGTATGTTAATAGATTATTATGCTAAATAGTCTCTCTAAAATTGCTAATAAGTATTCCATGTAGACACTTTGAATTTAATTAAGAAAACAAATATATAATAAAATATAATATAATATAATATACACCTTTGTTTTCATATATACTTTCAATTTTTCTCCATTTTTTAGATGATTTTTTTTTTATAAAACTTTTGATTTATAGTATTAGCAATTTGTTTATACTAGTATATTATGAGAAATTATAAAAAAAACATAATAATGATATTAAAGATTGAACTCTGGACCAATAACTTGCACTCATCCAACTAAATTAACACATTTCAATTGAGTTATCAATTTAATTTTCAACAAGTCATTCTTCTTTTATCATTTTCTTAATTTTATCACGTTTATTTATCGCATTTCTTTAGGAATCGCTTCACCTTCATCTTTTTCTTATTTTTTTAGTTTTAATATTTTTAATAAATAAAGGATTGAGAACATGTGATTTATTTTAGAAAGCTTCTATGCTTTGAATACCGATATAACTTTGTTAGACATATTTTATTTGATATATTTAAATGACTATAGAGAAAGAAGCGTCTGTGAATTTCTTGATGAATCTACGTGATGGAGAGATGGACAATTAAGTCAATAAATATTCTAGTGTACGACTAGGTAGAAGAGAAACATACATGTGTGGATTTGAATGAGTTTTCCCCACTAGTGAGTTGAGTAGAAGAACATGAGTAGAGTAGAAAAGAATACACAACCCTTAAAACTGCTTTAAATAGAGTAGTCAAACATGAAAAAACGTGTTTTGACAACTTACATGCTTTCATATAATTTGTATTTGACATTTTTGATTTCATATCATCAGATGCAATGATCTTTTATAAAAATTTCAAAGGCTCATACATATTGTGTCTAAAGTAAAAAAAAAAATAAAAAAAAAAGTTATCTAAGCTCTTGTGCATTATAGTGACTTATTAAAAATGTACATTTTCATTCAATAAGGTCGTAATTATTATGAATGACTTTTACGAGTTTTTAGAACAATGATGATAATTTTTTATGTTACACTTAACTCATAGGATTGTCATTATTATTAATGAGTTTTACCTATTTTTTGAACAAGACGATGGTTCTTTGTGTTACACTCAACTCTAGTTATACTTTTTTTTTTATTCTCTCTATTTTAGTTACTTTTTTTTTTTGTATAATCACTATTTTCATTTATTTATATTTATATTTTAATTCAATAATACTATTATATTTAATTTTAAAATTATTTTTATTAGTGATTGAATAATAATGAGATTTAAAATCTAGAACATCCGATTAATAGAATTTGTTTAATAGAATTTGTTGTGTATTTTGGACCGAGTTTAAAGTAAAAAACCCAAACAATTCAAAGCTAGATGTAAATATAATATCATCTAATTTAATATAATTTATTTCGGAATCAATTTTTAAACATTTAAATTTTAATTATTTATTAGTAATTTTTAATTTATTGTATTTTACAAAAATATCATTGATGTAAAAATATACTTATAATAATAATAAAAAAGTAAAGTCAATAAATAATAGATGAAGCTAATATAAATTTCTGAAAAAAATAAAAGTATAAAAATAAAAGTTTTAACTTTAATCAATTAAAATTGGAATACCTCTCTCACTTTATAATTTTATAAATTTTTTTGAATACTTATGTCATAAAATTTTCAATTCAATGAATATAAAAAATAATTTTAATACAATAAATATAAAAAAATAATTTTAATACAAAACGAAAAAAAGTTAAAAAATCCATTTTCTTTTTCCCTTATTTTGTTGAACCGACCCCATAAAAGTCTCAAAACACATATAAATAAGGGAACAAAAAAGGGGAAAAAAATCACACAGAAACTCAAACAAAAAACAAATCTCAGAAAAAACATTCATACACAGTTTCAACAACAAACTGCTCTGTCTGATTTCTCTCCTTCTTTTCTCGTCAGGTATAATTCCTTTCATTTTTGCTATTTTCATTATCAATTCAATGAAATTTAAATTGAAAATCAATGAATGCAATTCGGTAAAGTTGTAGTTTTTATGATAGTTATTAGGTTTTTTGTTTTCATTTCTAAGTTATGATTAAACTATGATGTGTGTAATCTTGAATTGGAATTGGTTTTTCTTTTTGTGTTTTTGTAATGGGTTTGTTGTTTCTTTAATGTATTTTATGTAATTTTAGTTAGGGATGAATGTAGAGGTAGTTGAATTTTGTGGTTTGGTTGATTGAACTAATTGGGTTAGTTTTGAATTTGATGGGTAGGTAAATATTGTGGTTTTGTTGTTGTGAGTTTGTTGATGGAGGTTATTGTTAGTAATGGTTTAAATTTTGGGTGCAGAAGGAATATTGGAAGGAATGAGCTTGCAAATGAGACGAGAAAGAAGGGAAGGGTCGAGGTTCCCTTCACAACGTCCTCCTCGACAGTTGTGGGTTCCGAAAGGGACGGGAGGTTCAGCCTCAGCCGCTGCTGAAGCCAGCGTGGAAACTACTGCCACTACTGGTGTATCAAATACTGCCACCGCAAGTGTTGCTCAGCCTACGGGTTTGCAGTCTCGTGAGAAGAATGCTAATGGGGATGGTGGTTCGTCTAATCAAGGGGGTGTTAGTGCTCCACTGTTGGGGAGGCATAGAAGTAATCATCATGGTTATCATAGGGTGGAAAGGGAACATGTTGCTCATGATGTTGAAAGGGGGCATGTTGCTCATAGGATGGAAAGGGAACATGTTGGTCATCGCGTGGAAAGGGGACATGTTGGTCATCGAGTGGAAAGGGGACATGTTGGTCATCGAGTGGAAAGGGGAGGTGATAGAGGGAGGAGTGGAGATATGGTGGGGAGGGAATACGGAACAAGGGACTCTAGTTTGCCTCAATTGGTGCAGGAGATTCAGGAGAAGCTCACGAGAGGTACTGTGGAGTGTATGATTTGCTATGATATGGTTCGTAGGTCTGCTCCTGTTTGGTCTTGCTCCAGCTGCTACTCTATCTTTCACCTGAACTGTATCAAGAAGTGGGCTCGTGCGCCCACCTCGGTTGATTTATCAGCGGAGAAGAATCTAGGGTTTAATTGGCGGTGTCCTGGTTGTCAGTTTGTGCAACATACGTCTTCAAGGGATATAAAATATGTATGCTTTTGTGGAAAGAGGGTAGACCCTCCGTCTGATTTGTATTTGACCCCTCATTCGTGTGGTGAACCATGTGGAAAGCCTCTTGAGAAAGAGGTGTTTGCTACTGAAGGGAGAAAAGATGAGCTTTGTCCTCATGCTTGTGTCTTGCAATGCCATCCGGGTCCGTGTCCTCCATGTAAAGCATTTGCCCCTCCTCGTTTGTGCCCTTGTGGGAAGAAAAGAATCGCCACTCGTTGCTCTGATCGGCAGTCTGATCTTACTTGCGGTCAGCGCTGTGATAGGCTTATTGATTGTGGACGTCATCGCTGCGAAAATGCTTGCCATGTGGGTCCTTGTGATCCTTGTCAGGTGCTAATCAATGCATCTTGTTTTTGCAGTAAAATGGAGCAGGTTATTTTTTGTGGGGAGATGGCTATGAAAGGTGAGTTTAAACCCGAAGGTGGAGTTTTTTCTTGTGGTTCCAATTGTGGAAAGGAACTTAGTTGTGGTAATCATATCTGCCATGAAGCATGTCATCCCGGCAGCTGCGGTGAATGTGAATTTTTACCAAGCCGGGTTAAGACATGCTGTTGTGGGAAAACAAAGCTGGATGTAGAACGGAAGAGTTGTGTGGATCCAATACCTACCTGCTCACAAGTATGTGGCAAGCGCCTTTGTTGTGGTATACATGATTGTCCGGAGCCATGCCATGTTGGGGACTGTCCGCCGTGTAAGGTCCAAATTTCACAGAAATGCCGCTGTGGCTCAACTTCCCGAACTGTGGAGTGCTACAAAACAATATCAGAGAATCAGAAATTTACTTGTGAAAAGCCGTGTGGGGCAAAGAAAAATTGTGGAAGGCACCGATGCAGCGAAAAGTGTTGTCCATTGTCTGGTCCAAGCATTCATTTGAATAATGCGGATTGGGATCCTCACTTCTGTTCCATGCTATGTGGGAAGAAGCTGAGATGTGGCCAGCATGTGTGCGAGACGTTGTGTCATAGCGGTCACTGTCCACCCTGTCTTGAAACAATCTTCACTGATTTAACATGTGCTTGTGGTAGGACCTCAATTCCTCCTCCCCTACCTTGTGGTACAATGCCTCCCTTGTGTCAACTTCCATGTTCGGTTCCTCAGCCATGTGGTCATTTGGGCTCTCATAGTTGCCATTTCGGAGATTGCCCTCCTTGTTCAGTGCCCGTGTCAAAAGAATGTGTTGGTGGCCATGTCATTCTTAGGAACATACCTTGTGGCTCAAATAATATTAGATGCAATAATCCCTGTGGAAGGACTAGACAATGCGGTTTACATGCATGTGGTAGAACATGTCATTCACCACCTTGTGATGTTCTACCTGGTTTTGTGGAAGGTTACCGAGCACCATGTGGACAGACATGTGGTGCTCCGAGGAGTGGCTGCCGGCATATGTGTATGGCTCAATGTCACCCTACATTTTCATGCCCGGATGTAAGATGCGAGTTCCCTGTAACAATTACTTGTTCTTGTGGTCGAATAACGGCGAATGTTCCGTGTGATGTTGGTGGTAGCAATAGTAATTATAATGCTGATGCAGTATATGAGGCTTCAATTATTCAAAAATTGCCTGTGCCGCTTCAACCGGTTGATGCAAACGGCCAAAAAGTTCCCCTTGGACAAAGAAAGCTGATGTGTGATGAAGAATGTGCTAAGTTGGAGCGGAAACGGGTTCTTGCGGATGCATTTGACATCACTCCAAGTCTTGATGCTCTCCATTTTGGTGAGAATTCTTCTTTTGAATTGCTTTCCGACACTTTTAGACGAGATCCAAAGTGGGTTTTGGCTGTTGAAGAAAGATGCAAAATATTAGTACTTGGGAAAAGCAAAGGAACAACACATGGTTTAAAAGTCCACGTCTTTTGTCCTATGATAAAGGATAAAAGAGATGCTGTGAGATTGATTGCTGAAAGATGGAAGCTCGCAGTGAATGCTGCTGGTTGGGAGCCAAAGCGGTTTATCGTGATTTCCGCTACCCAAAAATCTAAGGCTCCAGCCCGTGTGCTCGGGGTTAAGGGCACCACAACTTTAAATGCACCTCTTCCTACTGCATTTGATCCATTGGTTGATATGGACCCGAGGCTTGTCGTTTCATTTCCAGACTTGCCAAGGGATGCTGATATTAGCGCGTTGGTACTTCGATTTGGCGGCGAATGTGAGCTTGTTTGGTTGAATGACAAGAATGCTTTAGCTGTTTTTCACGATCCTGCCCGAGCTGCAACTGCAATGAGGAGGTTGGATCATGGAACAGTTTATCAGGGTGCTGTTTCGTTTGTCCAGAATGTTGGAGCATCTGCGGCATCTTCGGTTACCAATGCTTGGGGAGGGACAAAAGAGGGAGGAGGATTGTCAACACTGAGAAGCAATCCATGGAAAAAGGCGGTGGTTCTTGACCCAGGATGGAAAGAAGAATCATGGAGTGATGAGCCATGGGGTACCGGTGGTTCTGTGAATATCCAACCAGCTGTTTTGAAGAAAGAAGCGCCAATACCCGCTTCAACGAATCCTTGGAATGTTTTAAACCAGGAATCAAGTTCAAGCTCATCGTTTACAGCTGTCATGAGAAGCGAAGCTTCTGGAAAACAAACACAAAGCAGTGATGTCTCAACCAGAGTGCAGTCTTCTACCGGCGGAGCAATTGGAGGAAACAAGGATGCAACAGAAGCTGCTGAAGTTGTAGAGGATTGGGAGCAGGCTTTTGAGTAAGAGTCAAGTTATGAACATCAAATAAAAAAAACTTTTATTGTGAAAATTTTTACTGTTTAAAAGTAGACATGAATGAGAGGGTTAAGGTATATTTCCTAGCCATATTTTGTCAATTTTTGGCAAGTTGAGGTTGTTTTCCTCATTTTAGGTATAAATGTTTTAAAATTCAAACTCATTGGATCCTCTTTTCCCAGATTGAGCAACAGGTATTAGGTTATAGGGGAAAAAATGCATTTTGTTCTTGCTCTATATTTTGTGAAAGTGCATTGATTAGTTAATGAAATCTTGTTTGGATTTACCAAAAAAAAAAAAAAAAACTTGTTTGGATTTTCTATTGATTGAAGTTTATCACTTGAAGCCCTTAAAGGGTTCTTCTCTTCAGTCCTAATATTACAATGTCAAAGACAGTTTTTGGCAGATTTTTGTTTTGAATCATGTTATTAGTGTGAAATAGTTTTCGACTTTATAGATGATAAATCTCGGTCGAAGAAATTGACTTGTCACCTTTAGTGGAATCTCTCATTCTAACTATTTTTCTTCTTGCAAAGTTTGAATTTGAGACCATTCAAGATTTTGAGTGCTGGATCGTAAGATCATCATAAGATCTTACATGCTAAGGATGTTTGAGAGTGTCACGATCAGAGAAAGATCAATTTGGTCGCTGGCGTGGTCAAGTTTTAAGAATTTTTTAAACCGACCTATTCTATTAAAGATTGTGTTTGATTACATTGTTTGAGACATTGCTTAAGGAACCGAACTGATTCCAGTTAGACTCAGACAAATGCAATCTTGATAAGTGATTGCAGAATGCATAGACTTCAAGTGTTCTTAAATAATTTCATATTGTAGTTGTTTTTTCCTACAACATTTTGCAAATTGAAGTAATAATTGGAGCCAGAAGTTCTTAACTCTAATTCTGATAGTATTCATCTACATTTTTGTAATCAAGTAATAGATATTTAAATAACAGAAATTTGATTAATTAACCTATATTAAAGGATACTTCATTTTTAAAACATAATGTAATCAAGATTTTAGGTCATGTAAAAATTATTGTATAATGGTAGTTCAAGTTTAAAAACACGAACTTTCAGAATGATTTAAACTTTCAGATGATTCAACGTTTTAACTATTATATTTATAGTTGGGCGTCTATTTATTTTTTTTGATAGAGAACAATCTCATTCATTAGATGAAAAAGAGAGTACAAACATAGAGAAAGAGAATGTGTTAGGGCATTTCTCTTCCACACATTAACAACAACACTAATAGTCAAGACTAACAAACTATGGACATCAAAAAACTTTGAGAGGCTAGAAACTAAAAGGAAGGTACCAATCCAAAATTTTAATCCAATAAACCAATCAAAATTCTTCCGCAAGAGACAACTGAGATTTGAAACCCCATTCTTTAAATCTATCTAGCTATGGATCATATCTTTAGCTTTGACACTAGTTTTATCACGCTCAAATCGATTATTCAGGTTCACAATATTGATTAATCTCATAATTTATGGATAAACCATATGTTGACTGAAAAGAGGAGTTTGATTTGCCACATCCTTAGTAAGATTCTTACTCGAAAACACATTTCCTTCATCCAAACTTCTTTGAGACATTTCATCAAATACCTAGAGCACAAATTTAAAACAACCTAAGCCTAATAACAAAACATCCAACAAAACAAACCAAGTAAGAAACAATAGAACCCACAACAAAACAAGCACAATAAAATAAACTATTACATGAACACACATGAACTTCGGGCTTCCTTATCTTTCGGTGGGAGTCATTTTCCATGTTGATACCACTCTGGGTCATCGGTTACAGGAGGTGATTTTGGGATTGTAATCGATTGATGGTTGATGGTGGAGAGAAGATGGAGTTTGATGGAGGTTGGAGGAAGAAACATGTACGGATCTAACATGGATGAAGGTTTTAAAGGAATGAGAAGCGAGGAGGGGAAATTTACAGTGGGGGGAGAACCTCCATTGAAGAGAAGATGACCACCATAATGGTGGTGAATATCTCCGATGAGGGAGGAGGAGTCCCTACAAGAGAAGAGATGACACCCATAAAAAGAGGAGAACCCCATGTTTGATACGTGCCTATGTAGAATATTATCACTTTTCTTTCTTAGTGTTGTTCTAGTTGCGCGTTTATTCAAGTTAAGAATCCAAGTTAGTTTTCTAGTTTTGCAAAATCACATTAAAGATTATTTGGGATGTACAAATTTTCCTATTTAGTTGTTTGTTTGATTGTTTTTTAGAGTTATTTTTTTGCCTAAGTTATGTTGAGAAAAATAAGTGTGAGTTGAAAGTGATGAAAAATAAGTGTGAGGAAATCTCACGTTGATTAGAAGTGGAGATTGAAAATTTTATAAGGGAGGAAATCAACACTTTAAGATTTTAGATGAATATGTGGAGTGTCTCTCTCACGTATTTTTGAGCGAAAAATAAAACAAAATATAGATAAGAGGAACACAAAAACAACAAAAAACATAGAGAAAAAGAGGAACACGATAGCAACACAATGACATAACGTGAAAACTTCAAAATCGGAGAAAAAATCGTTGTCAATGTCAAATGACAACCGAAAAATAACACTATGTAAAAATTATTATAACACATAATTTACCATCAACCATCCTACGGCCTCCAATAAACCCACACTTCTCTGAATTAAATACTTAACTACATCTCACAAAGCGCAAGAGCCTAAGAGAAAAGAAATACAAATTTAATATATTTTTGACTGGTGTATCTTATTGTAAGTTCCCTGTTTTTTAGGATTGGCATCAATTTTGTAAACAAATAATAGAAGCAATAATGTAATGTGCAATAGGATATTTAAGAACTTGTAAATCCTATTGGAATGTCTGAACATGTTGTGTTGAGTAAAATCAACATTTGGAACAACATGTCGAAAGAGATGTCATGACATTAGACATCAGACATCACGCTACTTAATTGTTAAAGTTGTTACAATTATGTTTTAAATTGTGCAGAATATTAAGGGAATATTATGCATCCTATATGGCGTGTTAGTGAAGGCATATGTGGAGGTCTAGAAGATTCAATCAGAAGCTAAGGAGAAAAATCAAATTGAAGACCTTGATTGTAGTAGAAGTTTTTTGCTGTTTGTTTTCCGCAGAGTTTGTTTATGTAGTTTGTTACAACTGATATGATGTTGTTTGAAGGCCCAAATCCAGTTGGGTGATAGGTTATAAATAAGGACTTTCTAACCTAGTTTTATTAAGCTATCCAAATATAGAAATATGTAATCATTAGGGTTAGACGTATGTGTGAACCACCCGGATTGTGGGATAGTCACTGATTTGTACCTCGAAGCCCGTAGGTAAGAGAATAGTTGTACTCACTCAGAAGATGTGAAGAAATAAGTTGATTCATGTTCTTGGAAGAAGATTTGAAGCAATTCCAAGTATGTGTGTCAAGATTTTTTTGAATGTTTTTGTATTTGAAGAAGTGTTCTTCAAATAGGTTGCTATTGTTGCAGGGGTTTGCAACAGTTAGGTTTCACTAGGGAGTGAGCAGAGGTTTTCTTGTCTTAGATGATCTTCTAAGATAAAGGTTTCATTGGGTAGTGATTAGGTAAATCAGAGGTTGTTTATCTGTAAACCAGAGGTTGTTTACATAAAATAATACTACTGATAGTGGAGTCTTGTTCCTGGCTTGGTAGCCCCCAAATGTAGGTTGGTTTGAACCGAACAGGGTTAATAAACCGGATGTGTTCTTTATGTTTCATGCACAGTTTTATTACTCTAACTTGTCTGTTTATTTTAATGTCAGATCAGATGTCTCGACATCCTAATAGGACATCTGAGTCTGTTGTTGCACCAGAATTTCAATTGGTATCAGAGCAGGTATCTTGTCTGTTTCTGGATGAGATCCTAGGGAGGATACTTTCTAGTTTTGAACAAGGTAAAAGATTTGTATTGAAGAATTGTTTGAACAAGGCTTGTTCATATTTTATGGTCCCTTGAACTGGAGGATGGACCTATTTATAGAAGACTAGAAAAACCTGACCAGAACTCGTGTGTCTTCTTGGTGAAAGAAAAGATGAAGCTAAAACAGAGGAATAAAGAGTTCAAAGGCTTCATGAGGGAGTGGAGACCTTGGATTAATTTAAGGATTACTGTTCAACTATTATTTAGCAAAAGAGAAAAACTATCAAAACCTTCATGCGGGAGTGAAGATATTGATAAGATAAGTCTTAAGCTTATGTGTGCTTAAACACTGTTCTGGTTATGGTATTGGTGATGTCTAGTTTATAGCTTGGTGAGAAGCTACTGTACGCAGGGTTGATTTATTTTCAATCCTAAGTTTTTATGCTTATGCTTAGATTATGGTATAAGAATCATGTATAAACTTTGTTGAAGTATTGTTGTATTCTGCTGCATGGCTCTTGATATAACCCTTATAGCACAAGAAGTATTCTAGGGTTATTTTTTTTCAACAGAATATATGGCATATTTTTTAAACTACAATAAAAGTGTCAAAGATACTTGAGATCTTCCTCAAGTCAACTCATAAAGACATGTATTAATGGAGTTGATGAGAATCAATTGATCAATGATCCTCATGCACATATGCATATTGTTTGAAGACGTTGAAGATTATCAAGGATAGTGTGTTCCAAAAAGATGGAACTGATGTTCTATGGGATGTTAGAACATTATGTCAGCAGGTATACAGCTACCAGCTGAAGAACATATGTTTTGGGTGCTAAACAAGAATGTGTTGAACATGTATGTTTGGAAACTACTCCTGATCTGGAAGAGGATACATCTGATTTGTATTAGTTAATCAAGACACAATTAATAAACTATCTACTCCCGATGTCAGTTTATTTCTTACCAAGGCTTATGGGAGTATAAAAGTTGAGCTCAATGCCCTCAAAAAGGACTCATAAAGGTATCTCTTACAGTACCTTTATGTACACGAGATGAGCTTGTATCTGGAAGATCCTTCTGATCAAAGGAACTAGAATTTATGAGATTCTGTTCGTGACCACAGAAAAGATTCTGCTTGGAGTAAAGTACTGTTATCCAACCACAATATATAATGGTCCTGAGTGTTGACTGCCCTAAATATCAAACATGTTATTGTGATATATTGTCTTGGGTGGGTATTGTCTTAAAGAATCAAGAGAGACAAATTTTTGTGTCATGCCTAGGTAAGTCTGTTCCAGAAACCTAGTAGAGGGAATCTCCTTTGTAGATACAGACAATGGCATCCATCATCTCAAAGTCGGAATGGAAGCATGAAGAAAAGCTTATTGAGATGTGGCTCATGTTGTCCCCTGATTATGTTGATTGTCTGATCCTGGAGTTTGATCAGTTGTTGTTAGTTGTGTTTTCTATGTTCCCCCCCCCCCCCACAAGTGTTGGTATGAGTATGGATGTTACCCTCAGAACCATACTATAATGGATGATGTTGGAACATCATCTCAATGTCTTCAGCCATAAAATTTTGTATTGTTGCTTGGAAGTAAGCTCAAATGGTGAAGAAGTAATTAGTTAATATTATCTAGTGTGAGTAGATAATTCTACTGACAAACTAGTAAGTACTTTGATGGGATACTAAGTACTTATTAGTATGTAGCTTGAATGCCAAATACATATACTTTTTCGGGAGTTGAGTCAATGTCTGATGTATTCAGGCTAATATATGAGCTGAATGTGAATATTGAGCACATATTAATCTTCACAAGTTTAGGATGTGTGGCAACATTATCTGGTGAGTACATGAAGAGTTGATTCCCTGTTAAGAGATGGATACAAATGTTAACAAATATCTTGATGGGAGATGGATATTTTTGTGATAATTGTGTGGAAATCTGAATTCAGAATCAAGTGCAATGAAGTATGTGATGTAAAGAAAAGAGTGTTCTACATGGAGATGTAACATCACAACTGTTGAAGCCACCAGATATTGAGATAAGGCATATAATATTCAGACTTATCTTATGAAGACGTATCTCTGGTTATACACATGGTTGATAATGAGGTTTCTTTTATTACAAGTAACAAAGTATGTAAATCTAAAACTTGTGTAGCAAGCAAACTAATGATTCATAATTTGGAAACTGTGGCAAATTCCAAATTAAGAATGCTTCTAGTATTGTGAGGACTAAAATCAATTGTGTCCTTATTTTGTGTAACACATGGGAGCAAGGGTATTTTGGAAAGCCCTAAAGTGCCAATGTTGAAGGGGAGCGGCTATCTGTGTGTTAATTTATGCTTCCAAATGTAATTGGTGCTATGTATAAGAGAAACAAGTGATAATGGCTATACTTGTGCATCTGTGAACGTTCTAACTGATATTTAAGCATCTATCTTTTGTATCTCTGATACTGATTATGGTGTGCTAATATTTCTGTCAAGCTGCAACTGAGGGGGGGAAAATATTCTTTTGGAAGTCTGAAGAGGAAGTTTATGCTGCTATGGATTAGAGTGTCCTGGAGATGAAATTGTTTTTGTTGTTTTGGAAGAGCAGTTGAGAGATAATTATGATATTTGAGCCAAAGAAGATAAGTTCTGAAGAAGTGTTGTGGATGCCTCATATGATGTTGAAACATCAATATTCTTGTGAATTTCAATATACAAGTCTCAATATCAGTGGATAATGTGCCTATTGAAAGAAGAAATATAGTCTGAATACAAAAGAAAATATTATCATACACTAAAAATAAATTGGTTATTAAATTCAAACTACTTAGGGGGAGTATTGAGAAGTGTCCTTGTAAATATATCTCCATGGAGGAATTCGGTCAAAGCCACATGCTATGAAACAATCCGGATTGGTGAAAGAAGAGGCAGTAGTCACATGTAACTTCAAGATGTACAAAGATGAGGTAACCTGTGCCTTTATTGGAACTAACCCATGTCAACAGAAACAACCAAACTATATTAAAGATGGTCAGAGTTAGTTTGGACGGTACAAAGTTGTTTTTAGTGCAGCCTTTCAAGCCAAAATTTATTCTCCTTGACCAAAGACCAAAAGCTGTTATATCCTGGACTATTTATAGAGGATCTCTCTACCTCTATTATCAAATGAACATTTGTTGTATTGAACTTCACGAGGTTCATTCGAGTTTGGGCTTCATGCGCCTGGATCTAATTTTGTGAAGGCTCACATTGCCAAATTTTTGCTAAAAAGGAGGAGAGAAAGTGTATCACTCAGAAATTAAAACAAGAAAGGGTGAAATTTTGTTTAAGTCACAGTGTCTTCCAAATAGACCATACCAATATGATTATCAGGTTCTTGCTTGGAGTTTTAGTTGTGACTTGTGATCTGAGTTATGAACACAGTTGTGACTTGTGTTCTGAGTTACATAGAGAAATTTCAAAATTCCCTCTGAAATGTTTCTTATACTACTCAGGAGGCAGTATATCCCGCAGTCCAACACCGAGTCTTCTCCCTTATCCTACCTTGAACACCTGGGGTTGGTTCAATGGAGAAAAGAATATGTTGAATGGGATGTTCACACATTGCCTGCAACTCAAGATATGAAGATGTATGCAGAAAACAAGGGATATTTCTGTTGAATAAGTTTTAATTGTTAATTGTAAATTATTGTTGCTGCTTCAATGTAATGTTTTATTATATATTTTGTACTTATTTGTTTTAGCCAAAAATTGCCAAATGGGGAGATTGTAAGTTCCTTGTTTTTGAGGAGTGACATCAATTTTGTAAAACAAATAATAGCAGCAATAATGTAATGTTCAATAGGATATTTAAGAACTTGTAAATCCTATTGGAATTCCTGAACATGTTGTGTTAAGTAAAATCAACATCTGGAACAACATGTCGAAAGAGATGTCATGACATCAGACATCACGTTACTGAACTGTTAAAGTTGTTACAGTTCTGTTTTAAGTTGTGTAGAATATTCTGGGAATATTATGCATCCTATGTGGCGTGTTAGTGAAGGAATATGTGGAGGTATAGAAGATTCAATTAGAAGTTAAGGAGAAAAATCAGATTGAAGACCTTGATTGTAGCAGAAGTTTTCCGCTGTTTTTTTTCTGCAGAGTTTGTTTATACAGTTTGTTACAGCTGATATGTTGTTGTTTGAAGACCCGAATCCAATTGGGTGATAGGTTATAAATAAGGACTTTGTAACCTAGTTTTAGAAAGCTAGCCAAATATAGAAAGATGTAATCATTAGGGTTAGCCGTGTGTGTGAACCACCCGGATTGTGGGATGGTCACTGATTTGTACCTCGAAGCCCGTAGGCAAGAGGATAGTTGTACTCACTAAGAAGCTGTGAAGAAATGAGTTAAGTTGTATTCTTTGAAGAAGCCTTGAAGAAATTTCAAGTATGTGTGTCAAGAGTTTTTGACTATTTTTGTATTTGAAGAAGTGTTATTCAAATAGGTTGTTATTGTTGCAGGGGTTTGCTACAGTTAGGTATCACTAGGGAGTGAGAAGAGGTTCTCTTGTCTTAGATGGTCTTCTCACTACGTCAAAAGCACTTTTGGTAGCACTACAAAGACAACGCTTTTGGTAAAAAGCGCTGCTATAGGTTGCAGAAAAAAATTCTCTAGAAAAAGCGCTTTCTAAGGCTACCTTTAGAAAGCGCTTTATAAAAGCGTTGCTAAAGGTTAACCTTAGAAAGCTCTTTTAAAAGCACTGCTATAGGCATATGAAATGAAAGCGCTTTTAGGAGCGCTTTTAAAAGCGCTATCGTTGCTAGTTTTATATTTAAAATTATTAATCTTAAAAAGTGCTTTTAAAAGCGCTACCATAGGCATATGAAATGAAAGTGCTTTTTAGGAAAAAAGCGCTTTCATTTCATATGCCTATAGCAGCGCTTTTAAAAGCACTGTCTTTGCTAGTTTTATATTTAAAATTGTTAAACCCTAAACTAATTCTTTCTATTTTCCCTTCTCTGACCCACAATTTTCACTGTTCTCTCTTCATCGTTCTCACCTGTACTCGCGTCCGTCATCGGAAACCTTCATCTCTCGCCGTTCCATCCAAACCGCCATCACCGGAAACCTCTGTCTCTGTGTTAACTCTTCACAACCAACTCTTCACTGTGTTCTTCATCGTCTCACCAGTATTCGCATCCATCACCAGAAACCTCTGTCTCTGTGTTCTTTACTGCCTCACCAGTACTCGCGTCCGTCACTGCCTCACCATTTGCAGCTTCTTTAAGTGGTAAACATATTCACTTTCATCCTTTTTGTTGATTTAATTCCCAGTTTTGTTTGATTGTTTTTGGTTTGATTGTGGTTTTTTGATAATGGAACTCTGTTTGGATTTGTTAGGTTTTTTGTGTTGGCAGTGTTTTTTTATAGATAATGGAAAATGTTTTGTGTTTTGGTGATTTGTGGTGTAATTGTTAGTTCGGGAATTTCGATTGTTCATTACAAATAATCACTGATATACTCGTGGAAAATCTGGAGCCTACTCAGCATAATTTCGATTGTTCATTGCAAATAATCACTGATATACTCGTGGAAAATCTGGAGCTACTACTCGGTATAGCTCTATGGAAGATTATTAGCTTGGTTTTGTTTGATTGTTGAAACTTTCTGATTTATTAGTGCCTAAATTGAGTTGAGATTGTGATGATTTAGTTGAAATCTGTGAACTGATTTTGGATACTTAGTTTGTTTGGTCAACTTGCTAAAAGGAATTGGGTCGTTACACTCTCTAATTTGTCAATACTCTCCAAACTTTAGATTTAGAGGTATTTCACGGATAAGAAATTTGGTTAAAATTGAGGTAGCAGGAACTCAATTTTAAAGGTGTTTTTACCCTTATAGTCAAGTGCAATACCAATGTTCTTCTCTATCCAATTGAATTTTAACACAAGTTTTGGTTTCTAGTATTTATAGGGTCTGTTTTATGACATCCCAAACAAATTATTGACTATGTCACTAAGTGGCAAAAGTGTGTCATTATTTAGCATAGGAATAATCAGAATTACCTCATGAGTTTATTATATATTCTGAATAATCAGAATTACCTCATGAACCTTACAAATTCTACATAGACATGAAATAAAATTGATATAAGTGTGGCTACTAGTGTAACTATACACCAATGGCTGAATTTTTGTGACGTCTTGGCTGAATTTTTAATTTGAACTTGGAACGGTGACTTCGGTTATGGTGACGTTGTGAGTTCCGTTTGCATTGAATTCTAGTTCGAGATAATTTCATTGAGCATGATTGAATTTAGGTAGTTGCAACCCGAATTTTGGTTTAGGGGTTTAGAACTTGAGTTTCTTTGATTTTAGTTTCATTTGTAAATTGAATTTCTTGAATGATCGATTACTTTGTTCTTGAATTGTTCATATATAAGTTTCTTGAATTGTTTCATATGTTATGACTTATCGTTGATGTTGTTTTATATGTACAACTTCTCGACGTTGTTGTTCGGTAAATCCGAGGTAAATTTCTTCCTCAAATTACTGTCATTGTGATGAATTTGTCTGAAATTGCGTGAATATGTTGCATTTTCTTGCTCCGGATCCATTCCGTGTATACTTTGCGTTTTGACAGAAACGCATTATACCGTTTTGTGCCCTAATTAGTTGTTTTTGTTTAGCTTAATTAGTAAAACCATGGATAAGACATAGATGTATTCCAATCGATTATCGAAAGAGCACGAGAATGGGGTATCGGAATTCGTTAAGTTTGCTATTGCGCACGCCAAAGACCCCAGTTGAATGACATGTCCTTGTTTCTGTTGCTGTTATGGGATTTGGGTTGACGAAATTCAGTTGACATGGCATTTAATACGGTATGAAATTGATAGAAGTTATACATGTTGGAATATGCATGGTGAGAAAAGTAACGGGAATGTTGAATCGGGGGATAATAGGACCTATGCTTCAAACAACAATTGCACAGATACATACGATTATGATCGAGTCGAAGAGATTGCAGAAGCACTTGAAGAAGATCTTAATGATTGTCCCAAAATGTTCGAGAGGTTGGTAAGCGATGCAGAGAAATTGTTGTATAATGGTTGTACAAAATTCACAAGATTGTCTGCGGTATTAAAGTTGTACAACTTAAAGGCAGACAATGGATGGTCGGATAAAAGTTTCATAGAGTTATTACCCTTTTGGCCGTATAATACTATTCCTACAGGGTTAGATTTTCATTCTAAGTTCATCTTAATATTTGTATTTTTTGCGTAGAAAATTTCCATCTAAACTGTTATTTTAATTTATAGACGTCACTGGTTGTTGGTTGCTATCGATCCTATAAAAGAAGTGGTCTATTATCTGAATTTGGTTGACGGTGATTGGACAAATTATCCGGATATGAAGTTAATGATTGATACGTAAGTGAAATTATTCTAAATATTTATATATTTAATTATTTCTGTGACATTGTTCTAAATATATATTTTTATTTTGTTAGAGCAATACAAGTATTCTGATGTCAAAGAGAAGCTCGGGTACCACGGTTTAAATCAAACAACATTAATTTGATCAAAGTACAGGTATATTAATTTCCACAATTTTGCTTATAATATTTATGCTACTTTATAAAACAAGACAACTATATATTCTTATTTGTTTTTCTATGTAGTGTCCTCAACAGCAAAATGATATAGATTGCGAATACTTCATTTTGAGGTTTATCAAAGAAATCCTTCAAATGAATCAAATAGAGATTTCAGTCTTGGTATGAATTTATAACTTAGGATTTGTTTTATTATTTATCGGATATTTCATATAATTTATTACTTTTAACTAAATCATGCATATTATGTTTTGTTATGTATTACTTCGATGAACACAAGTGTGCATATTACATGAAACTTCAGTTGAAAGAAATCCAAGAGAAATTGTGTCAATATTTTATTGAGCAAAAAATCATATAAGGTATGAATACATTATTGTGTGAAAAGTGTTATAATTATGTTATTGTGTGAATACAATATTGACCGTGTTATTATGTTCATACCTTGCAGGACCAAGACCTTGAATACATAATTGACCGTGTTTTGTTCATACATTAGGACTGATTTAGTTATTGTTATGGTTGATTTTGTTAGGGTTGATTTCGTAAGGCTGATTTTGGTAATGTTAAAAATATGTGAATTGAATTACAATGGTGTATATATATTTTGGATAACAATGGTATATAATGGTATTTGTATATAATCTCTTTGTTGAAATAACGGGATTACGATTGTAAATTATAGGTTTATGAATTATAGGTTTATGAAATAATGATGCAAAAAATGCAGGTTTATGAATTATATAAATTATAGGTTTATAGAAAAAACCCTAAGAAAGCGCTTTTTCAAGAAAAGCACGGCCTTAGGCCACCTTAGAAAGTGTTTTTTGAGAAAAAGCGCTGCCTAAGATATATATATGACAGCGCTTTCAAAAGCGTTGCTTTATGTATACCTTAGACAGTGCTTTTATAGGTGGCCTAAGGCAGCGCTTTTTTTAAAAAAGTACTTTTTAAAAATGCCTACGAAAAACATAAAAGGCATTCTAAAATAGGTCCAAGAAAAAGATCTCTATATACATACTTTAAGGGTCAATTAAAATTAAGTTTAATTTTTAACACAAAATCTCATAAAAAGTTTGAGACGAGTATGAACAGAAGGGTGGTAATTAGGGATGTTCATTAATAATGTTAAGTTTCGTGTTTTAGTGATATTTATTTTCTAGTCATTTGTTTTTTTCTTGTCCAAATATTTTGGAACTATGGAACTAATTTGGTGCTTATCCAAATATTTTGAAACTATGGAACTTGCAAAGTAAAAAAGACAAAAAAAGTGGTGCACTTAGTGTGGTTAACAACTACTTGATCTATCTGGTTGAAACGTAGTGAAACATATTTGAGTATCTAACCTTAATTTTTATAATTTTTTTTGTGAATTAAATTTGGTTATTTTGTAAATTAGTTGTTTTACACTTTTACTACATATAAGAGTTATAAAATTCCTTCTACTCTAGATAGTCCAATTTATTTTGTCTATAAAAGGGAAATCTTTAAAAAGTTGATTTGGCAAAATATACGCAGTAATGTATAAATTATTAATAGGGCAATGCTATAAATCACAATTAAATTCTTTAAACATTTGTCACGATTGAAAAGTGGTAAAATAAGTTCTTATTAGAATTTGCCAAGAATTTATTATCCATATTACAACAAGCCATGTTCAACCCTTGTTTGTCCAAACAGCCTATGTAGTTATAAAAAATCGAAATTACAAAGTTGTAATTATTGGTATGTCTCTTTTAAATTTTATAAAATTTACAAATTTTTTTGAAGATCCAGTATAATGAAGTCTTATTTGTCGGAACATGATGATGTCTTGATCTGTGAAACTTTCAGAGTATGATATCAATTTTGTGCGGAAAGGCAACATCAAATATCATATTTTGACAGACTTTTGGACAAAGTTCATCTCTTTAGTAAATGAGGAGGTCTTGAATGTATGGATCTTGTCAGTTGTCGATGTCTTAAACCTTAAGGACAATGGTGTCAAGGTAGAATTGGAAGGCCCATGAAACTTCCTTATAGAACAATCCTTTAGGTTTGAAGTCAAGGTCAATAATAACAAAGTTGAGTACAAAGTCTTCATTGTTGGAATGAACCTCGCCCTAGAGACATCACATCCCCCTCATATCTTAAAACGAGAAGTGACTCTCAATGAATCGCCAATCAAGTGCCATGTGAGTATCAAAACAACTTGTCAAATATCTCCTATGAGTTCAAGACATAGCTAAAAGCTTCAAGTTCTTTGAGATAGTTTATGTTCCTAAAGAACAAAGCACATTGACGAATCTCTTATCGAAGCCCGCTAACACCAAGAAGTCATGTCATAACAAAACAATAATGTATGAGGCTTTGTCCATATCCAACATAAAAAAGAAGGAAGTCAACGCCATGAGCATTCTAGTGCCAAAAATTAGATGACCCCTATAATTCGCTACATGAGAATAAAAGAGCTTCTGACAAAGTCGAAGTAAAGAATATCAAAAGATTTGCTACAAAGTATAGCATGGTAGGAGAAAAGTTGTACAAGATAGAAAAAGCCTCCCCAATGATGAGATGATTGGGCAAGGATGTGGAAGTCACATTGATGGGTGAACACTTGACCACAAGCTACTAAAGGCTAGATAATAGTGACAGAACCTGATGAAAGATAGTGATGAGTTCATTAAATCATGTGAAAAATTCTAGAGATATTCCAACCTTTTATACACGCTGGTCAAGATTCTCCATTATGTCACGTCCCCTTTAGCCCTTTTACTAGTGGGAGCATGTGTCATACCCCAAAATTTGCCCTCATGATTTTCAAGACATTCCACACATCCATGCTCAAGGATTCCTCAAGGTTTGATCAGATGAACACTCTCCTAGACAATCAACCCAAACTAGGGTTTGGCATTCCTCAGATCCAGATGGACTTCTAACACCTCCAATGGTTTTCATGCTTCCTCATATGCTTCAAATATTCTCTATGTCAAGTTTCAAGCTTCACAAGTCAAGTTTCCTCAGACAATTGCTCAGATGGTTGAAAATCAGTTGTATTGGTCAAAAAGTCAACTGTGGTCAACATACAGTCAAAACTTCTGATTTTTGGTCAACATCCTCATTTTGAAGTTACATTCATCATTTGATCAAGGGTTGATCATGATTCATCAAGAAAACTCAAGATTTGCACAAAAGTCAAACTTTCTAAATTAGGGTTTCTAGGTGAAAAGTCAACTGAACTTTGACTGATCATAACTTTCTCATACTTTCTCAGAAATTTTCCCACCACCTCTTGTTTTGAAGGAAATTCAATTCTCTACAACTTCATGTCTCACAAGAATGTCCAAAAAAATGCTTCATTTGAGAGGTATAGCTCAAAACATTACAGGTCCTTTTCAAAGTCAACAAAAAGTCAACTTTTTGTTTTGAACATATATTGAGCATGGTAACTCCAATTGAAGTGAAACCAAAGACATTGGTTAGAGGACTCTTAGAGCTTTCCAAAAAGTCCAAGAACTCTCAAAAAGGTGGAAAATTGAGCAAGATACACTATTCACAAGTTGGGCAATTTTGAAAGAATGCACAAAGAGAGTTACTTCAAAAAATCAAATCTTTTGCAAATGGGCCTACTTTTTCTTCATCCTAACTTATTCCTCATACAATTAGGAGTATCCAAGCCCAATGCCACGAATTTTTATTTTATTTTCCTATTTAATTTGGAATTTATTCATTTAAATACAAATTAAATTGAAAAATAAAGTATAAAATCAAGATTAATTGAAAGATTGATTTTTATTCCTTCCTTGAGATCCAAGAAACTTCCAAAAGCCAGCAAATTTCGAAATTTGATCAATATGGCAAGATTGGATTGGAAATTAATCAAATTTTGAAAATTTGATTTTATACAAAAATCAAATTTGATTTCCATTCAATGATGATTGATTCTTACCAAAAACAATGCCAAATCCATCTACTATATATATACAATGCATTCCAATTGCAAGAGGACAGAAGAATTGCTCAAAAACCCTAGTTCCAAATTCAAAAAAACCGTGGTATACTAGCTATTGGGAATCCTATTTCCAGGCGTTTTCAATTGATTTTGAGGTGTCAAACACATTCCTTGGCATCTCCAGAACAATTCCAGACCTTTACATTGTCCAAAAACATCAAGAATTGCAAGAACACGATTTCGGTTTGTCACACTTTTTCCAAAATCGATTTCAATCATTCATGCATTTTTAACCTGTTTTGTTGTTGTTTTTGTGTTTAGAACGAAGCTTGGAAGCTTTCTGGGCGGTTTGATTGAATTTCCATGGCCTAGAGCACGAATTACCATTGCTAGGGTTTTCGGTTTCAAATTAGGGTTTCCTTAAAACGGAAAAATTGGACCAAAAGACCACCACCATCGTGCTCAGAACGATGTTTCCAATCGAACCATGCCTTTAGAATTCATTTATATTATGCATGCTGGATTTTTTATTTTTGCCAGGGATGTAGCGTCGAACAATGGCCGACGCAGGCTTTTCAAAAATTTGAAACGAGGAAGATGAAGTCTGGCGCGAGCGGGAGGAAGCCAGGAGACGACGCGTGTTTTGATCCCACTCACTCCGTTCTCAAACACGCTTGCACACATGGCGTGGTGGTAAAGGCGCATACTGTTCCCCAGATGCTCTCCCAGGTCCTCAGTTCGAATCCGGCCAGGGCATGTTTGTTCTTTTTTTTACAAAACTCATACTTTTTCATGTTTTCTTAATTATTTAATATTTTGCATCATATTTTAATTGTTTTCAATATTTTTGTTCTGCATATTAAAAATACCAAAAATATTTTTTCTTTTTACATTATTTTCACAAAAACCTTTATTTAATTTAATAAATTTTAAAATATAATTTTTGCATGCATATTTATTTTATTTTTATTTTTGCATTTAAGTCCTTATAAATTGCATTTTTATTATTAAATCTTTTCCAAAAATTCCCAAAAAATTATTTTAACTTATTTATCTTATTTCCAGCATGCATAAATTTTTTTATATTAGAATTTGCATTTTTACTAACATTTTCCTCTTATTCGATTTCATCATATTTTCAGATTTTCATATTTTCACAGGTTGATCCGATACAGGCGTTTCTTCCATTTTTCTTTTATTTTCCAATAATGTAACTGCTCATGGGATGTAATAGTTAATCTAGGACTTTTACTTTCCGCATTTTATGATTATGTATCTGCCCCAAGCCATGTAATAGCGTAGGTTTACATTTCCGCACTTTACATTCCGCATTTTAACTTCCGCTCTTATCAATTGCTAGTAAATAGGCGTGTATGGCAAGATAATAATTGAACATAGCTCACTAATCTTCAAGATAACATATTCAAATCAACACACTCTTTCACACATGCACTTTAGGGTAATTCTCTCCGTTGCCTTACAATTCAAATGGTCATGTCCTCGAGCGTAGAGGTATTCTAGCACTTGCCTTCAAAACAAATCATCATAGTCCCCGATACAAAGATCATAAGACCCACGATGTCGCCTCCGAATACATGATCTTGACCCTCGATTGTTGCCTACGAAAATGATGATAGTCCCTTGATGTGCTAGGATACTTCCTACAAGTTGCCTTCATGACCATCCGATGTCCCTTCGAAAGTCCGCACATCCAACGAATGGAGCTACCTACTAACTAATGGTACGGCTAGCGCTATTCTAAAGGAATGTAGAAGTACGAAAACGACTAAATTCTGAGTGGGTAATAAGTCTCCTAGTTGCTTGCTCTAAATCCAAAAAATACTTTTCACACCTCACACTTTCAAAACACTTTGTATACATTCCAGCGTGAATCATTGCAAAGTTCTTTTTTCTAAAAAACGAAACATTTCCGAACACTTTGTATACATTCCTACATGAATCATTACAAAGTCAAAGTGAAATGCCTTTTCAAAATACCTTTCAAACACACAGAAAGCACAAGTTTTTCAAAAGTGATCTAAGAGCAACTAAGAGCCCGTAGATAACTACGGATGGAAAGGGGTGCTAATACCTTCCCTTTTCATAACCATTCTCCCGTACTCAGAATCTAAACGAAGGTCTTTTTCTGTACTTTTACCTTCCCTTAATTGGATAAAAATAAAAGTCGGTGGCGACTCTTGCTATCCGCACATTTGGATACAAAAAATCCTAAAAAGTCAGTTCACCGTATTACAGAACTGGCGACTCTGCTGGGGAATGACCCTAAAGAGAGAATTATCTTAGGGATTCATAGACCACTTTTACCGCTTTCTGTTTGATTTGATTGCTTTATCTTTAAAGGGTTGCTTGGGTATTATATTGTTGGGGGATCCTACACCCGGATCCGGGTTTCCTTTTAGGTAAGTGGCATTAGATCATTGCGACCGCTAGACGTATAACTTAAGGGTCAACATGATGGCTACGTTAGCGTGACACTTTGGTTGTCCCGATGCTCCTCATTTCCAAGTTGAGGATAGCATTTGGCTTCTGCGTGGTGTCATCAAGCGCTAACTAAACTTTTAGAACCTTAATTGACCCATCTTGGCCATTAGAAGGTAGTGAGATGGCCGGCTTTGGTGTAGACCGAGGTTGGTTGATACTCGATGCTACGCTCATTGAGATCAGACTTTTGGGACATTTTCGATCGACCACTTGGTAGTCGCATTGAAATAAGCGCCTACGAGAAAGATCAATGATGTGAGATTCCTAGAACCCGGTTACTATTATAGGACAGGATGAACCAACTCAAACTTTCGGTGGGGTAATCACCTAGACCTCATGCAAGCCTTAAACCATAGGCTCATTGTGTGATTTGTTTGTGTGTGCTATACATGACATCATGACATCATCTGCATTGCATATCATTTCTAACCATTTCAAGGACCTAGGGATTTATCTTTGCTCTGTTTTGTAGGTGTTATGGCTTCTAGAAAGACTATCCGAATTAACTTTGTGGGTATACCTTCTCAGCTCAAAGAATTGGTTTCAGAAATTCCCGAACATGCTCAGTGCATCAAAAGACATGGTTATCTACTTGATTTGGTTATCTCCGGTTTTGAAGAAGATATGATGCATGTCCTATTCGGTTCTTTGATCCAAACACCATTGCTTTACATTTCAGTTATCAGTTGGTTCCGACCTTGGAAGAGTTCTCTAAGTTACTAGGGATACCTATTCTTGACCAAATGCCATTCACCGGTTTGGAAAAGGTTCCTAAGTACGAAGACATTGCATCCGCCTTACATCTTAAGCGCTCAGATATTGAAGCCAATTGGGAAACTAGAAGCGGAGTTAAGGGTTTACTTTCTAAGTTCCTAATTAAGAAAGCTCGAGAGTTCCTCAAAGTTATGAGTTTCCATGCATTTGAAAACATTGTGGCCTTGCTAATCTATGGTTTGGTTCTATTCCCTAACTCGGATCAATTCATAGATGTCAATGCCATCAAGTTATTCCTTACCCGCAATCCAGTGCCTACCTTACTTGGGGATATCCTACATTCTCTCCATACTCGTACTACTAAAAGACAAGGCACTCTCATGTGTTGTATACCGTTACTATCCAGGTGGTTTATTTCGCACCTTCCTCCATCAGTTTTGAAGAACGAACAAAGGATGAAGTGGTCTCAAAGATTAATGTCACTTTCTCATTCAGATATCCGTTGGAGTCTTTTCTCTCAAAAGGACTTCATCTTCATTGAGCGTTGTGGAGAATTCCCTAATGTACCACTCCTTGGTATAAGGGGAGGTATTACTTACAGCCCTTCTCTAGCTCTACGTCAGTTTGGTTTTGCTCGAAGAGATGGTCCACATGATATGCTTCTCCAAGATGTTGTGTTTGACTACAATCACGATCTCCAGAATTACCGACGAAGGTTTATACACGCTTGGGGCATGGTAAAAAAGACTGATACCAAGACTTTGGGGCACCAAAATCCCACTCCTTGGGAGCCTTACCTCAAATGGGTGCGAGCTCGAGCTCAAAACCTCATGATGCCATTCACGCCTGTTGTACCAGTAATTATGGAACCCTGTTGCTATAGGTGATGTACCCTATACTGTTCTCCATCCCGATATGCCTACCGATTTCGAAGACTTGAAGAGATCCTGGATTCAGCTTAAAGAAGAAAGGGATACCTTTGAAGCTCAGTGTTATGCAAGCGAGAAGAAAGTGCTAGAGTTGACCAAGCTACTTCACGAGGAGCGCAACATCAACGCCTACCTCGGCACCAAGAGGAAGCGCCCATGGGAGACCTAGAAGCTTTATATTATGTTTTTCTTTTATTGTTTTTGAACTATCTTTTGTACTTAAAAAAAAAAAAAGAATAAAAAGAGAACTAATATTTGTTTGCTCATTGCTTGTTTAACAAATTTAAATCCTAGAGGTCCTTGAAAACATTGCATAGCATTCGCATAAACATTGCATAGCATAGCATAACATTGCATCACAGGTACATTGGAGATTGGTTTTCTCATCCTCTTGCTATTTATTTTAGCAGAATTGGCTCTCGAACAGACTGTCAAAGATCTCCAGGTTCAGAATGCTCAGTTTCAGCAGATGTTCAATAGCTTGGTCCAAGGCCAAGAAGATCTGAAGAAGCTCATCAACAAGAAGAAGAAGGTTGTGGGTCTACTCAACATGGGCAGACGCTACAAAGGTGGTCCTAAAGTGATCAGTCGGGTTGAGTACTCTGACAACAGTGTCAAGAATGAAGGGAGTAACAAGGGTGATGGCGAAGGCAACCAGCGTGAGCCTGAGAAAGACAGAGAAGACCACTATGATGATGACCAGTACTCTGATGGAGATGACAAGTACAAGCAGCTCGAAGACCGTTTGAATGCTATGGAAAATCTGAAAATGTCCGGGCTGAATTTTGATGATCTGAGTCTTGTTCCTGGTGTTGTGATTCCTCCTAAGTTCAAAGTTCCTAATTTTGCCAAGTATGATGGCATTTCTTGTCCGAAGCTGCACTTGAAGTCCTATGTCCAGAAGATCAGTCCCCACACTGATGACAGAAAGTTGTGGATGCATTATTTCCAAGAGAGTTTGTCCGGAACTCAGTTGGAGTGGTATTACCAGTTGGAGAATGACCGTATCCGTACTTGGAGTGATTTGGCTGATGCTTTCTACAGACAGTACGAGTACAATGCTGAATTGACACCCACTCGCATGCAACTACAAAGCATGTCTATGGGTCGTGACGAGAGAAGTTCAAGGAGTATGCTCAGAAGTGGAGAGATCTAGCAGGCAGAGTTCAACCACCCTTGTCCAATAGGGAGTTGGTTGATATGTTCATGGGTACACTATCAGGACCGTTCTTCAATCATCTGATTGGAAACTCTTCGGCCGGATTCACCGAGCTGATACTTACAGGCGAGCGCATCGAAGCTGGTATCAAGAGTGGAAAGATTCAGGTAGAGACATCTTCAAATGCTGCGAAGAGATCTTTTGGTGGTAAGAAAGAAGCTAATGCTGTGTATGGTCAGAAAAGCCGAGCCAAGACCGACCGCGCTCAATCTGTGGGGGCAGTCGTGATCTCCAATCCTGCATCAGCACAACCTCAGCGAGACAACGCGCGTAGCCAGAACGCGCCACGAAGACAGTTTACGAAGATCAACATGCCTTTGTCGCAAGCCTTGCAACACATGTTGAAAGCAGAATTGATTACCTTGAGGGATCCTCCTCAGAATGTCAACACTTCCTCTCCGAAATACAATCCTAATGCTAAGTGTGCTTACCATTCCAATAGCCCCGGACATAGTACTGATGATTGTTGGGCTCTGAAGAACAAGATTCAAGATATGATTGAAGCTAAGCAGATTGAGTTTGACCCTCCTGTTGAGGCTCCGAATGTGATCAACGCTCCTATGCCTAACCATGACAAGAGTTCCAATGCTGTCGGTGACGATACTTATGTTTTCAACATAGATGACTTGACCATTTCTCTGATGACCGTTAAAAAGAACTTGCTGCAAGCCGGTGTTAATCCAGGATGCCCAGAGAATTGCCGTTGGTGTCCATCTGCACCTGATGGTTGTGCTTGGTTGAGAAGACGTGTTCAGTGCATGATGGATAACCGTGAGATACTATTTCTGAAACCACCTGTGCAGAAGCTGTGTGAAGAAATGTCTACGTTGAAGATTGACAATGCAAATGAAACTGAACCATCTGTATGGGATACCTTGGGGCAGCCAAGTGGAAAGTATGATTACATGGTGAAGTACTCTGCTCCTGAGAGCTACAAGATTCCTATTGAAGACATTAAAGCAACCGGATGGGGTGACGAGTTCCCAGAAGACTATGCTGATGTTAACACAATAAGGATTTCCTCTGCTGATCCTGTGCCTAGAGTGGCACCACTCATTATTACTTCTCCCAGACCAGTTCCATATTCCTCTGACAAGGCTATCCCTTGGAATTATGGATCTGATGTTTACTATCATGGCGTCAAGCAAGACCCTTTGACCATTGAAGATCTTACCGTTGAATTTTCTATTCCTGACATTGACAACATCACCGGGTCCAGCAAGGTGACCAGAACCGGAAGGGTATTCTCTCCAGATATCTCTCCTCCAAAAGACACCGCGACTCCAGCTCGCATTCCAGTTACTCAACCAATTTCCCCAGCCAGTGGGAAGGAACCAGTGACTCATCCTGCTCAACCAGAAGTACCAAAGGAAGTTGCTGAAGACACCTCCAAACGAGAGATGGAGGAAATTCTGAAGATTATCAAGAAGAGTGACTACAATGTTGTGGAACAGTTGGGACAGACTCCGTCCAAGATCTCCATGCTTGCACTGCTCTTGTGCTCCGAGGCTCATGCTAACGCCTTGGTGAAGTTTCTGAAGAATGCTCATGTGCCGCAAGACACTACCACTGATCAATTTGAAGTTTGTATTGCTAGCCTGGCTGCCAACAACGGCCTAGGCTTCTCTGATGCTGATTTGACTCCTGTCGGAAAGAAACATAACAAAGCCTTGCACATCTCTGTGGAATGCAAGGGCACTACATTGTCTCATGTTTTGGTGGATACCGGTTCTGCTCTGAACATCCTACCAAAGACTGCTTTTGATCGCCTCGATGTCGAAGGGTTGGTCCTGAGACCCAGTGACATCATCGTGCGTGCTTTTGATGGTTCTAAGCGAACAGTACTTGGAGAACTCATTCTGCCTGTTAAAGTCGGTTCCCAGACTTTTGACTCCACTTTCTTTGTCATGGACATCCGTCCAGCTTACTCTTGCCTACTCGGACGCCCTTGGATACATGGGGCAGGCGCTGTTACCTCTACCTTACATCAGAAGTTGAAGTACCCGGTAAAAGGAAAGGTTGTTACAGTGTGTGGTGAAGAAGAATATATGGTCAGTCATCTACAGTCATTCCGTTACCTCGAGGTGGAGGGTGAATTCTTCGAAACTCCCTGTCAAGCTTTTGAAACAGTCCCCAGAGTCATGCCTGTTGACTCTCCTGATACTCCTGAAGTTACACAAGCTCCTCCTAGGATGGCCTCCCTGAAAGATGCTCAAGCTGCTGCTGCAGTTGAAGAAGGTGGTAGTGCTATTTGGGGTCAGCTCCCTGATCTTCCTTTCAAGTTTGACAAGACTGGTTTAGGCTTCACTATCAAGGGTCAGAAGATGATACGCCGCGAACGTGCCGGCCAACTTCCCTTCCGCATCAGCCAGAGTGGGATCCATGCTATAGAGGATGACGACAACGACTTCGACATCAGCAAGTGGATCTTTCCAACTCCAGACAACGGACTCAGCAATTGGAAGACCGAAGACGTCATACCAATCTCCTTTAGTCAGGAGTAATTATTCTTGTTTTGTTTGCTTTTCGTATTTTCTATGTTTGAACAATAAACTCTAAAGCCTAGTGCCTTGCCCGGGGCATCATGGCTCGTTTGCGAGGGTTTTTTTTATTTGCTGTTTGCGTATTTTCATTCAATAAATTCGTTGGACTTTTGCATTCAATTGTGTCTTTCTTTCTTTTACTTTATCACCCCTTCAAAAGGCTATGTGTTCTTACACACACCCACGTGATACACTGCAGAATCACTCCAAATCTCGTTAATAACAGCTATGCTAGTGCTAAATATGACTTCGATAATCCGATCTACCAAGCCGAAGATGAAAGTGAGGAAGATTGTGAAGTGCCAGGAGAACTTGTCAGATTGCTACAGCAAGAAGATCGAGTTATACAGCCACACGAAGAGCAGGTTGAGGTTGTGAATTTGGGTACTGACGAAGACACAGAAAAGAGATCAAGATAGGAGCGGGTCTTGAGTACAGTGTTAAAGAAAGGTTGGTACAGATGCTACGAGATTACGTTGAGGTTTTTGCTTGGTCATACGAAGACATGCCTGGTTTAGACATTGATATTGTGGTTCATCGATTGCCGACTAAAGAAGGTTTCCTCCCAGTGAAACAGAAAGTTCGTCGTATGCGTCCTGAGATGTCAGAGAAAATCAAAGCCGAAGTTATGAAGCAATTCAATGCCGGTTTTCTAGCTGTCACTTCTTATCCCCAGTGGGTTGCTAACGTAGTACCCGTACCAAAGAAGGATGGCAAAGTACGAATGTGTGTGGATTACAGAGATCTGAATAAAGCAAGTCCGAAAGATGATTTTCCACTTCCTCATATTGATGTTCTGGTTGACAACACCGCTCAGCATAAGGTTTTCTCCTTCATGGATGGTTTCTCCGGTTATAACCAGATCAAGATGGCTCCCGAAGACATGGAGAAGACTACTTTTGTTACACAATGGGGTACTTTCTGTTACAAGGTTATGCCGTTCGGACTGAAGAACGCAGGCGCTACTTATCAGCGTGCCATGGTGGCACTATTTCATGACATGATTCATCACGAGATAGAGGTCTACGTCGACGACATGATAGCTCGATCACAGACAGAGGAAGAGCATCTTGATCATTTGCAGAAGCTATTTGACAGGTTGAAGAAGTACAGACTGAGACTTAATCCCAACAAGTGCACTTTTGGAGTCAGATCCGGTAAACTCCTAGGGTTCGTTGTCAGTGGTAGAGGTATTGAGGTTGACCCCGCCAAGGTTAAAGCTATCCAAGAGATGCCAGCTCCCGTCGAGAAAGTCGAGGTTTCTTGGGCGTTTGAACTACATTGCGATTCATTGCACACCTAATCGCTACTTGTGAGCCAATCTTCAAGTTACTTAAGAAAGATCAAGTAGTGGAATGGAATGACGATTGCCGATCGCTTTGACAAAATCAAGGAGTACCTACAGAATCCTCCTATCCGATGCCGAAGGAAGACCTCTTATCATGTACTTATGTTAGAGAACTCAATGGGGTGTGTGTTGGGGCAACATGACGAGTGCAGTCGAAAAGAGCATGCGATATACTACCTTAGCAAAAGTTTACCGTGAAACAAGATACTCACACTCGAGAAAACTTGCAACGCTTTGGGCTGCTCGCCGACTAAGGCAGATATGTTGACTCATACTACCTTGTTGATTTCTAAGATGGATCCGATAAAATACATATTTGAGAAACCAGCTCTCTCGGAAGAATAGCAAGATGGCAAATGATCTTGACCGAGTATGACATCGTTCACTTCTCGAAAGCTATCAAAGGAAGTGTAGTAGCCGACCATTTGGCTCATCAAGCCGTAGATGACTATCATTCTATGCAATTCGAGTTTCCCGATGAAGATGTTTTACTAGTTACTGATTGCGAAGAACCAGGCCCAGACGAAGGACCTGAACAAGGATCCCGATGGACCATGGTTTTTGATGGAGCCTCAAACGCACTTGGCAATGGCATTGGCGCCATCATTACATCCCTTGACGGCGCCTTTCACCAGATTATGTTTCAATTGTACCAACAATATGGCCGAGTACGAAGCGTGCATTATGGGTATTAAAGCTGCTATTGACTTAAGAATCAAGCTCTTGCAAGTGTATGGAGACTCAGCTTTAGTGATCAGTCAGATTAAGGGCGAGTGGGATACGAAGCATCCGAATCTCATTCCATATCGAGAGCATGTTCTGAGTTTGATCCCCTATTTCAAAGAGATTACTTTTGATCACATTCCACGAGAAGAGAATCAGTTGGCAGACGCATTAGCTACTATGTCGTCTATGTTCAAGGTTAGATGGGACAACGAGGCTCCCCTGATTATTATTGAAAAGTTTGACGAACCAGCGTATTGTTATGAGCTTGACACAGAAGAGAAACCTTGGTACTACGATGTGAAGAGGTATCTTGAGACTCAGGAATATCCCGCAGGGGCATCTGTTAATGATAAGAAGTTCATGAGAAGGTTTGCATCCAAATTCTTCCTCAGCAACGGAATCTTATACAAACGCAATCACGACCTGTGCTTACTTCGCTGTGTAGACCGGAGAACAGCAGAACGTATCATGGAAGAGTTACACGAAGGCGCATTTGGTACGCATTCCAGTGGTCATACGATGGCTAAGAAAATTCTGAGAACAGGTTACTATTGGTCCACCATGGAAGCTGATTGTCACCGTTACGCTCGATCTTGTCACAAGTGCCAGATATACGCAAACAAAGTGCATGTACCTCCAGCACCTCTAAATGTTCTAACAGCTCCTTGGCCTTTTGCAATGTGGGGCATTGATATGATCGGAGAAATTAAGCCCACAGCTTCCAATGGACATCGTTTCATCCTTGTGGCAATCGACTATTTCACCAAGTGGGTAGAAGCAGCCTCGTTCGCATCTGTTACCAAGAATGTTGTGGCTCGATTCATCAAGCATAATCTTATCTGTCGATACGGCACTCCGGAAAGGATTATCACAGATAACGGATCTAATCTCAACAACAAGATGATCACCGAACTCTGCACGCAGTTCAAGATCAAGCATCACAACTCTTCTCCTTATCGGCCTAAGATGAATGGCGCAGTGGAAGCCGCCAATAAGAACATTAAGAAGATTATACAGAAGCTGACAGTGACTTACAAAGACTGGCATGAGATGTTACCATTTGCTCTTCATGGTTATCGCACTACAGTACGAACATCAACAGGGGCAACCCCCTTCTCTCTTGTATACGGTATGGAAGACGTCCTACCAATTGAGGTTCATATACCCTCAACCAGAGTCCTCCAGGACGCAGAGCTAGACGAAGATAATTGGGTACAGACACGCCTTGACCAGATCAACTTGATCGATGAGAAACGACTAGCGTCCATCTGCCATGGACAAATTTATCAGAAGCGAATGATCAGAGCATTTAACAAGAAGGTCAAGCACCAAGTTTACCAAGTTGGTGATCTAGTAGTCAAGCGCATCATCCTTCCACAAGGTGATCCCAGGGGCAAGTGGACTCCCACCTATGAGGGACCATTTGTAGTCAAGACAATATTTTCAGGCGGAACTATGATACTTAGCACCATGGACGGTGAAGACTTCCCACACCCTGTGAACGCAGACATAGTCAAAAAATACTACGCATAAAAGAGACCCGCTAGGTCGACGAACCTAGGCAAAAATAAGGGCATCCTGGCGAACCAAAAGGGTTCGGGCAAAAGTTAAGGATATATACAAAACATGTACACCCGGCAAGTCGAAAACCTGAAAAGGCGGCTTGGGAAAAAAAGGGTATCCCGGTAGACTGAAAACCTGAAAGGGGCGGTCTAGGCAAAAGTTAGGGATTTAAGCGTACGACTATGTCTCGTCCAGATCACCTACTTTCAGACTACTACTATCAGCATTCAAGTTCAAATGGCGAAGATCAATTCAATCACTTTCTACTTACAGCAAGGAGATGAGATAGTTGATATATATGAGTACTAGCATAGTTGGAACTTAACGAGATTGTTTCCGCACAGCCTTTTACCTTTCTCTTGTATAAACTACTCGGCCATACGCCATCTTTCGAATAAAATGCAAGTTCCTTTCTCTTTACAATTTGTCGTTGTTTGTTGTTGTTTGCATAAAGTCCAAACGTCCGCTTTGAATGATTATACGCATCCGACAATAAAAACTTGTTCGCAAACATACGAAAAGTGAATGGACAAGAGTAACTACTACAGGCTCCAGGAATTGAGATGACGGCGAAAGTCACCAATGCATTCCCCTGCAGAGTACAATCCCCATAGAGATACCGCCCACTACAAATTCTCCCCATCAGAATGTAGTTTCCTTCTCAAAATTTCATCATCAGCAGTTTTATCTCCAGCAGAAGCATCCATCCTCAGCAGGGTGCGTGTCAACAAGGTTTCTTTTTTCTTTCCCAGCAGCGTCGGTATCTAGACCTGAAACTTGGTCAGATAGTGCATCGGAGGAAACCTACATCCTTTATTCCCCAGCCAGAGATTTCGACGAGCTCCAGATCCTTCCAATCCGGTCTCCAGGCGGCTTACCAATTACTCCTCAACAGGATCTGTACACAAGATTCTCCAGTAGAGTGCCTCCTAACCTTTCCCGACGGAGCACCTCCCGAGTTATCCCCGGCAGGGTCTAAACAAGATCTTTGGCGGCACGGTCCTCAGTCTCTCCCATCCACAACAATATCTAGGCTCGAGACTTGGTCAGATAGCGCATCGGAGGATTCAAAGCTATTTTTCTTTCTCAAGGTTTCCGATCCGTCTCATCCCCAAGCAGAAATCAGAAATCCTCAAGCAGAATATTCGCATCTTCCTCAAGATGGATATGTTTTGAAATACCACAGCATCCATCATTCATACATTATTCATAATACATTATTCGTGCATGTAGCATTCATACGCATCATCATGCATCATACTTTGCATAAGACTAACAATATTCTATCAAAATTTCTCTTGTTTTTGCCAAAACAGGTAAAAGTCACTTCTGACACAAGCAGGTCCAAGATTAATGCCCGAAGCCAGACGGGAAAACTATCTGAAAGACCAACCTCGTTGTTCTCCAACAACGGATCCAGGATTAATACCCGAAGCCAGACGGGAAACCTTATCCGAACGATCACAAGTTATCCTCCGATAACAGGCAGTGGATCAACACCCCGATGCACAACAGGGAAATATCCACGTCTTGCCCCTCAGAGCAGTCAGCACGAAGAACTATTCTGACCCTCTCTTAGCAACTACGAGAGTCTAGCGTACGACTCAGTTGCCCTGGATGGCATCTTAAGCCCATCTCCGACTACTTGTCAACATCTCTTCGTCTTCAGAATGCTGCATATAAGGTTAAAAACCGATACAAACCAATAACTTCATTCAAAGATGAGCACAAAGTCTAACGTACGACTCCCTACGGATGGCATCCTAAGCCCATCTCCTTCCAGAAACATCTACAGAGCCTAGCGTACGGCTCACTCCCCAGCATCAATCCCTCCGGATGGCATCCTAAGCCCATCTCCTATACAACGGTCTCGAGTCTAGCGTACGACTCATTCCCCAGCGAAGTCTCCAACTTCTCCAAATAGCATCTGCAAGCCCATTCCCGCATCCTCATCAACCGCGAGTGCAAATTTTCAGGTGTACTCGAGTGTTCAATCATCTTCTACCTCCAGGTCACGAAAGGCAAAGCATGCCAATCTATCCCTTCCAGTACAAGAAGATTGAACAGGGGCAGCTGTCATACCCCAAAATTTGCCCTCATGATTTTCAAGACATTCCACACATCCATGCTCAAGGATTCCTCAAGGTTTGATCAGATGAACACTCTCCTAGACAATCAACCCAAACTAGGGTTTGGCATTCCTCAGATCCAGATGGACTTCTAACACCTCCAATGGTTTTCATGCTTCCTCATATGCTTCAAATATTCTCTATGTCAAGTTTCAAGCTTCACAAGTCAAGTTTCCTCAGACAATTGCTCAGATGGTTGAAAATCAGTTGTATTGGTCAAAAAGTCAACTGTGGTCAACATACAGTCAAAACTTCTGATTTTTGGTCAACATCCTCATTTTGAAGTTACATTCATCATTTGATCAAGGGTTGATCATGATTCATCAAGAAAACTCAAGATTTGCACAAAAGTCAAACTTTCTAAATTAGGGTTTCTAGGTGAAAAGTCAACTGAACTTTGACTGATCATAACTTTCTCATACTTTCTCAGAAATTTTCCCACCACCTCTTGTTTTGAAGGAAATTCAATTCTCTACAACTTCATGTCTCACAAGAATGTCCAAAAAAATGCTTCATTTGAGAGGTATAGCTCAAAACATTACAGGTCCTTTTCAAAGTCAACAAAAAGTCAACTTTTTGTTTTGAACATATATTGAGCATGGTAACTCCAATTGAAGTGAAACCAAAGACATTGGTTAGAGGACTCTTAGAGCTTTCCAAAAAGTCCAAGAACTCTCAAAAAGGTGGAAAATTGAGCAAGATACACTATTCACAAGTTGGGCAATTTTGAAAGAATGCACAAAGAGAGTTACTTCAAAAAATCAAATCTTTTGCAAATGGGCCTACTTTTTCTTCATCCTAACTTATTCCTCATACAATTAGGAGTATCCAAGCCCAATGCCACGAATTTTTATTTTATTTTCCTATTTAATTTGGAATTTATTCATTTAAATACAAATTAAATTGAAAAATAAAGTATAAAATCAAGATTAATTGAAAGATTGATTTTTATTCCTTCCTTGAGATCCAAGAAACTTCCAAAAGCCAGCAAATTTCGAAATTTGATCAATATGGCAAGATTGGATTGGAAATTAATCAAATTTTGAAAATTTGATTTTATACAAAAATCAAATTTGATTTCCATTCAATGATGATTGATTCTTACCAAAAACAATGCCAAATCCATCTACTATATATATACAATGCATTCCAATTGCAAGAGGACAGAAGAATTGCTCAAAAACCCTAGTTCCAAATTCAAAAAAACCGTGGTATACTAGCTATTGGGAATCCTATTTCCAGGCGTTTTCAATTGATTTTGAGGTGTCAAACACATTCCTTGGCATCTCCAGAACAATTCCAGACCTTTACATTGTCCAAAAACATCAAGAATTGCAAGAACACGATTTCGGTTTGTCACACTTTTTCCAAAATCGATTTCAATCATTCATGCATTTTTAACCTGTTTTGTTGTTGTTTTTGTGTTTAGAACGAAGCTTGGAAGCTTTCTGGGCGGTTTGATTGAATTTCCATGGCCTAGAGCACGAATTACCATTGCTAGGGTTTTCGGTTTCAAATTAGGGTTTCCTTAAAACGGAAAAATTGGACCAAAAGACCACCACCATCGTGTTCAGAACGATGTTTCCAATCGAACCATGCCTTTAGAATTCATTTATATTATGCATGCTGGATTTTTGATTTTTGCCAGGGATGTAGCGTCGAACAATGGCCGACGCAGGCTTTTCAAAAATTTGAAACGAGGAAGATGAAGTCTGGCGCGAGCGGGAGGAAGCCAGGAGACGACGCGTGTTTTGATCCCACTCACTCCGTTCTCAAACACGCTTGCACACATGGCGTGGTGGTAAAGGCGCATACTGTTCCCAGATGCTCTCCCAGGTCCTCAGTTCGAATCCGGCCAGGGCATGTTTGTTCTTTTTTTTACAAAACTCATACTTTTTCATGTTTTCTTAATTATTTAATATTTTGCATCATATTTTAATTGTTTTCAATATTTTTGTTCTGCATATTAAAAATACCAAAAATATTTTTTCTTTTTACATTATTTTCACAAAAACCTTTATTTAATTTAATAAATTTTAAAATATAATTTTTGCATGCATATTTATTTTATTTTTATTTTTGCATTTAAGTCCTTATAAATTGCATTTTTATTATTAAATCTTTTCCAAAAATTCCCAAAAAATTATTTTAACTTATTTATCTTATTTCCAGCATGCATAAATTTTTTTATATTAGAATTTGCATTTTTACTAACATTTTCCTCTTATTCGATTTCATCATATTTTCCGATTTTCGCATATTTTCACAGGTTGATCCGATACAGGCGTTTCTTCCGTTTTTCTTTTATTTTCCAATAATGTAACTGCTCATGGGATGTAATAGTTAATCTAGGACTTTTACTTTCCGCATTTTATGATTATGTATCTGCCCCAAAGCCATGTAATAGCGTAGGTTTACATTTCCGCACTTTACATTCCGCATTTTAACTTCCGCACTCTTATCAATTGCTAGTAAATAGGCGTGTATGGCAAGATAATAATTGAACATAGCTCACTAATCTTCAAGATAACATATTCTGAAATCAACACACTCTTTCACACATGCACCCCTTAGGGTAATTCTCTCCCGTTGCCTTACGAATTCAAATGGTCATGTCCCTCGAACGTAGAGGTATTCTAGCACCGTTGCCTTCAAAACAAATCATCATAGTCCCTTCGATACAAAGATCATAAGACCCACGATGTCGCCTCCGAATACATGATCTTGACCCTCGATTGTCGCCTACGAAAAATGATGATAGTCCCTTCGAATGTGCTAGGATACTTCCTACAAGTTGCCTTCAATGACCATCCGATGTCCCTTCGAAAGTCCCGCTTACATCCAACGAATGGAGCTACCTACTAACTAATGGTACGGCTAGCGCTATTCTAAAGGAATGTAGAAGTACGAAAAACGACTAAATTCTGAGTGGGTAATAAGTCTCCTAGTTGCTTGCTCTAAATCCAAAAAATACTTTTCACACCTCACACTTTCAAAACACTTTGTATACATTCCAGCGTGAATCATTGCAAAGTTCTTTTTTCTAAAAAACGAAACATTTCCGAACACTTTGTATACATTCCTACATGAATCATTACAAAGTCAAAGTGAAATGCCTTTTCAAAATACCTTTCAAACACACAGAAAGCACAAGTTTTTCAAAAGTGATCTAAGAGCAACTAAGAGCCCGTAGATAACTACGGATGGAAAGGGGTGCTAATACCTTCCCTTTTCATAACCATTCTCCCGTACTCAGAATCTAAACGAAGGTCATTTTCTGTACTTTTACCTTCCCTTAATTGGATAAAAATAAAAGTCGGTGGCGACTCTTGCTATCCGCACATTTGGATACAAAAAATCCTAAAAAGTCAGTTCACCGTATTACAGCATGGACGTCATGGTTCCTTTTTCTTAAATGTCGGGTAGGCTGAAGTTTACTCAAGAGGGTGTTTTATCTTGTGTAATATCTTTATAAGGATTATTGTTTGGTTCTTGAGCTCAACATGTGAAAAATATCTATTTTGTTATGAAGTTTAGCTAGATTTTTTTTTTGATTTTTGATATCAACATGAGAAGAGTTTTGTTTGGTTCTTGAGATTAGCTTGTTAAAATTTCTATTTGGTTTGTGAGCTTATCCTATTAAAAGCCTAATTTTTTTAGAGACCAACCTTTGTAAAATCTCTTGTTTGTTGTAAGAAAGTTTGTAGGCATACCCTAAAAAAAGATCAAGACATATTTTACTGGAACTCTCAATAGAAAATTTTAGGGGACATTGAGTAGACCTAGTGGTAGGTTGAACCTGTATAAATTTATGATGCAATCTCTCTAACTCTATTTGTTTATTTTTCTATAATTTATTTTCATTTCTCTCTAATTCTTTCTTCTCCCTTCTCCGCTGCTTTATCTTAGTCAGGATAATATAAATCAATTTCTTAATAAATATTTTAAAACCTTTCTGATTTCTAAATATAATAATTCAATCTCCTTTTCTTATGTTTATATTCGATTGGTCAACATGGTTTAGTGGGTATATTTGTTTGAATGTATTTGATTAATATTAAGAGATTATGTTGTTTTGACATTAATCCATTACTAAATTTGAGAGGTTATTTCTTATTTATATTGTTTCTGGAAACAACCTTCTAGAAATGGGTGTATGAAATGATCCTTCTAAAGATTTATTAAACACACCTAAAAAAATATGAATAACGAAGTTTCAAAAAGATTCTTCTAAACACCCCCTATCAGAAGGGTGCTTTAGAAAACAATATTGACAAAAATTTAAAATCATTAATATTAATTAATTAATTTTAAATGTCTTAACAAATAACCTATAAAAGTACAATAACAAAAAATGTCAAAAAAAAAAAGCCAAGCACTTAGGCTCCCAGCGTTAAAGGGGCTCATACTAAAGACACAATCCAGAAAATATCTGGTTCGATTCCTAGGTGGGAACAATATTTAGCCAGTACTCGTACCTCTCAACACGAGCTCTGGATTACTAGGGTCCAATTTGTAACACCCTTCTAAATACCCCCGCGATTAATATAATATTTCAGAGTTAACATGCATTAAAGGGTGTCACAATTAGTTAAAAATAAAATTTCAAATACAATGCCATGATATCATGGGAACACAATTCGATTTAAAAGAAGTACATGTTTAACACAACGGAATTTACTCAAACTTGGATAATTCAAAACCAAATAAAATACCACCCATATGATCAATGTTATAAAATAATTATCCAAACAACAACAGTCAAAACAACAGAGTTTAATTGATAACTCTAAAGACAAGCATTCCCAGTGTTACAAGGCCAGAGCATGACACTGACACGCGATAAAATAAAAGCACAGCTCTACGAGCTATCCTCACCAACTCCTAAGTCGCTAAAGCTTCAATCTGAAATCATCAAATTAAGGGTGAGACTTCATCATAACTAAAATGCATTATAAATTCATAAAACAATAGAATTTAATAAGCTATTATTCCATCCTATTCAGCATAATCAGATTTAATCATTCATTCCACAATACAAGTTATAAACATACATCACACACAACAACCAAATTATAACACTGGAATTAATCCTAACATGTTATAATCCATACAATGCAATGCAAGACTCTATGCATGTGGTACCAAAAGCAAACTAAATTCACCATACTGTTCCATTCCAACTCAGACCCAGTATAACCATCTGCTCCATTCCAACTCAGACATAGATACGCCTCACCACCCATTCCAAATTGGCAACGGTTATTGGCCAACTCACTAATTCCACATAATGAGAATTAGCTACCACCAAATATATATGCATGCACATCATAAAACATGCAACATTCAACACAAGTTATGATAACATCATACATCATAAACCATCATCAATCCAAAACATGATAACCATCATTTATCATGAACATCATCAAATAGCATAAACATGCACAAACAATTACTGTAACATCATCACCAAAACATGATAACCATCATTTATCATGAACATCACCAATAGCATAAACATGCACAAGCAATTACTGCAATATCATCACCAAAACATGATAACCATCATTTATCATGAACATCACCAATAGCATAAACATGCAAGAACTTACTCATCAATTAGTAATGCTATCACCAACATACATATATATTCATCATTATACACACAAACATCATCACAAAACCACACACCATTGCCTATCCACCAAGTATGCAAGGTACGAATAACCACAAAGTCGGAAAACCAACACTTTCCAAAATAAAACCAAGTTACCATTATTTTCTTTATTTCACAAAATAGAATGTTTAATTTAAGTAATAATATCCAAAACGACGATTAAAAAGGACTTACGGTTCAAAAGTTATGAATTTTCAAAGTTTAATATTTTTTAAAAAGTAATAGTGGTAACCTGTTCCTCCAGGGGAGTAACCGGTTCCCACTATCATAGTGAAAACACGTTCTGAAAAATACATGAGGAACCCGGGTTCTCTAGAGGAGTAACCGGTTCCCACGATTTATAGGAAAATATTTTTCTGGAAAATGTACCAGGAACCCGGTTCCCCCCATAGGGTAACCGGTTCCCACAACTCATAAAAGTCACCTTACTGGAAATTATATCAGGAACCCGGTTCCTCCAAGAGGGTAACCGGTTACTGTGACTCCTGTAGCAGAAAACCCTTATTTGACAGTATTCTTTATTTTCCCATTCAATTCAATACGAACCAAATCACAAATTAACACCAAAATTATCCATCAAACAACATCATAGTGCATAACAACATAATTCAATAACACCTAACAACCCTATAACATGTAATTGACTCAATTTCACACAATTAGGCATTCTAGGGTCAAAACTCATAAACTTAGAAAATCCTAAATTGGGATTCCTAATTCACTCAATCGATCCTATCATTCCCAAAATCTATAAGGCATAATAATCAGAGAATATCACCCCTTACCTTAGCCAAATTCTTGAATCTTCCTAGAGATTTGGGTGTTCCTCTTCCTTTTTGCCTCTTCTCTTCTCACGTACGATCTCTTTTCTCCAAATTTTGGTTTCCAATTCCTTTTTCTTTCTGATTATTCTATTATAATAATAATAACAAAATAATTAGAGGCTTTTATTCCATACACCCCTCTCCTCTACTAATCACCACATAAGCCCGATTCTTTTTCTTTATTTAATTATTTCCAATAATTTCAAAAATATCAATAATTCAACTTTTAATTAAATAGATAATTAAAATTCAAATTATTTAATAATTGAAAATATTGGGGTGTTACACAATTCCCATGAGAACCAGCGTGTGAAAGAAAAAAAGTAAAAAAATAAAAACAAAAATAGGAAATTTATTTTATATTATCATTTAAATTGGAAGTAAAATAGTAATTACAAATTTAAATAACAAACTATCATAAACATGAAATAAATAACATCAAATAGTTTATTTATTGTGTATGGAAAATAATATTGTCTCTCAAATTCAGGCCCGACCCTTTCCAAGTAGGGATGTCAATTTGCACTAGTTATTGGGGATCTCCACGGGGAATTTATGTTTGGGGCTCCAAAGATGTGGATTTTCTCTTCCGCGGGGACGGGGATGGAGAATGAGGTTCCTCTGAAGCACTTTGAGGATGAGGATGGCGAACATATCCCCTGTAACATCCCGATTTTTAATAGCTAATTATTAATTATTATTATATATTATATTATATGATAATTAATTTATTTGGTAATTTAAAATAGAATTTGAATTATTTGAATATATATGTTATTTAAATAATTGAGTTTTATGAGTAGAATTGTGGTTATTTGGTTATTGGACCTAAGTTTAAGAATGGAAGTAATAGGGAGGTGTTAAGTGTTAAGCCCAATAAGAAAATCCTAGTTAGTAAAGGGTTAGAAGGAAATCATAATTAGAATTGTCATTTGGTGAAAGAAGAGGAAGAGGAAAAGAAGAGAAGAGGAGAAGACGAGGTGAGAAGGTGAAACCCTAGGAAGTCAAATCTTCAAGAGGTAAGGGGGAGAATCTTCATTATTATGCATTTGTATGTTGTTGGGTAGTGATTAGTAACATGTTATAGGATTGGGTATCTCTAATTCTAGGTTTTTGGTTCTCAAATTGAAGTTGTAATTTGGGGATTTTGGTGATTAAAACTAGATTTGATGATATGAATAGGTCCTCTATAGTGTATACATGTTAGATGATGTTTAAATGATGATTAATAAGCATTAAAATTATTTTGGAGAAGTAATTTCGTGGTTGGTGCAATGTTGTTCGCAACAGAGTTTTTCTGCATAACGTGAAGGCTGCAAAGCACGCCTTGCTGTATGTAGAGAAATAAGATTTCTGATTTTGCATGTTTTGGCTTAGGGGTTTGCTTGCTTATGATTTATTATTAATTTACTGATTTCTAATAATTGTATTGATGAGTTTTGGATCATGTTTGGATGCGATTTCGTTGATTACATGCTACTTGAATTAGTGTGTGTATGTATGTTATGTTTGTACGAATTATTGAGAATAACATGTGTTGGCTTGAATACTATATGTTATTTGTGACGTGTGATGATAGTATATGCTATGTGCATTGCTTGTTGTTGATGAAACATTATGTTGTGCAATTGGTGGATAATTCACATGAGTTGAATTATGGTGATATGCTTGAATAATTGAGGTTGGTGGATAATCTTAATTTGCATATGTTTCTTGATGAATTGCACATGCATACATGGCTGACCTTGAAAATTGAGGTGGTGAAACTTTGGTTTCACATTTGGCTCGATTCTTGAATGGATAAGTAGCGGTGAAACGGTAAGTTCACAATGGTGGCTTTGGTCTTGTTCGGATCGGAAGCGTGGCTTTGGTTTTAAGTTAATGAATCAGATGCGAGGAGAAAAATTGTTCCCAATGGTACCACATGAATATTGAGTCACATTGCATTGTTGTCTCATGAGTTATTGATGAATATGTTTTATGTGTGTTGGAATTGTGATATTTGATTATATGAATAATTGAACTAATTGGATTGGTGACATTTATCCTAATTGTGATAAATGTGAGTATGTTATACTTGGAATGTTTGTATAATCATGTTATTTTGGAATATCATGTTAAGTGTGTGGAATTCGTGAATAGATGTTGTTTCTATATTGCTTCTAAATATATACTTTTGGATAATGATGTGAATTCTCACCCTTCTATGTGATGTTGCCTCTACATGGGTAACGTGCAGGTTCCGAGGATAGCGGTGCTTCATATGAGACTAGCTGAGGAGTTTATCTATTTATTCCTTATATTATGTAGTGAGCCATTGCTCTGGTCATGTAACACGTGGATTATTTGGATTTCTGCTTTTCTGAGATATTTGTTATGTATTCTCATCTATGTTGGATTTGTATGTTGAGATACTATATTGATGTGGCCTTGGTGCCAATGTATGAGTTCTTATGATTTGATTTATGTTATGAATTCATTTTTATTTCATCCAATGGTTATAGTATGGGATGTAATCATTGATAGTATCTGAGATATTAAATACTCTGCTGTGAAATGCATGATTTGGTTTTAAAGCATGAGATTCAAATAGGTGTTATGATTATGACCAGTGTATGTATTGTTTTAATTTGGAAGTAAATAAATATGTGACGCCCTCTTGATATGCATTCTATTTTACTCTGATTGTGCAATATATTTATGTGGGGAATTATAGGGTGTTACATTAGTGGCATCAGAGCTATGGTCGGTCAGATTTTGGCCAGGTTATTAATTAATTTAATTCTTGTTGTTTTTGATTTGTGTATCTGACACGATCAATGTTGTTGTCTATTGTTGGATGTCTTTTGGAAGATGGTTGTAGGAAGGAATGATGTTATTGCTGATGCCTTGTGATTGTTGGCTGGATCTCTTGGGCATATTCCACAAGCGAATGCTGGACACCGAGGTGAGGAAGATGAGTTTCATACTTTGGAGAAGTTTCAGAGGAACAATCCTCCTATCTTTGAGGGTGAGCATGAACCTGAAAAGGGTCAAGCAGGGATGAAGGCGATCGAGATGATCTTCAGAGTTATAAATTGTACTGATGCGCAGAAGGTGTAGTTTGGTACTCATATGCTGGAGAAGGAAGCTGAAGATTGGTGGAGCAACACTATTCAAAGGTTTGATGAGGAAGGTGCTGAATTTTCAGGGGCTCTTTTCCGTGATGCTTTTCTGGAGAATTATTTTCCAAAAGATGTGAGTGGTAAGAAAGAGGTATAATTTCTTGAGCTGAAGCAGGGTAATGGAACCGTGGCTGAGTATGCTGCAAGATTTCATGAGCTGATTAAGTATTGTCCTCATTACAATACTATGAATGCCGAGAGATCTAAGTGTCTAAAATTTGTGAATGGTTTGAGACCTAATATCAAGAAGCCTATTGGGTATCAACAGATTACTCGTTTTGCAGAGTTGGTGAACAAGAGTAGGATTTATGATGAGGATGGTAGGGAGAGTGCTTCTTACTATAAGGATGTGAATGATAGGAAAGGAAAAGTTCAATTTCGTGGGAAACCATATGATGATAAGAAGAAAGCTAGTGGTGGCAAGAAGCCAAGTGGGGTAGGATCATCTACTCTAATTAGGTGTTACAAGTGTGGTGTAGAAGGACACTGTGCTTTTGATTGTGAAAAGAATGGTGGAAAGGATAGTGGAAAGTTCTTTAGGTGTGGCAAGGTCGGTCACAAGATTGTTGATTGTAGGCTTAGTGAGGATGTGACTTGTTACAACTGTGGTGAACAAAGTCATGTTAGTACTAAGTGTGAGAAGCGAAAAAGGAGCAAGCTAGAGGGAAAATGTTTGCATTGTCTGGTGCTGAGACTCCGGTTGAGGATAGACTTATCTGAGGTACGTACTTTATTAATGGTACACCTTTGATTGCTATCATTGATACTAGTGCAACACATTCTTTTATTTCTTCGGATTGTGTTAAGACGTTGAATCTTGAATTGTCTGATATGTATGGAAATGTGATTATTGATACTCCTGTTGCATGTCTGAATTTCCCGTTGAATATTTTTGGTAGAGATTTTCGGATGGATTTAGTTTGTCTTCCGTTAGATCAATTGGATGTGATTCTTGGTATGAACTGGTTGGAATACAATCATGTTTTTATCAACTGTTTTGACAAGTCGGTTATCTTTTTTGATTCAAGTGTCGAGAATGATTTTTTTTGTCAACTAAGCAAGTGGATGAATCTTTGAAAGATGGTGCTGTGTTGTTTGCTTTGTTGGCATCATTGGATCTCGGTGAGAAACAAGCTATGGGTGAATTTCCCGTTGTCTGTGATTTTCCTAAGGTATTTCCTAAAGATGTAAGTGATTTGCCGCCAGAGCGTGAGGTTGAGTTTTTGATTGATTTAGTTCCTGGAACTAGTCCTGTTTCGATGGCTCCGTATCAGATGTTTGCTTTTGAGTTGAAAGAGTTGAAAAGCCAACTTGAGGATTTGGTTGAAAAGAAGTTTATTTGACCGAGTGTATCTCCGTAGGGTGCATCTGTTTTGTTGATTAAAAAGAAGGAAGGTTATATGAGGTTGTGTGTTAATTATAGACAACTGAACAAGGTGAATATTAAGAACAAGTATCCACTTCTGAGGATTGATGATTTGATGGATCAGTTGGTTGGTGCTTGTGTTTTGAGTAAGGTTGATTTGAGGTATGGTTATCATCAAATTCATGTGAAAGTTGAGGATATTCAGAAGACTACTTTTAGGACAAGGTATGGTCACTATGAGTATTCTATAATGCCATTTGGTGTGAAAAATGCTCCTGGTGTATTCATGGAATATATGAATAGGATTTTTCATGAGTATCTGGATCAATTTGTTGTTGTGTTCATTAATGATATTCTGATTTATTCTAAAAGTGAAGAGGGTCATGCTAAGCATTTAAGAATTTTGTTATTTGTGTTGAAAGAGAAAAAGTTGTATGCTAAGCTTTCTAAGTGTGAGTTTTGGTTGAAGGAAGTGAGTTTTCTTGGGCATGTGATTTCGAGTGGTGGTATTTCTATAGATCCTTCAAAGGTTGAGGCTGTATCTTGTTGGGAAGCTCCGAAATCTGTTTCAGAGATTAGAATTTTTCTTGGGTTGGCTGGTTATTATCGTAAGTTTATTGAAGTTTTTTCTAAGTTGGCGTTACCTTTGACGCAATTGACAAGGAAAAGTCAAGCTTTTGTTTGGACTTTGTAGTGTGAAGCTAATTTTCAAGAGCTTAAGATAAGGTTAACGGCCGCTCCTATTTTGATTTTGCCTAATTCAGCAGAACCATTTGTGGTGTATTGTGATGCTTCATTGATGGGTTTAGTAGGTGTGTTGATACAAAATGTAAAAGTGATAGCTTATGCTTCGAGGCAACTTAAAGTTCATGATAGGAATTATCCGACGCATGATTTAGAGTTGGCCGCAGTTGTGTTTGTTTAGAAGATTTGAAGGCATTATTTATTTGGTTAGAGATTTGAGGTGTATAGTGATCATAAGAGTTTGAAGTATCTGTTTGATCAGAAAGAGTTGAATATGAGGCAAAGAAGATGGTTGGAATTCTTGAAGGATTATGATTTTGGTTTAAATTATCATACGGGTAAAGCGAATGTAGTAGCTGATGCTTTGAGCAGGAAGTCTTTGCATATGTCGATGTTGATGGTACGAGAGTTGGATTTGATTGAGCAATTTCGAGATTTGAGTTTAGTTTGTGAAGCGACGTCTTCTTGTGTTAAGCTTGGTATGTTGAAGCTTACTAGTGGTATTTTAGAGGAGATTCGAGAAGGTCAGAAATTCGATTTGGTTTTGGTTGATAAGATGGTATTGATCAATCAAGGCCGAGGTGGTGATTTTCGAATCGATGAGAATGGTATCATGAGGTGTCGTGATAGAGTTTGTCTTCCTGATGTTGAGGATTTGAGGAAGAGAATTCTTGATGAAGGACATCGTAGTGGCTTGAGTATTCATCCAGGTGCTACTAAGATGTATCAAGATTTGAGGAAGTTATTTTGGTAGTCTGGTATGAAGAAGGATATTGTTGAGTTTGTGTATTCTTATTTAATTTGTCAAAACTCGAACATTGAACATCAGAAACCATCTGGTTTATTGCAGCCGTTATCCATTCCTAAGTGGAAGTGGGATAACATTTCTATGGATTTTGTTTCTGGATTTTCGAGGACTCCGAGTAGTCATGATTCTGTTTGAGTTATTGTGGATAGATTGACTAAATCTGTTTACTTTATTCCAATTTTGATGGATTATCCTATGGAAAAGTTTGCTAAGTTGTATATTGAGAAGGTTGTGAGTTTGCATGGTGTTCTGTTGAGTATTGTTTCAGATAGAGATCTGAGGTTTACTTCGTATTTTTGGGAAGGTTTGCAAAGTTCTTTGGGTACTAAGTTACGTTTGAGTTCGGCGTATAATCCGCAAACTGATGGTCAAACTGAAAGGACGATTCAATCATTGGAAGATCTTTTGAGAGCTTGTTTTTTAGAGCATGGAGGTGCTTGGGATAGTTATTTTTCTTTGATTTAGTTTACCTATAACAATAGTTTTCATTTGAGTATTGGAATGGCTCCATTTGAAGCTTTGTATGGAAGAAGGTGTAGGACGCCTTTGTGTTGGTATGAATCTAGTGAGAGTGTTGTGGTTAGACCTGAGATAGTTCAACAGACTACAGATAAGATTAAGATGATTCGGGAGAAGTTTGAAATTGCCCAGAGTTGTCAGAACTGTTATCATGATAAGAGGAGAAAGGATCTTAGCTTTGAGAAAGGGGATCACGTGTTTTTAAGGGTTACTCTTGTGACTGGTGTTGGTAGAGCATTGAAGTTAATGAAGATGACTCTGCATTTTATTGGTCTGTATCAGATTGCTGAGAAAGTTGGTGAAGTAGTCTATCAAATTCATTTGCCTCCGTCACTTGCTAATCTTCATGACGTATTCCATGTATCTCAATTGAGAAAATATATAACGAATATGTCTCATGTTGTGCCGCTAGATGATGTGCAAGTTAGAGATAATTTGACGGTTGAGACTTTACCGATGCGTATTGATGATCGAGAAGTTAAGCAACTTCAAGGTAAGGAAATTGCTTTGGTGAAAGTGGTTTGGGGAGGTCCTACAAATGGTAATGTGACTTGGGAGCTTGAGATTCAGATGAAGGATTCATATCCCGAGTTGTTCGCTTGAGGTAATTTTCGAGGGAGAAAATCTTTTAAGTGGCGGAGAGTTGGAACATCCCGATTTTTAATAGCTAATTATTAATTATTATTATTATTATTATATATTATATTATGTGATAATTAATTTATTTTTTAATTTAAAATAGAATTTGAATTATTTGAATATATATGTTATTTAAATGATTGAGTTTTATGAGTAGAATTGTGGTTATTTGGTTATTGGGCCTAAGTTTAATAATGGAAGTAATAGGGAGGTGTTAAGTGTTAAGACCAATAAGACAATCTTAGTTAGTAAAGGGTTATAAGGAAATCATAATTAGAATTGTCATTTGGTGAAAGAAGAGGAAGAGGAAAAGAAGAGAAAAAAAGAAGAGAAGAAGAGAAGAGAATGTGAAACCCTAGGAAGTCAAATCTTCAAGAGGTAAGGGGGATAATCTTCATTATTATGCATTTCTATGTTGTTGGGTAGTGATTAGTAACATGCTATAGGATTGAGTATCTCTAATTCTAGGTTTTTATTTCTCAAATTGAAGTTGTAATTTGGGGATTTTGGTGATTAAAACTAGATTTGATGATATGAATAGGTTCCCTATAGTGTATACATGTTAGATAATGTTTAAATGATGATTAATAAGCATTAAAACTGTTTTGGAGAAGTAATTTCGTGGCTGGTGTAGTGTTGTTCGCAGTGGAGTTTTCCTGCATAACACGAAGGCCGCTGAGTGCGTGGGGGCTGCTGAGCGCGCCTTGCTGTATGCAGAAAAATAAGATTTTTGATTTTGCATGTTTTGGCTTAGTATTTGCTTGCTTATAATTTATCGTTAATTTACATGATTTCTAATAATTGTGTTGTTGAGTTATGGATCATGTTTGGATGCGATTTTGTTTATTACATGCTACTTGAATTAGTCTATGTATGTTATGTTTTGTATGGATTATTGAGAATAACATGTGTTGGATTGAATACTATATGTTATTTGTGATGTGTGATAATAGTATATGCTATGTGAATTGCTTGTTGTTGATGAAACATTATGTTGTGCAATTGATGGATAATTCACATGAGTTGAATTATGGTGATATGCTTGAATAATTGAGGTTGGTGGATAATCTTAATTTGCATATGTTGCTTGATGAATTGCACAAGCATACATGGCTGACCTTGCAAATTGAGGTGGTGAAAATTTGAGTTCACGTTTTCCTCGATTCTTGAATGGATAAGTAGTGGTGAAACGGTGAGTTCACAATGGTGGCTTTGGTCTTGTCCGAATCGGAAGCGTGACTTTGGTTCTAAGTTAATGAATCAGAAGCAAGGAGAACAAATTGTTCTCAATGGTACCACATGCATATTGAGTCACATTGTATTATTGTCTCATGAGTCATTGATGAATATGTATTGTGTGTGTTGGAATTGTGATATTTGATTATATGAATAGTTGAACTAATTGGATTGGTGACATTTATGCTAATTGTAAGAAATGTGAGTATGTTATACTTGGAATGTTTATATAATCATGTTATTTTGGAATATCACTTGAAGTGTGTGGAATTCGTGAATAAATGACGTTTCTATATTGCTTCCAATTATATAATTTTTTATAATTATGTGAATTCTCACCCTTCTATTGTGATGTTGCCTCTACGTGGGTAACGTGCAGGTTCCGAGGGTAGCGGTGCTTGACACGAGACTAGTTGGGGAGTTTATCTATTTATTCCTTATACTAGATAGTGAGTCATTGCTCTGGTCATGTAACACGAGGATTATCTGGAGTTCTGCTTTTATGAGATATTTGTTATGTATTCTCATCTATGTTGGATTTGTATGTTGAGATACTATGTTGATGTGGCCTTGGTGCCAATGTATGAATTCTTATGATTTGATTTATGTTATGAATTCATTTTTATTTCATCCAATAGTTATAGTATGGGATGTAATCATTGATAGTATCTGAGATATTAAATACTTCGTTGTGAAATGCATGATTTGGTTTTAAAGCATTTGATTCAAATCGGTGTTATGATTATCACCAGTGCATGTATTGTTTTAATTTGGAAGTAAATAAATATGTGACACCCTCTTGATATGCATTCTATTTTACTCTGATTGTGCAATATATTTATGTGGGGAATTAGAGGGTGTTATATCCCCTGCCCCGCGGAGTCCCCGCCCCGCATTAAAATTCTATAATATCGTTAATTAATATATAGTTTAACATTTCTATGTAGGTTTATTTATGATTTCAAATAACTTGTTAGTAAAAGAGAGAGATTTGAATGACTATTTTAATTTTTTAAGTTTGAAAATCTTTTGTTCATGAATCTCAAGATTAAATATTTTTAAAATAATATATTTATCGTAGATAATTAGTTTACTAATTTATTGTCGTTACTTTATAAATTTTTTCTATTAAATTAGTTAAAAATAATAAATAAAAATTTATGTTTATAGATATTTGCAGAAACCGAAGGGATCTGTGAGGACCTGCGGGAATCCGTTGAGATGTGGATGGGCGACAAAAAACCCCGTAGCTGGGACCCGATATGATAATATGGAATAATTTCAAGGGCGGTGATTAAGATGAGAATATATCCTCCGCTCCGCCCCATTGAAATCCCTATTTCGAGGTGCAGGCAATGCTTCAACACTGGGCCTCACAATCCTGAGGGTCCATATCTTATTGCTATTAGTCAACATAAAAATGTTTTAAAAAATGTAATGAAACGTCACAATCCACCACAATGAAACAAAATCCCTTGGTTTTAATGCTCTCTCTTCATCTTCTCTTTGTTTCTCTCAAGAATTTTCGATAAAAAAAGAAATCAAAACTAAAACGTCACCACCACCAACGAAACCAATCACTGAACTACACCACCGTTACAAAACGCCGCCGCTGCAAAATTATTCACTACAAGTTTACAAAATTTTGATGACGTTGATGGATACGGAGATACAGAAAAACGAAAGTAACGTCATATAGATTTATCGTTCGCGTGGTCATTTCTCTCGTATGGTATGTTCTTTTTCTTTTCATTATTTCTTCAACCACTATAGCATTCCACTGCATTGGCTTTTAGGTTAATTGCAAGTTTGCAGCAAGAACGTGTTTCAGTTTTTTTATCGTTTTGATTTTTGAAAACAACACAAAGTTATCAATTTTTAAACAGTAAAGTAACACAAATTAAGATGAATTGAAGTAGTTCTCAATTTGTGTGACTGTGTTTTAGTTTTGTTAAAGAAAATGAAGATTTTAATTTTTATAAATTAAAATGATTGAATGAATAACAAAGAGATTTTCTTAAAGAAGAGTAATTTGGAAAGCTTTTAGTTTTTAATATGTGTCTTGTCGTTGAGGATTTTGGTATTTAGAAATTAGAATAGAAAATAATAATTTGAAAAGGGAAAAAAATAAAGATTAAATATTAAAGAAGATATATTTTTAAGATTAAAAAGAGAATATAGAAATCAATTTTGTCTCACTATTGATTAAAAAGCAAATTAAGATTAAAATAATTTATTTATTACTCTATAGAATTTTATACGGATGTACAATATATTATAGTTTTATATCATATGTTCATTGTCTATTTATTTAGCATATAAATGTGCATTACTTCTATGATCTTCATTGGTTTTATTTGTTTTATCGGTTAATGTAGGAACATGATTTCACATCGGGATTACTAATAGATCGTTTGTTGATAAATACTACACAATTTTCAGGTTTCTTTTCTATGCCTCCTAAGCTTCCTCCTAGAAAGAATGAATGTGAAAAAGATAAGCGTAAGAAAAAGAAAAAAAGTTGAAGAGTTAATTCAATCTCAAGTAGGAGCGTTTGATAAATTTTTAATTAAAGAACCATAACTTTTAAATGAAAGTCATTATGTTGATAATATTGATGTAGAAATTCTTGATAGTGTTTCCATTGAAAATGATAATCTTGATAGTATGCCCATTGAAAATGATAATCTTGATAGTGTGCCAAATGAAAATGAAATTTTTGATAGTTTACGCATTGAAAATGATAGTATTTATAGTGTGTCCATTAGTGATGAAGTTAATGATGATGATGATGATGATGATGCTGATGATGATGATGATGATGATGATGATATATTTGATCCAAGAAATTGGGATCGTATTCAGCCTAAACTGTTTGATTTGTTAGTTGAGAAAGATTCTAAAAGAGATAATTCTACTGTGAAGGGTCTTTGAGATATTTTGAATAAACGCTTTATGGATAATTTATATACCAGGTCATTAGCAAATGGAGATATGTGCTGTTGTGAATCTTTTTGTTAATTACGACAAAATTCAATATCAATTTGTGGAACAAAGAATAGTAGCAATCAAATGGTATGCATCAATAATAATTCTTTGTCCCACAAATTGATATTGAATTTTGTCTTAATTAACAACATGATTCACAACAAGTGGTGCAGTGAGCGTGGAACAAAGGGGTATTGAGCACCATGGGCAGATGGGAGATCGATAAATTTTTCAGTAACAACGATTTCGAGTTGTAGAAAATTAAGATGCAAGCAATTTTAATTCAAGAGAAGTGTATTGATGCTTTGAAGAGTGAAGCATTGATGCATGCATGTCTTACACATCCACAAAAGACCGAGATGGTGAATAAGGCCAGGAGTGCCATTATATTGATCCTCGAGGATAAAGTCCCAAGAGAAGTCACCAGGAATGAATTTTGTAGAAAACAAGGGATAGAAATGCATGTTACCGCTGAGTTGTTATTGAGTTTCTGGGGAAGAGCTGAGGTTAAAGCAACTTACTTGGTTGGTAGAGAATTTCTTCAGAAGAAGAATAGTGAAAACCAAGGGAGAAACCTGGTGGAAACTATAATGAAGAAAACTCAGTTTGAGATAGAGTTTCCTACTATGAATATTAGTAGTAGTGAGGGAACGACTACAAAGATATTTTATTATTATTTGACTCATGATAAAGTAAGGAGGGTTATTGTAGCACCTCAAAGGGACGATTATGTTAGTCTTGGATATTATATTTTTAATGTGGCTGAAGGACTGCAAAATAAAAGAAGAAAAACCTTCAGGGAAGCATTTGAAAACAGGTGGAGTCAAAGATGGTTGAAAAATCATACTTGTAGACTTGTTAAATTACCTAGGCAGAAAAAGGTAATTGGAAACAAGTGGATGCAAGTTGCAAGATCAAGATTCAAGGGTTGTTTGAATTGATCAAGGTTATTTATTAGAGTTTCAACCTGGTAGAGAGCAATAATGTTATTGATTGTTAAATTGGTATCAACACGGTTTAAAGTCATGTTGGAGATGTACCTTAAAACCTTTGTTGATGAAGAGAAAGAAAATATATTTTGGAGATTTCATTTACCGCAAAAATCAGAAGTTTTAGAAAGTCAGAAGAAAAGTCGAAATAACAGAAATCGGGGGAAAATAGTGATGTTTGTACGATGAATTATGTCGTCCGTACGGTGAATAGTGCTGTCCTTAAGGTAATTTTGATTCTAATTGGTCAAAATCTCTTAAAAATGTTGCTTACATTTTAACCAATATAAACTGTTGTTTCTTGGTAGAATTGTGTTTGCTTCTTTATTTCATGATTTTAATAAGTATCTAAAGAAAGTTGAAGAAAGTTATTTATCTGATTTTTGGAGAGAAGATGTTCCACTTCTAAGTTACAGAAGTTCTGATGAACAGTAGCAAGAAAAGCTTCAGAATGCTCTGAAGTTTTGGTGACTCTAATACATGTTGTCTAAAGAAACCAGTATGAAGATCTAAAGACAAAAGTTCTGAGTGAACAATGTCCAGATGTTGAAGACTCAAGTTTCAGAAAACAAAGGGTTCTAAAGACCAAGTGCTAAAGACTCTGAAGACTCTGAAGACATGTAGCTCTTCTGACCTTAGGTTTGATACAAAGGTTTTTAAGACCAAGTGCTAAGGACTATGAAGACCCAGTTGTGAAGACGCTGAAGAATTGAAGTTTTGATAAACCAGAAGTTATGTTCTCTCTTTCTTGCTCATGCTCGCAGAAGCCTTTGAAGTATAGAAGGATTAGAAGATAACATTAACATGGTACTAACAGTACATGGTACAAACTAAATGTTTCATTCCACTACTATGAAGGACGAATTCCGTGTACGATCTTGTCCTCCATGTTCTCTCAAGCCGCAATAAATTTGTGATAATTCCATATGTACCCTTCAACAGACACATCTCATGCATGGCTCTATATAAAGGCTTGAAGACTTGAAGATAATGTTGTTAATCCTCTACAAGTTAAAGCTCACATATTCTATTGTAAAAAGCTCTATATTTTCTTAAGTTATAGTGCTAAAAATATGTTTACATATTTAGCTTGTGTAGAAGCAATTTACTTGTAAACAAAACTTGTATTCAAATGGTTGTTTGATTGTTCCTTAAGAGACCAGTTAGGTCAGTATTCTTGAGAAGTCTAGGACTAGTGTGTCTTAGAAATTGATAGTTAGTCACATACAGTTGGTGTGTGCAGGTATTAGTCATATATAATTGGTGTGTGCAAGTGTAATAATCAGTTTGATTATTGAATTAAGACCTCATTGGAGAGAGGCAAAATCACATGGAAGACTGAACTAGAGTAGCTTGAGGTTATCAAGTGCATTAGTATAAAAATATTGTGTTTATTTCTACTTTCCAATCTTCTCTACCCTATTATCAAAAGTGAAGTAAATTTCAAAGGGGATCATTTTCAAAGAAGTTTTTTTTAAAGCTTAAAATCCAATTCAAACCCCTACTTTCTTGTGTTTTTCACACCTTCGTATACTTCTTGACTACCAACATATATATTCTAATGAATATATGATCTATCACACAATTAACATTATCTTGTTCATTTTATCCTTCATAGGTCATTCTTGAGTTGAGCAATTCTCATGAAGCCTACTTATCTGATCGATAGAAACTTAATCAGATGCAAACTTTTCTTACAATTTATTGGACTTCTTATTTAAATTGAAATCCAATTGAAATTACTGGCCGATAATAATTAAGTGTACGTATTCAATAACATAGAATGAACATATATTTACACAATCACAAATTTCGTTTGATCAACTGAAAAATATATATTAATAGTTAGTAAACTATTTTAAATCAACTGTTCTTATTCCCTTGACCTTACTTGGAGTTCCATAAATTAAGTTTAATTCCATCTTTAATTCTTAGTCTACATTATATGAGTCTTTCATCATATTAGAAAGTGCCAACAATACTTTTAAATGTCCCTAAATAAAATGGGATAACATCTATTATTGACTTATTTTATAACTCAAATCATATAGCTAAAGGATTTATGTTGGACTAGACATGTTTATATATATATATATATATATATATATATATATATATATATATATATATATATATAAAATTCCCTTTGTTTGGCTGAATTAGGTAAAATAACATATGTACAAGATGTATTTTGTGCAAAGAAAATATGTGTAACAAGATGTTCTATCATTTGCGTATGATTGTGTTTGTTGCTAAGAAGAGTAGCTCAACTAAAGTTCTTGACATAACTATTTAAAAAAGAGGTTCAACATGTAGCTAAAGTGCTTGATAAAACTAGTTAAGAAAGAGGTTTATTGTAACACCCCAATATTACCCAATGTTTAATATGCAAAAATTAGAGTAATTTAAAATTTCAAAAATTCAATACTGAGGCATCACACCTTCAAAAACAACTCACTTTAAACTATTTACTTTAAAGTATAAATCTCGGATACATAGCATCGTCGGAAAACATAAATTGATTCAAAAACATCAAAACATCTTCTTTAATAAACTTCCTTAATAAATCATATTTTCATAAAGTATGATTCTTATTTACAAAGGAAAACAACAAAATAACAACAACAAGACAACATAATAATTCCCCCCGAGTGCTACGTATCAGAGCGACACCGACTCGACTAATAGCAGCTATAAATTCCGTCTTCATAACGCGTTACCAATATAAAGGTAACGGCGAAACAAGTAAAGGGTGAGATAATCCAAAACATATAATTAAAGGCATGATAATATATATATAGTTTCAGAATTATAAAGGGGATAGATTGATAAGTGCATTCTAACACATATCCAAAGCTCACTTACTCTTATCGTCATTCTAAAGTGTATAATCTACACTTAATCGTCTTAGCCTCATCGGCACAAATCATCACAACAACACGTAAACCTCCGTCACCACGAAATCGTCACAAGCTAATACATCACTAATTAACGCGGCAATCTTAAACGACAACATCAACCAACAACATTAAACAATGCTAACAACATGAGCAACATAAATAAATCATCACAAATTGGCTAAAGCCCATCGTCGCTTTTGGCATAAAACCCCATCGTCACTGTCATACCCCAATTTTTGACTTGATATACCACCTTACATTTGCATCATTGCATCACTAACAGTCCAGAACAGAATTAATCGGGTGTAGCTTTCATAGGTCAAAATTAGGGTTTCATCAAATTTTCATCTGATTCAAGAGGCAACCAATTAGGGTTTGAGATTTACTCACCTCATTTGGTCTATCTTGATCAAATCATCAATCTCTGATCCTCAGATATCCAACTTTTTTCATTGATCTATCAAGGATCGACCAATTAGGGTTTTGATCGAGGATGTGCAATCTCTGATTTTCTGATCAATAAATAACTTTTGTGGTTGGAGATTGATCTTCATATCTTAGATACAACATCTTGACCTAATTTCTGGATTCAAAACATCACAGAAGTTCACAGGATTCATCAGTCAATTTCTGAAACATCTGATGAAATTTCATCTGCACTAAAAAGTCAAACTTTGACTTTTGGTCAACTTTTTCAAAACAAAACTTTTTCAATCATCAAAATACTTCAAATGATCCATCATGATCATAAAAAATCAAGAAATTTGAAAAAGTCAACAAAAAGTCAAAATTTCTAAACTTCATGGCATTTTTTCACATAGTTCTACTTTGAATTGGAAAAAACTCAAAACATGAAAGTTGTAGCCCTTGAAACAAGCTTTCCGAAATGTCCAAGAACTCTCAAATCCATGGAGTCTAGCTATACTTTTGATTTTGAAACATAAGGCTCCATAACCATGGATTTCAAGTTCAAAACTTCAAGATTATAGGTCATTTTGCATTCTTTTCTTCTAGAACACATGCCACCTTGCAAGGATAGACTAGAACTGATAAAAATCAGTGAGGAGTAATTATTATAAGATAGGATCAAGTTGAGTTTTAACACATGGTTAAAAAGGAAGTTTCCTTTTGCATTTAATGCAAAAATGACTTCCTTGCCCTCTAAGGCAAGTCACATTTACCAATGGCCAAACTTTCTCAATTATATTTCAAAACTCATGGCCTATAAATAGAGGTCTTGCTTGCCATTCAAACTACACCAAAGTAATGCCAAGACTTGCTATTCATGCAATTTTGAAAACTTGTGAAAACCATGAAGAATTTTGGTGTCTAACATATCTTATAATCAATATCTAACATGTTTGAAACATAAGATCAACACAAGGAAAGCTAAAAAACAGTTTTCACATTTCATGTCCATAAGCTTGCAAGACTGCCATAACTTTTGATGCAGACCCTTAGCAACTAACTGTAACAGCTCTAATCAAGAATCCGAAGTTTTACTTTGAGCTTATGCAGGTCGACTTGGGTAGAGAGTTTCAGATCATTCCAGAGCAAGCAGGGTGATCAAATACCTTCCATAGAGGCCGTTGGTGCTCAAGCAATCCTCAAACAACAACTGGAAGCACTCAAATCCAGTTTTCGATTCCATCTTCAACAGGTAAGAGCTCGAACTTCAATTCCATGATTCTTTGATTCAATTGAAAAAAACTCTTGGCCATTCGTTTTCTGCACCATCCACGATCATTAACCCTCAACCAATTGAACAAATCATCAATCATACACGATTTCAATTAGGTTTTTCAGTTTTAGGGTTCTCCGTGTTCTTCAGAAATTCAATCATGATTAGCTTAAAATAAATGAAATTAAGTAATGCCATCATGTTCCTGGGCTTGAGGCGAGCAAGTTTGATCTTTACATCGTTTAATTTCATCAAGAAACACGAAATCCATGGCTGATTGAAGATTGGAGAAGATGATGAAGGCTTGCGCGCGTTTTTCTGAATTCAAATATTTGTTTTAAAATATAATTAACCATGCTGACTACAATACACGGGTGTATTGCCGCCGCAGCGGTTGCCAGCTCACTCTTAACACTTGCCATGCCTTGCCTAACAGGTCCCGGGTTCGAGTAGCCTTGGGACCTTTTTGCCAAATTTTTTCACTTTTCATTCAATTTTTTTTACAAACTTTGACTTCTTCAAAACCCAATCAAAACTCCTCATTTTGAGGTGATTTTTTTTACACTTGTCAATTAATGTATCTATTTTGAGATAGTGTCAAAAATTTTCAGAAAAACTTTCATCCGATTATATTTTGATCGAGCCGAAAACGGTACTTTGAGTACTTTTCAAAGCACCTTTAAAGGTGATTTTTTTCAAACTTTCGAAGCCCGATTCTTTTCAAAACTTCTTGTAAGTATACTTCACTTTTCAAAACACTTTCAAATAACATTCTTCAAAACTTTTCATCAAACTTACATCTTTTTTTCCATGATCGATCCGATTTGAACGATAAAACCGTACTCGTTTCTCCTCGAATATCTTCACCGATCATGGGCCTCCCTCACGGTGTAAGTCCCAAAAATTCTTTTTATGTACATACATATTTCCTTGTACATATCTAATTCCTTCATGTACATACCAATTTTTACCTGTGCGTAATACAAACATCTTTTGTAAATATTCAAGTACAGACAAACTTCGTCCGTTTGTTTTTGTTTTGCTTGTATCTACACTGAATTCCATTGGTATTAAAAGGAGCATTATTCCCGGTGAAACTACTTTTAAACCAATGGGCCACCCTTATGGTGTAAGTCCCAACCCTCCTATGTACATCAACCCTCTCTGTACATAAATACTCGTTTGTGTACATATTTACTTCCTTGTACACAATTCAAGCTTGTAAATAATCAAGTTACGCTCGTTTTTAACGTTCGTTTCACAGACACTTGTTTATATTTCCTTCATAAACTCTTGTATATAAACATCATGCAGTGTTTATATTTCCATACACTCCTGTGAATATATATCACACACACATTTGTTTATATAACTGTCTAGTTATAACATAACAATTAGTCTAACTAATAGATTCCCTACAGTTATAGCCTCCTCTTGGGATTTATACAAGATAACTCTCCCCACAGAGTTAGCCTTCTCTTGGGCTTTGTACAAGATAACTCATTTCATCTGAGTTCAGCCTCCTCTTAGGCTTCATATAAGAAAACTCATTCATCTGAGTTTAGCCTCCGCTTAGGCTTCATGTAAGACAACACTCACCTGCTGAGTCAGCCTCCTCTTGGGCTTCGTTCAAAAGAACTCCTCGTTGAGTTTAGCCTTCTCTTGGGCATCATACAAAGAAAGAGACCAGGAAATCTCTTAACAGCCTCCTATTGGGCTTCCAATACAAAGAATCACCCGCGTTAGGATAGAACCCAAAGAGTATAATTTCTCGGTGAAATTGCTCTTAATTCCAAAAGGATGGTTTCTCGGTGAAATCCCTTTTAAAGACAAAGCCATCCATACCCTATAGCTTCCTCTTGAGCTTCATACAAGGACCCTCGATGACCCTCGATGACCCTCGAAATGCCTCCTCTTGGGCTTACAATACAAGGACCCATGGGCTTCTTAAAAGCATCCCCTTAATCCAATCAATTTCTCCTCGAGATATAGACTTTTATCATCTCTTTGGAAGAAGTATCTCATCTATCACATCACATACAATCAAAAACTTTTCAAACTCTTTTTCAAACAAAAACATCTATTAATTGTAAGTGGTAACGCTTGTACACTCAAGCAAAACACCCAATGCTTACAGTTAAAAGATTCAAATATCTTTTTTTTCAAACATCTTTCTTAAACATGTAAGTGGTAACGCTTGTACACTCAAGCAAAACACCTATAACTTACGATGAAAGATTTCAATCAATCAAACTTTTCAAAATGTATGTGATGAAATAGATTAGATACATTTTTCATTAAGATGACATTTGTCTGTGTCTCTTACTAACATCCCGTTGCTTTCCACTAGCATAAGTGGGAACTACGATTGCTCTGACTTTCTCAACATCCCTTTGAGAATACGTAGGCACAAGGTCTCATCCTTGGCGAGCAAATTTCTTTCTCCCTCAGACCAAACAAACCATAGATCCCTGTAGATCCGAGCTACAAATGCTCTGATTCCCATTAGGGGATATGTATGCAGAAGATCCAATGATCTTTGCGAGCACAATAATAACAAACACTAGGATCCTTCCTAATCTATCCATCTTAAAATCCTAAAGGAGAAACTTTCCCAATCATAGAAATAGCAATTAAAATATACAAACATATCAAACATATTCATATATAAAGCTATGGATAACCATATATATTTAGGGTGCTCCATCTATTCCCTTTATATAACAAACCCCCTTACCCAGAATACTCCCCAATGCGTTGCGTCTAGTTTACGCTAGTCGTGATGCATATCATAATCAATTGAGGGTATTAGCAGCTTTCCCCTTTATCATAATCATTGAATCATCTTTTCTTGTGTTGAAAATAATAAAGCTTGATGCTCGCGACATCTTTATAAACAAATCAAAAGAGTAAATCGTTTCGAGTTAGAGAATCCGAATTCAGGTTCGATTCCCTAGCACGTCACTTTTTAACGCGAACATGAAAAATGGCGAATCTGCTGGGGATTACGCTAAATTTTGATTTTCAAAAAAAAAATGTGACTCTGCTCAAGAGCACCAGGCTTTTTGTTTTCAAAAAGAAAAAAAAAAGGGGTTAAGCTTTCATATATGCATATGTTTGTTTTTCTTTATTGTATGTTTTCGCGATTTCATCTGATGGAAAGAAATCCTAACCCGGATTTAAGAAACATTTTAAGATCTAGGTGGGGGTATAGTCCTATTAACTTGTGAGAAGTCTCAGTACTTACGGAGTTAATTTGAGATCCCTCTCTCAGTGGAGGTTGTCTTGGGGGTATTTGTGTTTAGCAAGTATTTGCGAAGACATTTTTCTTTCAAGGGAACTTACGAAGCTGAGTGGCTGTAGAACACATAACCCATCCTGGCCAGTTAGGATGTAGTGCAGAAATTATTCGGGCGTAAGCCTAGAATAATTGTCATGCGAGACTACGATCAGGCGAGTTTCTCTCGAAAAATATTATTGGACCATCGAGTATTCAACAAATCCGATAATATTTCAAAGAGAAGTGTTGAGCCTGTATTATCAGTAGAACCCGTTTCACAGATGAATAAGCCCTTAAAACTTACCCACGCTTGATTCTTATCGTTGGCCTCATGCTCGTGACTTCGAACGCTTGACCGTGTGTATAACTACTAACCATGTTTGTCGCATTCATGCATTCATTCAAAAACTTCATTTCTCTTCCCATTTCCAAAGAATTTAGAGATTTTTCTTTGTAAAATATTTTAGGTTAGAGTGATGGATGTCAGAGGAAGATTCACCAAGAGATACAGTTTTAGAATTCCTGACGTAGGAAAGTTAAAAGAGTTAGCATCCTTGGTAGAAGATCCCTCGGATTTCAGAAAACGCTATGGAACTCTTTTAACTATTCTCAACACTAACGTCGATGAAGGGCTTCTCAAAACTTTCGTTCAGTTTTACGATCCAGTCTATCGTTGTTTTACTTTCCCTGATTATCAGTTGATGCCTACTTTGGAAGAGTACGCACACATCCTAGGTATCTCAGTATCGGACAAAGTTCCTTTCAATGGTTTGGAAGCCATTCCTAAGTCACCCGTCATTGCAACAATGACTCACTTAAAGAAATCTGAGATAGACAAAAACCTAACTACCAGAGGAAAACTCTTAGGACTGACTTGAAAGTTCCTAATGGAGAAGGCTCTTAAATTCTCTGAGGCCGGTAGTATGGCAGCCTTTGAAGCTATTTTAGCTTTACTCCTTTATGGATTGGTGTTATTTCCCAACGTCCCAAATTTCGTTGATATCAACGCCATAAGGATCTTTCTGATTGGAAATCTCGTTCCCACTCTGCTTGGTGACACGTACTTTTCCATTCATCATAGGAATCATCAAGGAGATGGAACTATCGTGTGTTGTGTACCTCTGTTTTTCAAATGGATTACCTCACATTTGCCTAAATCTTCTATCTTCCGCGAAAACAAAGACGATTGGCATTGGTCTCGAAGGCTCATGTCTCTTACAAACGACGATATCCATTGGTATACCTTGGCAGACAATGAGATGGAAATCATTGAGAGCTGCGGAGAATTTGCCAACGTACCTCTCATTGGTACAAAAGGAGGAATCAACTACAACCCATTCTTGGCGAGACGTCATCTCGGATACGCAAACTCTAGTAAACCTCTTGGTTTCACAGTAGAGAGCTACTTTTATCATGAAGGAGAGGATTCCCAAGGTTTGAAAGCTAGAATGATAAGAGCTTGGCACCACATCCGAAGGAAAGAAAGAGGTAAGGCAAAGAATTGTGTAGCCATGGAAACCTACACTTCTTGGGTAAAGAAAAGAGCGAAGGAATTTCGAATGCCTTACGCTTATGAGGAGCCCATGTTCGCAACAGCTTCCAAATCAACAATTTTTCCCGTTGAGACTATGGGAGAATACCAAGAAGCTTTGGCCAAGATGAGGTTTGAGAAAGAAGCTTTGGGAAACAAGTTCCTTAAGACTGATCTCGAGAATGAGAAGCTTAAGAAGCAAGTCAAAGATCATGAAAAGACACTTTACTTCCAGGATGAGTGGCTCATGGAGAAAGATGAGAAGATTCGTCAGAAAGATAACGCCATCAAAAAATACATCAAAGAACGGAAAAGAAAGATTGAGGAAATGACAACCAGCGATCCTGCTCCCGACGAGTGGAAGAAAGTCATTAGCAAGCTAAAAGCCGAGAAAGCTGAGCTAAAAGCTCGCTATGGGAAGGAAATCCTGAAGTTGAAGCTACATCAAACTTTTGGATCTTCATCCGACGAGGACGATTAGTTAGTTTAGATTGAAATTTTTTATCATTTATTTTATCATTTGTGTGAGCAATGCTCAAAACAAAAAAAAATGGAATTGTTGTAATCTTCTTTCGATAATCAATAAAATATGTGTTTTCCATCCAAATATTTGCCTGAAATTTCTCTTTTAGTGTAAATTCTTTGGAAATCTTTCTTTACATTCATAATCATGCATCATACTTTGCATTTTGAGTCTATTGTCTAGAGTCTGATCTTTTGGAATTTTTTCCAACAGATAGGAAAAGATCGCCAAGCTGTCGCGTCTTAGAGTTTCTCGACCGCGTCCACAGCCTACTCGAACATACGATACACGTTCAAAAAGAAGAAAAGTAATGGAAGGATTTGAGAAAGAAAATGTTGAGCTTCGTAGCACGGTGACAACACTGTAAGAAGAGGTGGAGAGACTCACTTCTTTGGTCAACTCATTGGCCGCAGCGCAAAGTCAGCAAGCGACATCGAGCAATCAAAACCAAGCAGCGATTTCAGAGGATACTACTACTCCAGTTTCAACTGTCGCAGCTAGTAGTTTACCCTTCAGTATGCCAGAAGGCTATCCATGGGGTATGCCTTTCAACTTTGGCATCAGATTTCGCCAACCAACTTCTCAAGTACAAACAACCACGCTTGAAGTACCTACTTTGCAGCAGAACTCAACACTTACTCCGCAACGTGGAGTAACTCTTCCGCAAGTGACCATGATGGTTTCTCAACCAATCATGACGAACTCAGCCTCCGTAGTGCACACTACCATGGATGAAGAAGTTCACCATATTCCGGGCAATAACACGAATTCACGTGGTTCGATGGAAAATCTCTAGGAACAACTCCTCAAAATGCAGCTTGAGATAAAAATAATTCGTGGAAAAGAATTGTTCGGGAAAAACGCTCAGGATCTTTGTTTAGTTCCTCGCGTAAGGATACCTGCAAAATTTAAAGTCCCTGACTTTGAAAAGTACAAAGGAAACTCCTGTCCGCAAAGTCATCTCACGATGTATGCCAGAAAAATGTCTACATACAACGACGATCACCAGTTGTTAATCCATTATTTCCAAGACAGTCTTACCGGTGCCGCACTGAAGTGGTACATGGGATTAGACAGCGCAAGTATCCAAACATTCAATGACTTAGGTGAAGCTTTCGTACAACAATATAAGTTCAACTTGGACATGGCTCCCGATCGGGATCAACTCCGCTCCATGTCTCAGAAAGAAAGAGAGACATTTAAAGAGTACGCTCAACGATGGAGGGAAATTGTTGCCCAGGTCAACCCACCGTTAGAAGAAAAGGAGATGACCAAGGTTTTCTTAAACACTCTTGGCCCATTTTACTACGAAAGAATGATCGCTAGCGCTCCTGGAGACTTCACCGAGATGGTAAGCATGGGAATGCGGTTAGAGGAGGGGGTTCGAACCGGACGCCTAACCAAGGAAGCAGGATCTTCTAGTGGAACTAGGATGGTTGGAACCAGTTTTCCAAAGAAAAAGGAACACGACATAGGAATGGTATCCCGAGGGAAACCGCGAAAGAATGTCAGTCAACAACGACGGTGTAGCCATAGCACCTTGTTAACACAAGTCCAAATACGAGAATTGCCCGCTTCCAAAAACTCAACAAACTCAACGGCCTCGTCAAGGCTCAGCAGTTTAACAATCAAAACCGCGCCTCGGGTCTCGACCCAATCCCGATGACGTACGTAACTATACCGCATTAATAGGAAGAAATGCATGCAGAAGGTCACCACCTCCTGTCCCAGAAAAATTGCCGTGGTGGTACAAAGCGGATGTATCTTGCCCTTTTCATCAAGGGGCACCGGGCCATGATCTTGAGCATTGCATAGCATTGAAAGCAAAAGTGCAGAGATTAGTGAAATCTAATCTTCTTTCCTTTAGAAATACGAATCCAAATGTGCAGGCAAATCTACTTCCCAGTCACAACGGACATGCAATCAATTTGATACTAAGAAATACGGATCGGTATCTCGTTACAGACGTGAATCTGATCAGAGGAAACTTGGTACATCTCCATGATACGTACAGTACAATGGGTGCCTTCACTAAACACACTACGCTTCAAGAATTCTCAAGGATGTCCCACCATAAGAGCAGACATTCAATGATTGCTAGACATTGGTGACATACAGATCTATAGAAACAGAGATGACTATGACATAAATACAGTAGGGCATTTTCCGCATGAGCTTTTTGTCTCAGATATCAACTCGGAAAATCCCAAAGTAAATGTTGTTATCCCCTGTTTCAATGTACCCAAGCTTGTGGAAATAGAATATGATGGTTCAAACGTTCCAGGGTCTCCTTTGGTGATTTGCCTACCCGGTCCTGTTTCATACAGTTCTACCAAAGCGATTCCCTATCAATACAATGCAACTGTAATGGAAGATGGGAAGAAGAAACCCATGCCAACTCTTCCAGCTAATGTCAATATAACTGAGATAGGACAAGTAACACGAAGTGAACGAGTACATACTCCGTTACCACCAAGACCGCCTGCTGTTCCTGTTATTAGACAAAATCCAGTTAACATATCTTCCGAGAAACCCTCAACGATTCCCGCTGTTAATCCAAACACGAATGTTGGTTCTCTTGATAGAACCAACGTCAGCACAGATTTTGATGAGATACTGAAGTTAATTAAGAAAAGCGAGTATCGAGTTCCCGCTGTTAATCCAAACACGAATGTTGGTTCTCCTGATAGAACCAACGTCAGCACAGATTTTGATGAGATACTGAAGTTAATTAAGAAAAGCGAGTATCGAGTCGTGGATCAGCTGATGCAGACTCCCTCCAAGATTTCGATATTATCTCTACTGTTGAACTCCGAAGCTCACCGAGAGGCTTTAATGAAAGTACTAGATCAAGCCTATGTAGATCACGATGTGACTACAGACCAGTTTGGAGGAATTGTGGGCAACATAGATAGTAAAAGATGGTAATGCTGAAGGTTGGGGGCAAGTAATCAAACCTGTCAACAACGAGACAAAGGCCGGGCTCGGGTTCACACCTGCATTTCCCAAAGACAAGCAAAAGGATGAAGCACTTCGTCCGATTAAGAAAGTATTCCACAGTGGGGGTTTCTTAAACCCTGTTCCGCAAGAAGTTAATGTTATTACCATTGAAGGTGATGAAGAGGATTTCTCTAGATCTGAAGAGTGGAGCACGTATCTAAACAACCCTGAATATGTGTCCCAGGAAGAATCGCATGCGCCGTTCTATCCTCCCACTGATCAATTCAAAGGCATGTCCCTGCAGAAGAACGAAAATATGCCTGTCCCTACTGAAGTTTGGGATACCTTGGGAGAACCAAGTGGCAAATTTGACTACATGGTGAAATACACCGCGCCAGAAAGTTCAAAAATCAAGATCGAAGATATCTAGCCTACTGGATGGGGTGATTCTTTTGAATATCCTAGTCAAACTGAAGAGGTGTATACACCTTCTCGATCTCATCAGCCAATTGAGGTTCCAAATGAGGATTTTTGCTTGAACGCGCCTGTGGAGTTTGTTAAACCAGATCCTAATCTCCACTACATTAACGTGATCACTGAAGATCAAGGGTATGATTCGGGATACGAATTGGAAAGTGTCGCCGACAATGAGTCTCTTCACTCTGAAGATTGGAGAGTACATCCCCAGAATTCAACACAGAGGCCAACAGGAAGCACATATGCTGCCTCCCATACTTCCCGATCTGTTCATCAAGCGGAAGAAGACTACTTTAGCACCACGAAAGGCAAAGTCCGTCGTCCAGAGTCTTCAAAACCTGCTCGACCAACGACCAAAGTCTACTCAAGGGTTAAACCAAGCGGAAAATTACCCGAGTACCTCGACTTCCAAGGAGTTCGCCACTACTGGAAACCTGTTGAAGTTCGGACTAACGCTCCTAGTTCTAAGTAGTTTATCTTTGCTTTTGTTTTGAACTCTCACTTCGCCCAGAGTGAAGAGATGTTTTATAGGGCTTAACTTTTAAATAATTTCTCTTTGTCTTGCCCAAGACAAATGAGTTTGTATTTTGGGGCCCTGTTTCATATCGTGGGTCATAAATAAAACGCGTTGTTTTGTTTCCACACTTTGTGTTTATTTTCATTTTTACCCTTTTTCGGAAATGATAATCCTAAAAAACACAATAAAAATCTTCAAAAAAAAAAGATGATCTGCATACATTTTCACAATTAACTTTGTCTAAAAAAGGAGTTAATTAATCACACATAAATCAAAATATGCAGATTAACAAATGGATAAATCCATTGAAAGCAATAGCTCTATGCTCTCTCCCAACTTTGAAATCCCCAGTGAAGTTGCTAAGGAGGAAGTTGAAGAAGATATCCCGGATGAGATTTCTCGACTACTTAAGCACGAGGAAAGAATCATTCAACCTCACAAAGAACCTTTGGAAGCAATCAACTTAGGATCTGAGGAAGACAAGAAAGAAGTAAACATCGGAGCTTCACTCGACAGTGATGTCAAGAGCAAACTGATAGATCTTCTCAAAGAATATGTTGATGTGTTCGCTTGGTCCTACCAGGACATGCCAGGTTTAGAAACCAGCATCGTGGAGCATCACCTGCCATTAAGACCGGAGTGTCCACCAGTTAAACAAAGGCTGAGAAGAGTTCACCCTGATATGGCTGACAAAATCAAAAAGGAAGTTCAAAACACGCAGTTTCCTCGTTATCGAATATCCTCAATGGCTAGCCAACATAGTGCCTGTCTCCAAGAAAGACGGTAAGGTCCGAATGTGTGTTGACTACCGGGACTTGAACAAAGCAAGCCCAAAAGACGATTTCCCGCTACCGCATATCGACATGCTAGTGGATAGCACTACAAAGTTTAACGTCTTTTCCTTCATGGACGGTTTCTCTGGTTACAATCAGATCAGAATGGCTCCCGAAGACATGGGGAAGACATCTTTCATCACGCCATGGGGCACCTTTTGCTACAAAGTAATGCCATTTGGGTTAAAGAACGCAGGCGCAACTTACCAAAGGGCAATGACTACTCTCTTTCATGACATGATGCACAAAGAGATCGAAGTCTACGTAGACGATATGATAGCAAAGTCTGACACAGAAGAAGAGCATATAGACTATCTCTTGAAGTTGTTTCAGCGATTAAGGAAATTTCAGCTTTGCCTGAATCCGAACAAATGCACCTTTGGGGTGAGGTCCGGAAAACTCCTAGGTTTCATCGTCAGTCAAAGAGGTATTGAGGTTGACCCTGACAAAGTCAAGGCTATTCAAGAAATGCCTACGCCACATACGGAAAAGCAAGTAAGAGGATTTATTGGACGGTTGAATTACATTTCCAGATTTATCTCTCCGATGACTGCTACCTGTGGGCCGATATTCAAGCTTCTCCGTAAAAATCAAGAGGTTGTGTGGACGGAATATTGCCAAAAAGCATTCGGCAGTATCAAGGAATACCTGTCAGAACCACCGATATTAATTCCTCCAGTCGAAGGAAGACCATTAATCATATACCTTACCGTGCTGGAAGATTCCATGGGCTGCGTGCTTGGACAGCAAGATGAAACCGGTATGAAGGAGCATGCCATATATTACCTGAGTAAAAAATTCACAGACTATGAAACTCGTTACTCCATGCTCGAGAAAACATGTTGTGCTTTGGTGTGGGCTTCAAAACGTCTCCGCCAGTACATGATCAGTCACACGACTTGGTTAATCTCCAAAATGGATCCAATCAAGTACGTCTTCGAAAATCCTGCCTTAATAGGAAGGATTTCTCGATGGCAGATGCTATTATCTGAATATGACATCCAGTACCGTGCTCAAGAAGCAGTCAAAGGTAGCATTCTCGCCGATCACTTGGCTTATCAACCAATCAACGAATACCAATCTCTCAAGTTTGACTTCCCTGACGAGGATGTTATGTACTTAAAAATGAAAGATTGCGACGAACCGCTACCCGAAGAAGGCCCAGATCCAGAATCTAGATGGGGATTAATCTTTGATGGAGCAGTTAATGTCTTTGGCAATGGAATTGGGCGATCATCATCACTCGAGGGTTCGTGATATCCGCTTTCCGCCAGATTGCTATTTGATTGCACCAACAACATTGCAGAATATGAAGCTTGCATCATGGGTATCGAAGAAGCCATCGACTTGAGGATCAAAATCCTTGACATATATGGAGACTCAGCCCTTGTGATCAACCAAATCAAAGACAAGTATGAAACCCATCATCTTGGTTTGATTCCTTACAGAGATTATGCAAGACGTTTATTAACGTTCTTCAACAAAGTTGAACTGCATCATATCCCTCGAGATCAAAATCGAATGGCGGACGCCTTGGCTACTCTATCTTCCATGTTCAAAGTCAACAATTGGAACGACATGCCTAAGATTCATATCAGACGCCTTGAAAGACCTGCATATGTGTTTACAATTGAAGTTGTCTTCAATAATAAACCGTGGTTCCACGACATCAAACGTTTCCTTCAAACACGAGAGTACCCGCTCGGGGCATCGTATAAAGACAGGAAAACTCTAAGGAGGCTTTCTAGAAATTTCTTCCTAAATGAAGATGTGCTATACAAAAGAAACTTCGACATGGTTCTGCTCAGATGCTTCGACAGACAAGAAGCAGACACAATCATCCATGAAGTGCATGAAGGGTCCTTTGGAACCCATTTAAATGGGCATGCAATGTCCAGAAAGATCTTAAGAGCAGGATACTATTGGATAACGATGGAATCTGATTGCTGTAAACACGTCAAGAGATGTCACAAGTGCCAGATCTACGCAGATAAGATCCATGTGCCACCGACTCTACTCAACATTCTCTCCTCTCCGTGGCCTTTCTCCATGTGGGGAATTGACATGATCGGGATGATCGAACCAAAAGCGTCCAACGAACATCGCTTTATTCTAGTGGCTATTGATTACTTCACCAAATGGGTCGAAGCAGCATCTTACGCCAACGTTACAAGACAAGTGGTTGTAAGGTTCATCAAGAACAATCTTATTTGCCGATATGGAGTTCCAAGCAAGATCATTACAGACAATGGATCAAACTTGAACAACAAAATGATGAAGGAACTGTGTGAGGAATTCAAGATCGAGCATCATAACTCATCTCCTTACCGGCCAAAGATGAACGGCGTCGTTGAAGCAGCTAACAACAACATTAAGAAGATCGTCCAGAAGATGGTCATCACCTACAAAGACTGGCACGAAATGCTGCCATTTCCTCTGCATGGGTATCGTACTTCAGTGCGCACTTCAACAGGGGCAACTCCTTTTTCTCTAGGATACGGCATGGAAGCAGTGCTCCGCGTAGAAGTTGAGATTCCGTCGATGAGATTTCTCATGGAAGCTAAGTTATCTGAGGCCGAATGGTGTCAAAGCAGATACGACCAACTGAACTTAATCGAAGAAAAGCGTCTGACCGCTCTGTGTCATGGACAATTGTATCAAAGAAGAATGAAGAAAGCATTCGACAAAAAGGTCTGACCTCGTGAATTCCGGGAAGGCGACCTCGTGCTTAAAAAGATTTTGTCTTTTCAACCAGATTCTAGGGGCAAATGGACTCCTAATCACGAAGGCCCATACATCGTCAAAAGAAGCTTTTCTGGCGGTGCTATGACTCTCACAACCATGGACGGTGATGAACTCCGCATCCGTGAATGCCGATCAAAAAATACTTTGTCTAAAAAAACATTCGGTAAGTTGAAAACACGAAAAGGCGGCTTAGGCAAAAATGAGCGTCTCGGTGGACTGAAAACCTGAAAAGGCGGTCCAGGCAAAAATTAGAGACAATAAACAGAAATTATCCTGATAGATTGAAAACCTGAAAAGGCGATCTAGGCAAAAATAAGGATACAAAAGAGACAAAGTAACTGCATCAGTCCGTACTTCGTCACTCTGAAGAATCTTCCATCAACGGATCTTCAATCAAATCTTCTGAAGCAACAAGCACAATTGGAATTCAAAGTTGTTAGGGATAATAGTGGTTATTTGCTTTCAATGTAGCCTTTTCCCAATAAATTATCATTTCCAACTCTTGTAAATAGCTCATGGAGTCATGCCTTTGGCTGATTACCATTCTATCAATAAATTTGAGCCTTGTGCCCCTTTGTTTGCAACTCCTGCTTTATTCTGTTTCGCAAAATAACGCTTTTTATTGTGAAAATCACTTTTGAAACAAAAAGTTTTAAATGAATTTTTACTTTCAAATCTTTGAAATAAAAGCGAAATGTTCCTTTGAACTATGAACACAGAAAGAACTTCAACAGTTCCTCCACGAGTGTTTTGATCTCCGAGGGATAGAACGGCTGCTACAGAAGTCTTCTCCTCAGTAGAAATCATCAAAGGACGGTATTCTTATCCAAAAAAGAATTCCCAACAAAGTTGCCAATAAAATGTTTTTTCAGAAAGATTAAAGCATGCAACTCAAATTCTTCATTAGTGAACGTCTACGCCATTACGGCAGATTTCACCGAGTATTTGTTTGAACTGTGACGCGGTCCTTCTCCAAAATACCTCTTTGTTGTCTTTGTCAAGTATTGTCAGCATGCATATAACATTCATGACATTCATACCTAATAGCATCATTCATGCATTTTTTGCATTCCTCGAAATGTTTGCTTCCATATCACTGGTTTAAATCACGTTTACTCATGTAGGTACAATTATATCCCCAGCGGATTATCCCCAAGCAGAGAAATACATTTCTTCTCTATCATATTCCCCAGCTGAGATCATGCCTCATTTGGAACAAAGTCTTGATTGATCGTTTCTTTCCAGTTCTTTCCTGGATAGAACCCTGTCTCTAATCAGCAAAACAATAAGCAATGGCCTCGTCATCCGAGCCGCTTATTTCCTTTTCATCTTTAAAACTTGTCATAACAAGATTGTTCTTCTCGGCAAGTTCAAATCATGAAAGTTCAAAGAAATCTCCGTAGTTTGTCTTTCTGTCTAAAAGAAAATCTGTGTCTTTCAATCAAAATGCCCGCATCTTCTCAAAAGAGAGATCCTCGGCAAGATTGTATCCGAGAAAATAGAAGCTCGTTTGAGATCTGTTTCCATTACTGTCTGTTATTCACAAGGCTGAATACTCAGTAATATATCTCAAGATTTACCTTGTTATAGTTATCACTTTGCTGATAATTGGTAATATCTTTAGAACTTGTTTGAGATCTGTTTCCATCATTTGTCGGTTATTCACAAGGTTGAATACTCAGTAAATTTTTCAAAAAAATGATTTACCTTGTTATAGTTATCATTTCACTGATAATTGGTAATATCTTCAGGATTCATTACCATGAACTATCACAAAGCTGATAATTGGTAATATCATTTTCACTTACCTTAAACATTGTCACGAGGCTGACAGAAGGTAATCTCTTCGTTTCCCAAAGCGAGACAGATATTCACATAATTTGTGAATCACTCTTTCCCCAGCGAGACATATTGCATGTTTCCCAACCAACAGGATTCTCTTTTCTTAAAAAGATCGAGTCATCCTCACAAATTTTCCCCCATCATGTCATTTCTTTGATATTTCCTAGGTGAATCTTTTTGCATCATCCGCATTTTTTGGTATCTTAGGTCCAAAATTTGTGTATTCTGATATTTAAGTCTCTTCACACCTATCAAAATGAAGATATTCATCTTCATATCTCAGGTTAAAGAAACTTAAATAAGGGCATCTGTCATACCCCAATTTTTGACCTAATATACCACCTTACATTTGCATCATTGCATCACTAAATCGAGTAATTAATCGGGTGTAGCTTTCACAGGTCAAAATTAGGGTTTCATCAAATTTTCATCTGATTCAAGAGGCAACCAATTAGGGTTTGAGATTTACTCACCTCATTTGGTCTATCTTGATCAAATCATCAATCTCTGATCCTCAGATATCCAACTTTTTTCATTGATCTATCAAGGATCGACCAATTAGGGTTTTGATCGAGGATGTGCAATCTCTGATTTTCTGATCAATGAATAACTTTTGTGGTTGGAGATTGATCTTCATATCGTAGATACAACATCTTGACCTAATTTCTGGATTCAAAACATCACAGAAGTTCACAGGATTCATCAGTCAATTTCTGAAACATCTGATGAAATTTCATCTGCACTGAAAAGTCAAACTTTGACTTTTGGTCAACTTTTTCAAAACAAAACTTTTTCAATCATCAAAATACTTCAAATGATCCATCATGATCATAAAAAATCAAGAAATTTGAAAAAGTCAACAAAAAGTCAAAATTTCTAAACTTCATGGCATTTTTTCACATAGTTCTACTTTGAATTGGAAAAAACTCAAAACATGAAAGTTGTAGCCCTTGAAACAAGCTTTCCAAAATGTCCAAGAAATCTCAAATCCATGGAGTCTAGCTATACTTTTTATTTTGAAACATAAGGCTCCATAACCATGGATTTCAAGTTCAAAACTTCAAGATTATAGGTCATTTTGCATTCTTTTCTTCTAGAACACATGCCACCTTGCAAGGATAGACTAGAACTGATAAAAATCAGTGAGGAGTAATTATTATAAGATAGGATCAAGTTGAGTTTTAACACATGGTTAAAAAGGAAGTTTCCTTTTGCATTTAATGCAAAAATGACTTCCTTGCCCTCTAAGGCAAGTCATATTTACCAATGGCCAAACTTTCTCAATTATATTTCAAAACTCATGGCCTATAAATAGAGGTCTTTCTTGCCATTCAAACTACACCAAAGTAATACCAAGACATGCTTTCTCTCTTCTTACTTGAAATTTAAGAAACATAGTGCATTTTGAGAATTCATGCAATTTTGAAAACTTGTGAAAACCATGAAGAATTTTGGTGTCTATTATATCTTATAATCAATATCTAACATGTTTGAAACATAAGAACAACACAAGGAAAGCTAAAAAACAGTTTTCACATTTCATGTCCATATGCTTGCAAAACTGCCATAACTTTTGAATTCATAGCTTGGCTTAATCAATTTGAGTTTTAATCATTCAAACATCATCAACATACATCATGGACATGATGCAGACCCTTAACAAATAACTGTAACAGCTCTAATCAAGAATCCGAAGGTTCACTTTGAGCTTATGCAGGTTGACTTGGGTAGAGAGTTTCAGATCATTCCAGAGCAAGCAGGGTGATCAAATACCTTCCATAGAGGCCGTTGGTGCTCAAGCAATCCTCAAACAACAACTGGAAGCACTCAAATCCAGTTTTCGATTCCAGCTTCAACAGGTAAGAGCTCGAACTTCAATTCCATGATTCTTTGATTCAATTGAAAAAAACTCTTGGCCATTCGTTTTCTGCACCATCCACGATCATCAACCCTCAACCAATTGAACAAATCATCAATCATACACGATTTCAATTAGGTTTTTCAGTTTTAGGGTTCTTCGTGTTCTTCAGAAATTCAATCATGATTAGCTTAAAATAAATGAAATTAAGTAATGCCATCATGTTCCTGGGCTTGAGGCGAGCAAGGTTGATCTTTACATCGTTTAATTTCATCAAGAAACACGAAATCCATGGCTGATTGAAGATTGGAGAAGATGATGAAGGCTTGCGCGCGTTTTTCTGAATTCAAATATTTGTTTTAAAATATAATTAACCAAGTTGACTACAATACACGGATGTATTGCCGCCCCAGCGGTTGCCAGCTCACTCTTAACACTTGCCATGCCTTGCCTAACAGGTCCCGGGTTCGAGTAGCCTTGGGACCTTTTTGCCAATTTTTTTCACTTTTCATTCAATTTTTTTTTACAAACTTTGACTTCTTCAAAACCCAATCAAAACTCCTCATTTTGAGGTGATTTTTTGTACACTTGTCAATTAATGTATCTATTTTGAGATAGTGTAAAAAATTTTCAGAAAAACTTTCATCCGATTATATTTTGATCGAGCCGAAAACGGTACTTTGAGTACTTTTCAAAGCACCTTTAAAGGTGATTTTTTTCAAACTTTCGAAGCCCGATTCTTTTCAAAACTTCTTGTAAGTATACTTCACTTTTCAAAACACTTTCAAATAACATTCTTCAAAACTTTTCATCAAACTTACATCTTTTTTTCCATGATCGATCCGATTTGAACGATAAAACCGTACTCGTTTCTCCTCGAATATCTTAACCGATCATGGGCCTCCCTCACGGTGTAAGTCCCAAAAATTCTTTTTATGTACATATCTAATTCCTTCATGTACATACCAATTTTTACCTGTGCGTAATACAAACATCTTTTGTAAATATTCAAGTACAGACAAACTTCGTCCGTTTGTTTTTGTTTTGCTTGTATCTACACTGAATACCATTGGTATTAAAAGGAGCATTATTCCCGGTGAAACTGCTTTTAAACCAATGGGCCACCCTTACGGTGTAAGTCCCAACCCTCCTATGTACATCAACCCTCTCTGTACATAAATACTCGTTTGTGTACATATTTACTTCCTTGTACACAATTCAAGCTTGTAAATAATCAAGTTACGCTCGTTTTTAACATTCGTTTACTTGTTTATATTTCCTTCATAAACTCTTGTAAATAAACATCATGCATTGTTTATATTTCCATACACTCCTGTGAATATATATCACACACACACACACACATTTGTTTATATAACTGTCTAGTTATAACATAACAATTAGTCTAACCAATAGATTCCCTACAGTTATAGCCTCCTCTTGGGCTTTATACAAGATAACTCTCCCCACAGAGTTAGCCTTCTCTTGGGCTTTGTACAAGATAAATCATTTCATCTGAGTTCAGCCTCCTCTTAGGCTTCATATAAGACAACACTCACCTGCTGAGTCAGCCTCCTCTTGGGATTCGTTCAAAAGAACTCCTCGTTGAGTTCAGCCTTCTCTTGGGCATCATACAAAGAAAGAGACCAGGAAATCTCTTAACAGCCTCCTATTGGGCTTCCAATACAAAGAATCACCCGCGTTAGGATAGAACCCAAAGAGTATAATTTCTCGGTGAAATTGCTCTTAATTCCAAAAGGATGGTTTCTCGGTGAAATCCCTTTTAAAGACAAAGCCAGCCATACCCTATAGCTTGCTCTTGAGCTTCATACAATGACCCTTGATGACCCTCAGAATGCCTCCTCTTGGGCTTACAATACAAGGACCCATGGGCTTCTTAAAGCATCCCCTTAATCCAATCAATTTCTCCTCGAGATATAGACTTTTATCATCTCTATGGAAGAAGTATCTCATCTATCACATCACATACAATCAAAAACTTTTCAAACTCTTTTTCAAACAAAAACATCTATTAATTGTAAGTGGTAACGCTTGTACACTCAAGCAAAACACCCAATGCTTACAGTTAAAAGATTCAAATATCTTTTTTTTCAAACATCTTTCTTAAACATGTAAGTGGTAATGCTTGTACACTCAAGCAAAACACCTATAACTTACGATGAAAGATTTCAATCAATCAAACTTTTCAAAATGTATGTGATGAAATAGATTAGATACATTTTTCATTAAGATGACATTTGTCTGTGTCTCTTACTAACATCCCATTGCTTTCCACTAGCATAACTGGGAACTACGATTGCTCTGACTTTCTCAACATCTCTTTGAGAATACGTAGGCACAAGGTCTCATCCTTGGCGAGCAAATTTCTTTCTCCCTCAGACCAAACAAACCATAGATCCCTGTAGATCCGAGCTACAAATGCTCTGATTCCCATTAGGGGATATGTATGCAGAAGATCCAATGATCTTTGCTAGCACAATAATAACAAACACTAAGATCCTTCCTAATCTATCCATCTTAAAATCCCAAAGGAGAAACTTTCCCAATCATAGAAATAACAATTAAAACACACAAACATATCAAACATATTCATATATAAAGCTATGGATAACCATATATAATTAGGGTGCTCCATCTATTCCCTTTATATAACAAACCCCCTTACCCAGAATACTCCCTAATGCGTTGCGTCTAGTTTACGCTAGTCGTGATGCATATCATAATCAATTGAGGGTATTAGCAGCTTTCCCCTTTTTCATAATCATTGAATCATCTTTTCTTGTGTTGAAAATAATAAAGCTTGATGCTCGCGGCATCTTTATAAACAAATCAAAAGAGTAAATCGTTTCGAGTTAGAGAATCCGAATTCAGGTTCGATTCCCTAGCACGTCACTTTTTAACGCGAACAGTCACAAACATCATCACATCGTATTTGCATTAAGCATTTCATCAAGTTAAATCATCGCAAAACTCATCATTTATATTCATCGTATAGTTATCATGAAATTATTAAGTTATATTCATTTCATGTTCATCATAAAGATCATCACCAAACAAAGCATCATATATCATCGCAAATTCAACGTCATCCATCAATTAACAAAAACTCAACGCCAACAACGCAAACATAAACATAACCGACTCCATGAGACACGACTATGTTATGCATGTGGTACCCGTTGCTTTGTCCATAATTAGGAACACTTGGCATAAAAGCCTCGTCGCTTGGCATAAAAGCCAATCGTCGCCAATGCAATGTATGTGACTCGACAATAAAACAACCCAACACAAAAACATCATCATCGCTTATCAAAATTGGCATAAAGCCCACATCACCATAATTTATCCAAATCAAGATAAATATATCATCGCATCATATTTGCATTATGCAAAACGTCACATATAATTCATCATCATCAAAAGTCATGCATTCACAAATCGGACGCGTTTATTAACAACATCAATATAATCATCACATCATCATTATCAATTCATTCACTAAATTCCAAATACGGAAAGATAGTCAAACACCTATAATCGTCACGAAAGCTATTCCTAGTAACCAGCATTAATCATAATCATCAACATCGAAATCGGATTGTCCATACGTGCCTTAAATCTACTAAAACGCAATCCGATTAAATTTAACCGTAAATTGGCCTAATTCGGGTCATCTCGTAAAAACTCGTAATTTTGAAAAACTAACCTCACCACTACGTTCTAAACGTCGAACTTAGCTAGCACGTCAATTTTCGTTGAATTCGGAGCAACTTGCTCCGTCGAATTTAACGAAATCGGAACATAATCGGGGCAAAGAAGTGCAAAAATTAGAATATGGGAGGCTACAGATACATCAACATGGGCCCCGTGTTAATCAACACGGCCCGTGTTGAAAAGCCACTAGAAAACGCAAAAACACCAAAGTCAGTGAATCAACACGGGCACTCGTGTTAATCAACACGGCCCGTGTTGATGGACCGTGCAGCAATTATACCTTATTCAAGAGGTCAACACGGGCACCCGTGTTAATCAACAAGGCCCGTGTTGATGGACGTGTGTGAAAACTTCACTTTTACCATTCCCATTAATTTTAATCATCATCAACCTCATAATCCCTACACCTAATTCAACTTTTCTAAACATTTTCAATACTCCTAGTTTCTACAAGCTAACCCCTAATAAACCCACAATCCATACTCCTATTCCAACTCTTCTAATCTATTTCAATCAAACAATCAAATACACAACTCAACCACAACATCAATTTTCATCACAAATCCACAATATATGTATCAAAACCCTAACTATAGGAAGTGGAAAATCAAACCCCTTACCTCTAGCTTGGTTCATTGCAAGATGCTCCAACAAAACCCCAAATCCATGCTTGCTCTTGCTCCTCTTCTCCTTCTTCTCCAAACCCTCTCTTTCTCTCAAGCTTCCAAGTTTCTATTCTTGGCTTTGTTTTCCAAATGGGAAGAAAATGAGGAAATGTGGTTTTATAATTATGTTTTCTTACTAGCTTCCAAGTTTCTATGTTTGGTTTTGGTATTTATGATTGGAAAGAAAGTGAGGAAAATGGTTTTATAATGTTATTTCTACTAGTAATCCAAGGGTGAAAACCCAATCCTCAACAATTGCTCCCCACACCCCTAACTTACTAATGTTATTAATTCAATTAATTAAATAAGTTCGGGGAATTAAATATCGGATCCGAATAATATTTTACCGAACCGAACGGGATAAAATCGGACCGAACTAAACGTCGCCAAATATATTAATTGATATATTGATTAATATAAATATTCTCGTCGCAAAATAATTATCGATCGGTAATTCGAAAATATTAATATTAATATAATATTAATTAAAACAGCGCGTTACAACTCTCCCTCACTTATAAACTTTTCGTCCTTGAAACTTCGAACAAAACGAACAAATCGGGACATGCCTACGCATTCGTCCACTCAATCCTCGCGTCAACTAAACAACATACAAAATACACCAAAAACAAGGAAATATCCCTAACTACATCGTCCCGTCAAGAACAACCATGCCGAGATGCAAAGCCCATACAATGCACTCGACAACCAACTAACACCCAACAACTAAACAAGTCGCAGACACACCGGTTCGCTCGAGAACTAAACAAACAAGATCGATACCATCCTAACGCCTCAACCATGGAATTAGTCACCCACTCAAACCGATACCTCGGAAACGAGTCATCAAAGATAGGAACATAAAGTCCTACGACACAACACCGACACCATCGCTAAAACGAAAACAACAAAATGGTTATACAAACCAAAACTCAAAAAATCAGAATAGGATAGTACCACGCACGCACGAAAAAGATGCCTTCATTCACGCATAAGTACGAACTCAAGAATTACCTTCATTCACATTAAATGCAAGAACAAACAAGAATTACACTCATTCTAGGGCTTATATTGACGACTCATCTATTCGGATCCAACAATCTCCTACACTCGCTAACAATTCAATGCTCCTTGCTAACTTAATGCACTTGAACCAACTAACAAGGTTACACAAACAATCGATTATACACTCCATTCTCGATTGATCTCCATTCTCAAATACATCATAGTTTGACATTTTCAAGCATCGTCCAAATATTCACTTGTGAAACTTCGACGTATACACTTGACTTCAACGAAGTCTTCCCTTATAACAATTCAATTCCCAAAGTATAAATAAGTAATCACTATCCTCGTACCGTCGCAATGATCAATACACAGGCTTCTTCTTCGAAACACCTTTCACAACTTTCAATCTTCCAAAGTGGTAATTCAAACCAAAACACTCTCTCAAGAACTCAACCCATCAACGTCGTCTCATACTCCTGACTTACAACACAGGCCGGACTTAGAACCATAACGTCAATTTCTATGGAATCCAATCATGAACACCGTCGCGACCGACTTAAGTCACAATAGAACACCTTCCTCTATAAAACATCAATCATCTTTAAGTACCTGTGGTTACCAAACCATCACCAAATTCCTTACCGTCAAGACTTATTTTAGTCGTAATCTAATAATCCACCGCGACCATTAGTATCCGACGAAATCCATATGTTAGTAGTGAACAAATCCTTAATATCCTTCTGAGCTTAATCTCAACAAGCGTCTCAAAACAAACATGCAACATTCTTCAAAATAATAAATCCCAAATCAGATATTCTTGGGTTATCTGCGATATCAACATACTAAACTCATCACCAGACGAAGTCTCTTTATAGATCGTACTCAAACTTGAATTGTCTTCAACAATTCCAATCTTCTCGTCGTTAACATCTGCACCTTTTAAAATTTCAAATGAGCGCAACCGCATCAAACTCTAACTCACGCGTCCGACAATTTTTTCCTTATGAAAATCAAATCGTTCCAAGGTTGCAATACACTTTTCCAACTCTATGTCGAAATACATCTTAAGTCCAAAATGGAATATCACAATACGCCGCACAAGGTCCTCCAGTACAAAACAAAACCAAAATCAAGGCATTCGCTAAACTTTTTACCGGCTCAAACAAATTCGCTTCCCACTGCGAAGTCCCAAATAATAACTCGACCATCTCAATTCAAAGTACCCACGATCAATGCCAACTTATAAAAAGATCTTCCATCAAACTCACAAAGCTAACCATCCAAAACAAAGGAACTTCTAAGCTCTGAAATACCTCTTGAGGTCTCCTACAAGATACAAAATAAATCTTCGCGGAGCTGTCCATAATATCACCGTCTAAGTCGCTTACTTAAGACACTCACGTCCGACAGTTCCAAAACTCCTTCTTGGGATACTCGACATGCACCGATCTAACTTCACTACTGATAACGCAATGCTCGGATGCTTGCCATAATTCCTTAACTTGATGTGACCCAAATAATATCTATCAACACGAAATAACTCTTACTACTCATGAGTCCGAACATTCAAAATCATACCGACGATTAGTCACACTAATGACATCGGCATATACCGCCCGGACCATACGCTATCTTGAAAAGCATTGTCTAAACATCTTCGCCACACTAACCCGTAGACGGCGGACTTTACATCGGTTCCACTAAACACAAAGCTCCAAATGACTGATCTATCCAACATCAGTCCTTGGAAGTAGATACTTGTCCTCAACATCCACTTCGTTCCTTTGCCTGAAACGACACATCAACTTAAGCGACCTTCGTTCTTCTCGAACAACACAACGATAACACTCCACGGTGACCCGCTCGAATAAACAACCTCTGCTTAAACCAATCCTTAAGTTGACTCTTCAACTCTAACTCAGAAACAAACATCCCTTAAGGATACTTCAAATCACAACTAGTTCCAGAAACTAAATCCATCAAAACTTCACTTCTCACTACGACGGTAATTCACTCACATCTTCATAATATGCTTCGGAAGAATCACAACAAGAAGTTCGCTTGCCAAAATCTTGTTTCTCATCAAAATCCAAATTCGCCCACAACTCAAGTAACCATGCACCACCTTGTGCTAACTCATCTGCTTCATACACTATTAACCTGGCAAGACAAGTCTATCCCAACCAACACAAATCCCGACCACTATCAACAAGAGATTAAGGGTGATCAGTTCCTCAATTTGTCAATAGGCAGTCGACAATCATGATGGTGACATAAACCATCTTTACCAAACTACAACAACGTCTTCAACTTACAATACAAGTTACCAAAGCATAACACTGCTTGAGGCTCCATCTCTAAGCCACAAGCGCCACTAAGAAGTAAAACTTCTCCCCCACTTGTCTCAAACTCATCCCTGTAGACGAACAAATAGAAACAAGCAAGTACCGACAGTGTTTCACACACATGTCGCATACAACAGGGTTAAACACATTAATAACCTGGCCGACAAACCGACCTGCTCTGATACCACTAATGTAACACCCCAATATTACCCAATGTTTAATATGCAAAAATCAGAGTAATTTAAAATTTCACAAATTCAATACTGAGGCATCACACCTTCAAAAACAACTCATTTTAAACTATTTACTTTAAAGTATAAATCTCTGATACATAGCATCGTCAGAAAACATAAATTGATTCAAAAACATCAAAACATCTTCTTTAATAAACTTCCTTAATAAATCATATTTTCATAAAGTATGATTCTTATTTACAAAGGAAAACAACAAAAGAACAACAACAAGACAACATAATAATTCCCCCCGAGTGCTACGTATCAGAGCGACACCGACTCGACTAATAGCAGCTATAAATTCCGTCTTCATAACCTGCACGTTACCAATATAAAGGTAACGGCGAAACAAGTAAAGGGTGAGATAATCCAAAACATATAATTAAAGGCATGATAATATATATATATATATATATATATATAGTTTCAGAATTATAAAGGGGATAGATTGATAAGTGCATTCCAACACATATCCAAAGCTCACTTACTCTTATCGTCATTCTAAAGTGTATAATCTACACTTAATCGTCTTAGCCTCATCGGCACAAATAATCACAACAACACGTAAACCTCCGTCACCACGAAATCGTCACAAGCTAATACATCACTAATTAACACGACAATCTTAAACGACAACATCAACCAACAACATTAAACAATGCTAACAACATGAGCAACATAAAAAAATCATCACAAATTGGCTAAAGCCCATCGTCGCTTTTGGCATAAAAGCCCATCGTCACAAACATCATCACATCGTATTTGCATTAAGCATTTCATCAAGTTAAATCATCACAAAACTCATCATTTATATTCATCGTATATTATCATGAAATTATTAAGTTATATTCATTTCATGTTCATCATAAAGATCATCACCAAACAAAGCATCATATATCATTGCAAATTCAACGTCATCCATCAATTAACAAAAACCCAACGCCAACAACTCAAACATAAACATAACCGACTCCATGAGACACGACTATATTATGCATGTGGTACCCGTCGCTTTGTCCATAATTAGGAACACTTGGCATAAAAGCCTCATCGCTTGGCATAAAAGCCTCGTCGCTTGGCATAAAAGCCCATCGTCGCCAATGCAATGCATGTGACTCGACAATAAAACAACACAACACAAAAACATCATCATCGCTTATCAAAATTGGCATAAAGCCCACATCGCCATAATTTATCCAAATCAAGATAAATATATCATCGCATCATATTTGCATTATACAAAACGTCACATATAATTCATCATCATCAAAAGTCATGCATTCACAAATCGGACGCATTTATTAACAACATCAATATAATCATCACATCATCATTATCAATTCATTCACTAAATTCCAAATATGGAAAGATATTCAAACACCTATAATCGTCACGAAAGCTATTCCTAGTAATCGGCATTAATCATAATCATCAACATCGAAATCGGATTGTCCATACGTACCTTAAATCTACTAAAACGCAATCCGATTAAATTTAACCGTCAATTGGCCTAATTCGGTTCATCTCATAAAAACTCGTAATTTCGAAAAACTAACCTCACCACTACATTCTACACGTCGAACTTAGCTAGCACGTCAATTTTCGTTGAATTCGGAGCAACTTGCTTTGTCGTCAAATTTACCGAAATCGGAAAATCGGAACATAATCGGGGCAAAAGAAGTGCAAAAAATCAGAATATGGGAGGATACAGATACATCAACACGGGCCCCCGTGTTAATCAACACGGTCCGTGTTGAAAAGCCACTAGAAAACGCAAAAACACCAAAGTCAGTGAATCACACGGGCACCCGTGTTAATCAACACGGCCCGTGTTGATGGACCTGGCAGCAGTTATACCTTATTCAAGAGGTCAACACGGGCACCCGTGTTAATCAACACGGCCCGTGTTGATGGACGCGTGTGAAAACTTCACTTTTACCATTCCCATTAATTCTAATCATCATCAACCTCATAATCCCTACACCTAATTCAACTTTTCTAAACATTTTCAATACTCCTAGTTTCTACAAGCTAACCCCTAATAAACCCACAATCCATACTCCTATTCCAACTCTTCTAATCTATTTCAATCAAACAATCAAACACACAACTCAACCACAACATCAATTTTCATCACAAATCCACAATATATCTATCAAAACCCTAACTATAGGAAGTGGAAAATCAAACCCCTTACCTCTAGCTTGATTCATTGCAAGATGCTCCAACAAAACCCCAAATCCATGCTTGCTCTTGGTCCTCTTCTCCTTCTTCTCCAAACCCTCTCTTTCTCTCAAGCTTCCAAGTTTCTATTCTTGGCTTTGTTTTCCAAATGGGAAGAAAATGAGGAAATGTGGTTTTATAATTATGTTTTCTTACTAGCTTCCAAGTTTCTATGTTTGGTTTTGGTATTTATGAATGGAAAGAAAGTGAGGAAAATGGTTTTATAATGTTGTTTCTACTAGTAATCCAAGGGTGAAAACCCAATCATCAACAATTTCTCCCCACACCCCTAACTTACTAATATTATTAATTCAATTAATTAAATAATTCCAGGGAATTAAATATCGGATCCGAATAATATTTTACCGAACCGAACGGGATAAAATCGGACCGAACTAAACGTCGCCAAATATATTAATTGATATATTGATTAATATAAATATTCTCGTCGCAAAATAATTATCGATCGGTAATTCGAAAATATTAATATTAATATAATATTAATTAAAACAGGGCGTTACATTTATCATGTAGCTAAGGGCTTGGCATAACTTGTTAATAAGGAGGTTCAACATGTGATTGTGTATCATGTTGACATAAGATTTGGGTTTTGACTATCTTTATATTTCGTTCAGAAGAGTTATGGTGACTAATTCTTCAAAAGATGAAAAAATTTACTGTTGGAACAACAAGTTACATGAGTCTACATTATATGAGTCTTTCATCACATTAGAAAGTGCAAACAATACTTCTAAATGTCCCAAAATAAAATGGGATAATATCTATTATTGACTTATTTTATAACTCAAATCATATAGCTAAAGGATTTATGTGGGACTAGACATGTTTATGCATACAAATAAAAAATATATATGTAATTCCCTTTGTTTGTCTGAATTAGGTAAAATAACATATGTACAAGATGTATTTTGTAGAAAGAAAATATGTGTAACAAGATGTTCCACCATTTGAGTATGATTGTGTTTTTTGCTAAGAAGAGTTGTTCAACTAAAGTGCTTGACATAACTATTTAAAAAAGAGGTTGAACATAGCTAAAGTGCTTGATAGAACTAGTTAAGAAAGAGGTTTATCATGTAGCTAAAGGGCTTGACATAACTTGTTAACAAGGAGGTTCAACATGTGATTGTGTATTATGTTGGCATAAGGTTTGGGTTTTGACTATCTTTATATTTCCTTCAGAAGAGTTATGGTGACTAATTCTTCAAAAGATGAAAAAGTTTACTATTGGAATAAATTTGTCAATTCAAATCAATTTGGAAAAGATTTTATTAAATCATGAATATGGAGAATATGATTTAATTATATGATTTGGATTTGATTCAGTCAAAGAATATTTGATTAGATGTACTTTGAAGGAATATGTGATCCAATATTTACTCTAAAATGAAGATTTATATGAAGAGAGTTATTTTGAATGTTCTGGTGTAACATATGGAACACGAGGTTCTAGCATGTGTGCTGCAACATTTGGTTTCTCTCAATAGACTAATGACATTGCAATTTTTGTGAAGAAAGGAAACATGTGAAACACGATGTTCAAGTATGTGTAGTGGAACATCTATCCAGTGTCAACAAACCATGATGTATACTTCTAGGTGCGGAGTTTATGATTGAGATTCAATCAGATTTGTTGCAGACTGTTTAGCAATTTTTGTATGATTTGTTTGCAAATTGTGAGGATCAAATAAAATTTAAATGGTGATTTAAATTTGAGTTTAAAATATAACTAATCATATATTTTGTTATAGATTTTTATGGAGAAAATCAAATCCAACAAATTCAATTATTATTCTGGACAAAATTAAGTAAGAAATCCAAAGGAGAAAGGCCCATAATTGCATTTATATTTAAGGAGACTTATACCTCACGTTGAGGCGTGCATGTTTTGAATATACCTAGTGTTATAGTTTATCCTATGAGTATTTACTTGTGTTATTTTTGTGTACCACTCTGATTCCTTCATTCATATCTTAAGACATAGAGTTTGGTTTGTTAATTGAGTTGTAAAACGTTGTTCTAAGACACTAATTCTATAAGCTTGTTAACAAAGTATTTGTTGTACACCATACTATTGTTTCACTTACTTAACATGATTATTTGTTTTCCTTAGTTAAGTTATAAATTCAATAATAATCATGTTAATGATTAAGTTGATTAGTTGAGATTAGTGATTGAGAAAGAGTGAGAGAGGTTCTCATGTTTAGGGGGGTCCTAAATAGAATATCACTAGTATATTAAGAAGAGAAATTGAACATCATAGGGTTGGTGTTCTTATAGAACTAATTGTACTACTTGAAAGTAGTGAATTTACTTTCTTTGGTAAAGTTCTCTCCAGACGCGGGTGTGGTTTCACCGAACTGGGTTACCAATCTCTTTCATTCTTTACTGCTTTTCTACTTCACCATCTTGTATAAGTTAAGTTGTTATAACTTAGTAGTAAAATTGGTTTTCTGATGTACAATATCTCAAACATCATGTTTAACATTTGTCCCTTGAATCTATTATATGTCTTAAACAGTTGAACCAGTTATCTCAACATCGTGTCCAATATTTGTCCCCTCAAGAATTTCAATATACATGCAATAATGAATTTACTATTTTTCTTCCTAAATTAATTACCATAATTGAGTGACAATTTCGTACATCTATAGATTTAACAAACAAATGGGGCAAATAAGAGTTTTTTTTTACAAACTGTGGGTTTAATTTTGTTAGTACGTGTTAAAACACTTTGATAGGGAAAGTATTCACTTTATCGTATTCATAGAGATTGGGTGATATTATCGTTGTTCTATAGTTAATAATGTTTTGAGTAAGGGTTTATAAAAGGTTTTAGTTTCAGAAAGTTTTGATTGCATGAAAAATGTTAAGTATTGGTAAAAAGAAGTTTTGATTTTAAAACGGTTGGTAAAAGCATGTCAAGATTAATAAAGCGTGTGAATTTATTAATAATCAATATAATCATATATCCTCTCAATATGTTTCATCTCTAAAACAAATTGTTATTTTTATCATATTGATCCTTAGATGATCTCTCAACCTAACTATAAATATAATAACTTTAAAAGCTTGACATAATCATCCAAAACCCTAAAAATTAAGAAATTAAATTCAAAATTGAATTACCTAAGTTAAAATTAAAAAATTGATACGGGACCACCTAAATTTTAAGGGTTAGCGTGTATATTTTTTCACATTTTTAAAGTTGGTGAAAGTTCAAGAAAAAAAATCAAAAACTAATTAGAACAAAATTCACAAGAATAACACATTTGATTAATTATTTTAATTCACGTATTTCGATTTTTGAAAATTAAAATAAAAATCATAGAAAAATAATAGATTCACTAAAGATCTATGTCTTTTTTTTTAAAATATTTTTTTGACTATCAAAACTATTTTTAACAATATCAAAAATTTAATGGAAATAAGGAGGGAAAATAAAAAAACAAGAATTCAAATAATATGCAAAAGGGAGGTGGCACGCAGAGCAGGGCCCAAGGAAATTCAAATCAACCAATCACGTATCATCATATTCATCTAACCAAACCAAAAAAATCATAGAAACATGCTTATGTAGTGAGCTTCAGATCATCATAACTTACTCATTTCGCTATGAAATCACATGAGATCTAAAGTAAGTTGTAGATCTCATGGAGATCTACAACATGACACCAATAACTACATCAAACAAACACAAATTTCCAGAACACAATGCAAGCTCAGATTCATAAATTTATACATCAAACCTATTTTTTGGCCAACTACGAACACAATGAACATAAATTCAACGATTAAAAACAACTGGAAACATATATGCAAGCTCAGATCTAGATCTATAGAGTTTGGATGATTTACCTAGTTGAGTAGTTCCAATGACATCTTCAAATTACACTTGCAAGCTTATAAACCCGGAAAATCACTTGTATAAACTTCAATTAGAAAGAAATAGCAACGAGAGCACAAGATTCTTTGAAGAAATTCTGAAACCTTGAAAGAATTTTTTAGAGAACTCAAGGGAAGGAGATAGAGCTTCAACCTTTATTTCTTATGTGAACCAAGTGAGTTGAATAAAGAAAGGATAAATCTTCTTTACAGCTATTGGGAGTGAGGTTAAGCCTTTAATCGTGGTTAATCTAACTTGTTGAGCAACTTTGATCAAAGTGAAAATTGCATGAAAGTTGCATTTTTCCTTGTGAAAGAGAGTGTCCTAGGGTGGTTTTGAGTGATAAATAAAGAGTGGAGAATGAGTGAGGAGAGCGTGTGAGGTGAGTTGCCACAACTTGCACATGGGTTGAAAAGTGAGTGGAAGGAATATTCCTTCTTTGGGCAAGGCACGAAGAGAGCATGCATGAGTTTTGGACCTTGCTTGGCTTAATTAGGAAAGAAATGAGGCAAGCAAAGAGTAAGGTGTGTGATCTGAGTGATAGCATGAAAACTATGCATGAAAACTCAAGTTCTGGCCAGACTAGATGCAAGTTTCTTGCGCGAGGCCAAGCATTTCTAGCAACTTGAAACTTCCAACTTTCACATTTAATATTCTCATCCATAGTGCATGAAATGAAACAAACTTTTAATAAAAAATGAAGAGGACATTAAAAACTCCAAATTTCATGTTCAACCATTTTAAAATGTGGAATAAATCAAGGAGAAAAATAATCATGAAGGTGTGCCCACCACCCGTTTGTCAAAATTCCTTGCCTAGTGCACATGCATGGCAAAAATTGGCCTTCTTGCCCTTGAAACCTTATCTTTATATATCTCTCCACACTTGACCATTTGAGATGATCCTTGAATCAAAATTGGAGAGGAGAGTCTGATCTTTAACTTTCATGTTTGGAGTTTTTTTATTTGAGTTATAATGAAACCTCAAAAATATCCATGAAGATGATGAATTTCGAGCTCAAGTCATGAAATTTTACGAAGTATTTTCATGTGGCCAGAACTTCTAAGCATTATAACTCTCAAAATATCACTTTTTGGACTTGAGGCAACAAAGACAAAGTTGGAGAAAGTTTCTTCCTCTTTACAACCATATAAAATTTGCACATTTTCAACAAAAATTGAGAAAGTTATGAATGACCAAAGTTTAGTTCTATGAACACTTTGAAAAATTTAAATTCCCAAATAACTTCTTTAACAAGTTATCTCTAATTCAACATTTCCTATTGATTTTATGCCACCATTGACCATAGAATATGAAAATGTGTATATTGAATTGATGGTTGACCAAAAGTCCCATTGGTCAACAACTGACTTTGATTGACTTTTTGCCCAAATGACTACTTTAACCCCAATTGGTCAATTGAACCACTTCTAATCAAAATTGATGATCAATTATTCAATCATAGGTGCTTAGAAACATTTTGGGAAGCATGGAATCAAGTCTTACCCAAAAAGTCATAGAAATCCTAATTAAATCCAAAACCCTAGTTTTGGTTTGTTGTGTTAAGAGAAGATGATGCAGTCTCAAAACCCTAATTCCTCTGGACATGTTGAGAATTTTTTTGCATAAAGATGCCTCGTAAGATAACAAAAAGATGATACTTCCAAGATATACCTTACACGAGCATTAAACACTTCATCAGGCCAAAACCCTAATTCCAAGAGATGAATGGGAGAATAGTGATTCAATCCAAAACTTTGCAATCTTCAAGCTTCTGATGAACCAAAGAGATAATTGTCATATCTTGAGATATAAGAAGCCTTTGTAGCTTGAGTAACTCAAAGATCAAGGGTATGAGACCCTCATTGCACTAATTGACAATACAACCAACCTCTTGTAGCTTGTAGAAGGATATGGGAACCAAGATACCTTGATCCTACCACAAAAATGCATGAGTATGTATGATGAAACATAAGTTATATAAAGTAAAATAAAGAGGGCAAATTTTGAGGGTGCTGCAACTGCCCATATTCAATCATTTTAAACCTGATAAGTGACAAAGAGCGACATCATTTGAACGTTCAAGGTGGAACAGGATTGAATACTAAAAGAACCCAAAAATTTGCACTCTGAACAAAACAGAAGCCCATAAACACTGGTAACTGCATCTTTGTAAGAACGACACCAAGCAAACTAGGTGAAGAGGGGAAGACTATTGAATTTAAAATCTTACCAAAGAGTGTCAAATAATACTGGACTCTAGAGATATACTAAGTAGAAATTGGATTTGAACAATGAACCAAAAAATGATAGGACTCGAAAAATAAGACAAGTAAAGATTAGACTTACACCAAAAAAACTAGTGGATGCTAGTTTTCTATAAGAATGTGTCAGAACCTAATCGTTGTTTATTAAAAAAGAAGACATTCCATGTCGTCTAAGTGGGGGTCATATCACCAATAAGAAGATGGAATGATGGTTTCTCATAATACCATCTCTCATAAAATACTTACAACACATTTTGTGGTCTATGTAAGTATATTCGATCCATGCAACATCATAAAACCATGTCTTCCGACCGTATTCGACACACTAAAAAAAAGTTAATAGAGTAAGGGTGTGCTTGAATTGACGGTGGACAAAATTGATTCTAGCATAATTGAGTTTGTTATAATTGATTCTAGTAAAATTGAGTTTAGTAGAATTGATTTATGTTTGGATACATTTGTATAAAAGTGAGTTGAACAATAAATTTCAATATAAAAATCATTCAGAATCAATTCTGGAGGCAGAAACTACAAATTCTAGCTTCAAATAAAATCAATTCTAGAGACAAAATTAATTCTACCTTTAATAAATCAAACACCTTAAAATCTCCCAGAATCAATTCTACACCTTTAGAATTGATTCTAGGTGCTCCAAAAACCAATTCAAACATGCTATAAATACATTCGTAAAACATATTTAAGTTTTACATCTTATAAAAGATAAAATCTCTCAATTTTACACCTTTAGTATTGATTCTAGGTGCTCTAAAAACCAATCCAAATATGCTATAAATACAATCGCAAAACATATTTAGGTTTTACATCTTATAGAAGATAAAATCCCTTCTCTTGAAAACATATAAGACCAACAATTCTGTTGTTTTTTCTATTATAACTTCTACATCGATTACCACATTAAAATATTTTAATATAGACGATAAATACAAAATTTTATTTTGGCCTCAAACATCTTTTATAATTTATTAAAGTCATTATATTACTCCAATCACAGTGCATGCATCCGTACTACATCCCAGAAGTTCGTAGTTCAAATTGATTCTTTGTCAATTATATCTTTCTACACATACTATACTCCAGTATTTATTTGAATTTTCAGTTTATCTCTTTGTTTTAGTTATTGGTTATTGTTCAAAAGATAGAAGGTACTATTAGTGGATAAATGTTTTTAAACCATTGGTTCCTGTTGTTTGTCAGAAGTGTCAGCACTATCATCAGGTTCAATTGTACAATAACCAGTCAATATAAAAGGGTTCGAAACATGTTTTTAAAGTAAAAGTACAGTAATATCCTTCAATTATTATTTTTGCATACGTTTAATATCTTTGTGCTCAATTACATAAATAATACAACTTTATTATAATCATCCCATTATAATTAACTTCTTTGTCATAAATATCAAGTAAACACATAATCACGTTCATTTTTACTTTAACTATTGTTACTCAAGTTCATTAATTGGAAATCAATTTTTACTAATGATAAATAAGAAAGTAGGTTGGTAAAACGGGTTGAGGTCTGCCGAACCGGCCTATGTATACGTAAAAAAAATAATAGGTTGAATTGAAATTTTAGACCCGTCGTCTACTAAAATCCATTTCGTTAAAAATTGTCTCTCGTCAAAATCCGTTCCGTCAAAATTCGTTTTTTGTTAAAATTCATCGTGCTTATTCGTTCCGCTTGTCTCATCTTATGTCCGTTTTTTTAAATTAATTCTAGTAGATTCAATTCTTGATGTTTTTATTTTTTTAATTGATTTGTGAATATTAACAATATATTTTTAAGTAAATTTTATTAAAAAAATGTTTTATAAAAAAATATTTTAAAAAATAAATGAAAAATTTAATAAAATATAAGAAAAACATTTTAATATATTTAAAAAATAAAAAATAAAAAAATAAACAGAAAAATCCATCTTTCGTCAATCCAGTGCTTTGATGGGACAAATTATATTTTTATATTTATTTTTATATAATAAATTTATCCGTCTAACTTTTTTTTCCGATAGGCTTCAAAGAGAGTGGAGTAGACACTTGTTTTACCATCCCTACAAGGAAGTAATGATAGATCTTAATTGTATATGTGAAATGATGAAGAGAGAAGAAAAAAGAACTCCTACCATGCTTGTGTGTACTTTACATTTATAAACAATTTCTCCCATTTCTATCTAATTTTTTGCTATTAATTTAATTTTTCTCTTGAGAAAGAAAAGTATACTTCATCATATATATATATATATAATTATTGTTAAAAATATATGTTCTTTAGTCATTATTATAAATTAAAAAAATCATTTCTTATCTTATTAAATAAGTTTGTTGTTTATAATAGTAAATAAAGTTAGATAAAATTAAATTTACACTTAAAATTATACTTAACTCAATTAAATGAATAAATAAGAATTTAAAATGTCATTAAATCTCCTATTTTCTCATCTAATCTAATATAAATATATAAACTTAAAAATACCTAGTAATGACACTCTAATCATTTTAATAATCGTAAGGATAAAACAATCTTATCAACTTTTAAACACTTTACATTGATTTGGTTTAAATGATGTTGAGTTGTCACACTCATAATTTTTGTTAGTATTTTATAATTATTTTATTATTTTGCAACCACATTACATTACTCTAAGATTATCCTATTACTTAATCCTAATTACTTAATGTACAGTTGAAAGAAGAGTTGAGTTATCCTTCTGCTACATAACACTTGCAGTAAGTCTATTGATGAAAGGTGTGTCCTAAAGCGTTGTGCTGGTGTTTCGGCTTTATTGGCTTTCTTGTCGGAGGTACGCCAGGGAGAAAGCCAATCAAAGTTGCTTCATGATGTGATGGTTTGTGTGAGGATTCACTTCTTCATTTATTTTCTCTATAGTTCCATGACCTATCTCACCACTCTATTTTTTTAATCCACAATCTATCAATAACCTATCAATGGTTTTTATTTGATAAATATTTGTATGATCATTTAATAGATGATGAAGTAGGTAGGAATTCATGTGCCATGAATGTCTCAAATTTATCAGTTTGAAATTTGTTACAGGAAGCTAATAAACCTCGTGACATGAAGCTAAGAACTCATTTTTCTACATGAAGCTAATAACTACATAGAGCCAATAATCCTCCGGCAGTCGGTTTGAAATTTTGTTGTCATTAGTGTGATCTTTACCTACCTAAGATGTGTATACATGTATTTCTGTATACCATGTGTATGTATGTGAATTTGAAGTGATATGTTTGAATGGATGTTGAAATTTAAGCATGTTATTGAAGGATACTCTTGTGATTTGGTCTTGGTGGCAAGATAGAAAATTGATTTGGGATGAATCGATTATATAAATTCATTTGGGTTAAAAGTGAACTAATATTTTAAAACTGATTTGCAATACTTAACTTATTTATCTTTTAACAATTGAAATTCTAGCTATTAGTCTACTGGATAAAAAAAATTGTATTTTAATTTTGTGCATTTTCTACAAATATTTGACTGTATTTTATATTTTATATCTTATGTGTATTAAATTAAAATACGTGAGTTATTTTTTAGTCTTTTTATTATAGTAGATTTATTTATTTGTATAAAAAATATTGTATTAATTTTTATATAATTTATTATCGTATATACAATCTTGAAGTAATATTTAAAATAAATTTATTAATATAATTAATTTACAGATAACTTAAAATAATATTACATTATTATTTTATGAAGATTTGTTGAAAATGTTTGAAAGGATACATGTTTATTTTATTTTAAATGTATATAGTATGATGAATATTTTCTATTTCATAAAAAGTAAAAACAATAACAACTATAATTTTAATTAATTATAATAAATATATTATTAATATATTTTATTTTTCTGTAATTTAAAATTTATAATAAATTGTAATAATTTTGTATTTTTTAAATAATAACTTTTATTTTCTTTTGAGTAATCTCTCATATTTCTGTTTGTTTAATCAAGAACATAATATTATTTAACTTCAAAGATCTTTATATATATTCTAATAATCTTTATATTATATCTTACTGTATTGTTTTTTTTTGTTTTTGCAATCTTATTGATATATATTACCATATTATTATATTGCAGAATGATATATTTTTAAGTATATTGTTTGTGATCTTATTTGTACAAATAGATTCTAAATTTTTGATTGTTTTTGTGCAATACTTATTTTTAAATATATCATTTATGTTTAATAAATCTAATCATTAATATTAAAAGATCTATAAATGCGAAAAATTCACGTCATATTATAAACACAAATATCTTATTATTCTAACAAATATAAAGTACATAACTTATTTCAACATAGGCATGGTAAATAAACCCGTCTCGCTGGGGCCCGTCCACCCCCGCCCCAAAATTAACGCGGAAAATCCGGTTTAACTGGGGGCGGGTCTGAGGAAAATCCGTTTTATATTTACGAGTGCGGATGCGGGGGCGGGTGATGGTAATACCTGCACCCGCACCCGCCAACTTAATTTAATTTATATTATTTATTTTTAATAGTTTTATTACTCATTTACACTTTTTAATACTTTTTAATGTTATAATATCATATTTATTAGAATCATTATTTATTTTTTTGAAAATAAAATTTAAATTAAAATATCAAACTTAAAAAAAAGTTTTAAAATAATTAATTATTTAGTTTAATTATTTATTTTAAACTTTATTGAAAAAATATAAATTTTAAAAAATGAAAATTTTATTCGGGCGGGTGCGGGCCAGGTGCGGGGAAACCCGTTTCTTCTTGGAGGTGGGGGAAGGTGAACAAATTTTAACCCAAACGGGTTTAAGTGTGGGTGCGGGTCTGAGTCTGGGTGACGGATGCGGGTCTGGGTGTGCTTAAATCCGCCCCGACCCGCCCCGTTGCCATCCCTATTTCAACATACCATGAAATGTAAATATTGATTTAGAACTGAAATTTTATGGGCATTTGTCATACATGATACGTTTGTAAAAATTATAAATATGATATAATAAGAATTAAATAAATATTAAAAAAATCAATTATTTTTAGTAAAATGTTAAACATAACTAAAATATCTGTAAAACCCACGAATACTCTTCTTGCTACACATTATAACATTTTTTATTTCAAAGTTAAATATTTAATTTGTCATTCTGAAAACACAATAAAAATTATTTTGTAATTAGTTAGATCTTTATTTGAAATAAAATATCTTTTGAAATTATTTAGACTTTTATAGAAAAGTTAATAAAATAAAATAAAATCAATTGAGATTTCGTAAAATTTTTAAATTTTTGAAATAACTAAAACATATCAAAATCTTTTCAAATTAACTTTATAAGTGTAATCATGATAAAAAAAAATTTAAATGGTAGTTATGAAAATTCAATGATAAATTATAATCTTAAAAAAATAATGATAAAAGGTAAAAACTTATTGATACATTCATATTTATAAATTGAATACGTTACAATTGTTTTAGTAAACCTGAATAAGTTACAAATAATTTTATAAATATAATAAACTCAACTATTTATATAAGTATTTGTATAAATAAGAATAAGTTACCTATATTTTTATAAATGGACACACGGGTTCTAGATGCTTATAAATGAAAAAAAAATTATAATAATTTTATAAACAAGAATAATTTATAATTATTTTATATAAATTTATGGTATAATATAATTTTCATTTAAATTCATATTATAATATAAATTATTAAATATTTATATAACATTTAATTTTATAAATTTATTTTCGTAATTAGTTATATTGATACAATTATTTTTATAAACGGGGATAAGTTTCAATTATTTTTATAAACAGAGAAATTCAAATTTGATAAATGATTATACATTATTAGTATATGAATGTTAACCATATAACTGAATACATGAAATGAATTCACGAGTTTTCCTTCTTTTAAATCTTTCTTTTGCTGTTGTTTTATATAATTGAAATTAGAGAATCGAATATACAGATTATTATAAGTACAGATCATTAAAAGTTGGTATATATTCTAAATACGGTTTGTGACTATGTGAATGTTAACCAGTTAAAGAATGAATTTAAACTTTATAAATGGTAGTTTGATATACATTTAATGCGAATTCAGACGGGACCCGTGCGATAGCACGGGTTTCTTACTAGTTAAATAAAACTTCACAATTTTGAACGTTATTTAGCGAGGCTTAGCCGATCCTTTGAAAAATTGGGAATAATTTACCCCTAATAATTTATATTAATAAAATTTTGTGACATAAAATACATTTTTAAAATTACATATTAACCTAAAATTTTAAGGCATTGAAACTATGCTTCTTTCTATTTTAAAATTGTGTCAACATTTTATTTTTCATTCAATATGAGAATCATTACTCACACTTGATATACCAACATATTACTACTAAAAAATGAAATCATATAGTTTTTTATTGATTTAATTTTAATTCTTTAAGATTTTAGATTAACATGTAATTTTAAAAATATATTTTATGCTATAAAATTTTAGGCTTAAATGCATTTTTGGTCCCCTAGTTTCAAAATTCTGAAGTTTATGACCCCTAGTTTAAAAGTCAGATTTTTGGTCCCTCAAGTTTACAAGAGTTGATATTTTCCAGTCTCCCTCCATCTCACTGTGAGTTTGATGACTTAGCAAATAAATTTTTAGCCATGTCATACATTCTAAAATTAAATAATTTAATATTATTTTAAAAATATTAAAAATTATTATTTTTATATTAAAATAAATATGTTAAATAGAATTGAGGATGAAAACGTGCCCTAATTTAACATATTTTTTTAATATAAAAAAATAATTTTTAATGTTTTTAGAATAATATCAAATTATTTAATTTTAGAATGTATGACATGACTAAAAATCTCCTTGCCAAGACATCAAACTCACAGCCAGATAGAAGGAGACTGCAAAAATTCTAACTCTGATAAACTTGAGGGACCAAAAACGTGACTTTTAATTTAGGGGTCTTAAACTTCAAAATTTTGAAACTAAGAGATCAAAAGCGCATTTAAGTCAAAATTTTATTAATATAAGTCATTAGAAATAAATTATCTCCAATTTTTCAAAAAAAGTAATCACGATTTTACCTTTAAATATCATTCTATTATGTTGAGTTAATCACAATTTTACATGATTAAATTCAATAGGTATTAGAAAAATTACACCTCACATTAGGTTTTATAAATTCAAACTGTTACTATCCAAGCAGGTAGACAGAATGGTTGGTAAGTGGCATGTGATGTGGGATAAGAATTGAATAAGACATAAAAATGAGTGAGTCAGAGAGTAACAGAGATCTTATGGCAAATGAGTTATCAAAGTATCCATCGTCTTGCTGACACTGTAATGCCACACATGCATGCTTGGATCCTATTGCTGAAAAACAGCAGCCAAAATATATTGTGCTTCTGCTTCATGATGCACAATATTAGGAGTTGAACTTTACAGTTGGAAATAAATACTACTTAGATATTTCTAATATAAATGAACGGCTCTTGTGTTTGGTTCCAATAAATTTTCTCTTTAAAAATGTAAATGAATGGAGCATTTACAAGACCTTGTTAAGATTACAAAATATTTAGCAAAAAGTGAATGAGATTAGAATGGTAATTTTTTTTTTGTTATTGGAGTAAAATATTACTATGGAAAATCCATTTCACAACGGTTAAAATAGGGATACCATCACGTGGGTCATACCGTTATTAAGTAGCGTGTGGTTAAATAGGGATACCATCACGTGGGTCATACCGTTATTAAGTAGCGTGTGGTTGTAAGTTGTCATTTTCCACCACAGTCTAAAAACCGTCATAAATAGGCAAGATGTGCGCTACTGATCACAACGATGATGATTAACAACCGTTGTGAGATAAACATAGAAATTACATTTGATTACGGTTACTGTAAGTAACCGTGTTTGAAAGTCACCAGAGTTTATTAGATAATATGTAGATTGTTTTTTTTTTCATACACCTCACTAAAAAAATACAAGCATTCAAATTGAAGAAGATGTATATAATCTGGAAATTAAACTATTCTTAAAACCCAAATTAAACAAACCACGGTTTTCTGAATTGCATGCATCTCATCATTCATTTCTACCTCTTTAACATATAAAATATGGTTTAATAGTGTGGCTCCTTCATGACATCAATATCTGTTAGAACAAAATTTGGTTCTGCAATTGTTTCTCTGAGTTTTGATGATAACAAAGAGTATGTTTGTATGAACAATTTTGATACGATCTAATGTTTGTTATTGTTTGAGTTAACAAACAGGTCATGCTTCTGATGAAAAAGGCGCTACCAGAACATTAGAAGAAAGTATGTTCTTCTTCTTGGCTACACAAAGTTCTGATGAACAGTAGCGCAAGAAAAAGCTTCAGAAGGCTATGAAGTTTTGGTGACTCTGATACATTTTGTCTAAGAAACCAGTATAAAGATCTAAAGACAGAAGCTTTGTTGAACAAAGTCCAAATGCTGAAGACTCAAGTTTCAAAATACAAAGGATTCCGAAGACCAAGTGTTAAAGACTTTGAAGACGTAGTTATGAAGACTCTGAAGACTTGAAGCTCTTCTGACCTTAGGTTCGATATAAAGGTTTTCAAGACCAAGTGTTGAGGAATCTGAAGATGCAGCTTTGAAGACTCTGAAGACTTGAAGTTTTGATAACCCATAAGATATGTTCTCTCTTCTTGCTCATGCTCGCAGAAGCCTCTAAAGTACAGAAAGGTTAAAAGATATTATTAATGTGGTACATAAATACATGGTACAAACAAAACGTTTCATTCTACTACCATGAAGGACAGACGATGCGTAGGATCTTTTCCCCCACGTTCTCTCAAGCCGCCATATTTGTGATAATTCCAGATGTACCCTTCAACGATCACATCCCTTGCATGGCTATATAAAGGCTTGAAGACTTGAAGAAAATGGTTCTAATTCTCTACACGTTCAAGTTCATATATTCTATTGTAAAAAGATTCATATTTTCTTAAGTCTTAGTGTTAAAAATTTGTTTACAGATTTAGCTTGTGTAGAAGCAATTTTCTTGTAAACAAAGCTTGTATTCAAACAGTTGTTTGATTTCTTTAAGAGACCAGTTAGGTCAGTATTCTTGAGAAGTATAGGACTAGTGTGTCTTAGAGATTGATTGTTAGTCACATACAGTTTGTGCGCGCAAGTGTTAGTCACATAAAGTTGGTGTGTGCAAGCGTAATAATCAGTTTGATTATTGGATTAAGACCTCGTTGAAGAGAGGTAAAATTACCTAGAAGGGTGGAGTAGAGTAGCTTGAGGTTATCTACTTTCTTTTCTATAAAAGTGAAGTATTTTTTCAAAGGAGATTGTTTTTAAAGAAAAGTTTTTAAAGCTTAAAAGCAAATCCAAACCCCCTTTTATTGTGTTTTTCACACTGTAAAACGTTGGGAGAACTGACTTGGTTGTTTTGCGTTTTATCGCAAATGTTGCGGTTAGCAAGAGTCACCACCGACATTACTTTTATCCAATAAAGGAAAGGTGAAAAGAATAGGAAAGACCTTTTATCGATTCTGAGTTCAGGGGTAATTATGAAAAGGGAAGGTGTTAGCACCTTTTTCATCCGTAGTTATCTATGGACTCTTAATTGCTTAGCTCACTTTTGAAAACTTGCTTGGTGTGTGTGTGATTTTTTTGAAAATATTTTGACTTTGACTTTGACATTGTAATGATTCTTATATCGGTCCTCAAGAATGTTGATAACACGAAAATGTATCGATTATTCGGATCGATTTATATGATTTTTATCCGCATTTTAATAAATTAAATTACTCTTTATTCATATTATACCGGTATTTTCTATATTTTCAGGATTTTACCTATTATAAGGCACATGCGAAGAAAGTCGAGAAAAGTCGAATAAATTGTACTCAAAATCTACAAAAGAATATCATTTATGCAATTATGTGATGTTTAGCAAAATGGGGGTGTAAAAGAAGTAAAAAGATTTGGAAATTAATTAAAAGAAGCAAGCTCAACCCAATGCGTGGAAGAGCTAAGCCCACCGTGCAGCAACGTGTAATGACCGTTACACGCCAACTCTAAAGCCCTAACGACCGCTATGACTTAGGAAGAGAAAGCTTCCTCACCAAGGAAGACTGTGACGACCATCACGCTTTTCCTAATAATCCATAGCGATCTCTAAGGAGGAGATATATAAGGCAAGAATAACGCAACTACGCCGTTTTCAAGTCACGCCTCACCCTCTATAAATAGAGCTTCAGTATCCGATCCAAATACATTTTTTCTTCTGCATTTTCATACCATTACTCTGCCGAATTTAATTCTGATTTCATTTAGTTTTTAGTTTCGATTTTTAGTTCAATCTTTCTTTTCTCGTAGAAATTTCCACATCGGGGATTGCTGCGAACCTTTGCCAATTCTAACCTTACGTTAGAATTGCGCCTTTTTAAATTCCTTCATCGCATTTGAATTTACGGACAACGAAGGGCAGATCTCACCGACTTGTGGGAGACTCCTGGAACTTGCCAAATATTCCGTCTTTTATTTTCAGGTTTATTTTAATTAAATTATTGATTGGCTTATTTAATCCTGTTTAATTATTTATTTATTGGCTTATTTATTGCTTATTTATTTTATGCCTGATTTATCTGAAATGCATGTTTTATCTGAATTGTCTGGTTATCACTATTGTGCTATAGTTGAATCGTTTAACATGCTAGGCTAAAATTTAGTTATCGGTAAGTAGGGTCACATAGCCAATGAAATTTAGCATCGCCATTCGACTTATTCTGTTTTAAAAAGATTAATTTTCTGGTTTCAATTATTAGTTCTAAATGCAATTATTTTGTTACGAGAGTAAAACACAGTTTAGAAGTTAGGATCTATAAAGAGAGAGTTTGAGCTTTTAACTGGATATTAGTAATTGAGCATCAACTTAAAATACAGCGAGAGAGCTTTTAAGTTGATTAGGTTTTATTTATTTTTAAAAACTATTTTTAAACTCTAAACAGCGAGAGCACTTACTTAGGTTTGATTATAGGATCTAAATCAATAAACACGAGAGTGTGAGAAGAGGATTTTTAAACAAGTGTCTCCTACTAAAACACGTTTTGATAATATAATTTAAGTCAATGAGCTGCTAAACCCCTAAGCCCGACCATGACATACCGATACTTTCATTTTGAATCTAAACTACATCTTAATCAGTTAGGTTCCCTAAAACCAAACATTATTTATATTATTAGCCTTAGATTTACTTAGTAACCTAAGATAACGGTAGATCAACATTTGGTCTCTTGGGATTCGATAATCTTTAAAACTACAAGCGATAGGACTGTATACTTGCGGTCTAGATTCTATAAGACGTATAAAGTCGCAATCAAGTTTTTGGCGCCGTTGCCGGGGACTAACAAGTTGATATCATAACTCTTAAAGTTACGCTGTAGAGACTAAGGCACCATTCCCAATTGTATGCCAAGTATTCTCTCTAGAAGCGAAAACTTAGTACTACCAATTCTCGAACCTGAGCGCTCTATCATTAGAAGACGCCACGTACGAGTACCTCGTGCCAATAAACTCTTTTCTCAATCTACAATTTTTTCCGAACCAATAGAAGAACCAGACATGGGTGATCTACCTCGTACCAATAAACTCTCTTCTCAATCTACAATTTTTTCCGAACCAATAGAAGAACCAGACATGGGTGATCAACCACGTCTGCTCAAATCATATGCTATTCTTTCGTAGGAAGAACCACACAATAGCATTGTTGCTCCTACCATAGAGGCTAACAACTTCGAACTCAAACCATCTCTGTTGTCCGCTGTACAACAGAACCAGTTTTCTGGTGGATCAATGGACGATCCTAATCTACATCTATCCATGTTTCTGCAATACGCAGATACAGTTAAAGCAAATGGGGTCAGTCAAGAGGCGATAAGACTTCGTCTTTTCCCTTTTTCATTAACAGACAGAGCCCGAGCTTGGCTCCAATCTCTACCAGCTAACTCAGTTACCTCCTAAAATGTGTTGAAAAAGGTCTTCCTTGCACGATATTTCCCACCAAGTAAGACAGCTATGCTAAGAGCCCAAATAAGCAATTTTCGACAAAAGGACAATGAGTCTCTTTTCGACGCTTGGGAAAGATATAAAGACATGTTGAGGCTTTGTCCATGTCATGGGTTAGAAGAATGGTTAATTATCCATACCTTCTACAATGGTTTCTTATATAACACGAGACTAACAATAGACACCGCCGCAGGTGGCACACTTATGGATAAATCTTATGACGTATCCTATGCACTCATAGAGAGTATTTCCCAGAACCACTACCTGTAGGGAAGTGAGAGAGGTTAAGTAGAGAAGGCTTCTGGAGAGAAAGCACTAATGAAAGGTGGGATGCACGAGATTAGCAGTCTCGACAGCGTCCATGCTAAGGTAGATGCTCTCACCAAGAAAATAGAAAGCCTAACCATAATACCTCCAGCCATTGTGGCTTCCATAAATCCTAACTGCGAGATATGCAGAGTTCCAGGACATGCTGCTGCCGAATGTCAACTCTTAGCAGAAACTCCCACTAACCAAGTGCATTACAGTCAAGGAAACCCATACTCAAACACATACAACCCTAGATGGAAGAATCATCTGAATTTCTCATATAAGAATACCAATGCGTTGTATGCGCCTGGACAAGCACCAAATGTACCACATGGATATCAAAAAACACCTACAGCCGCTCCCAACGTGTCTAGGAAGTCTAACCTTGAGCTGATGGTGGAAAACTTTATAGCTACTCAAGCTCAAACCAACAAGGAGTTCCTATACCAAAATATTCACACCAACGAGCAAATCAAATAGTTAGCGAATAAGGTAGATGCTTTAGCCACACATAACAAGATGTTAGAAACCCAGATTTCACAAGTGGCCCAACAACAAGCTCGCACAACTGCACCTGCCGGTACATTTCCAGGTAAACCTCAACCAAATCTGAAAGGACATGCCCATGTTATTATACTGCGAAGCGGAACTGAATACGAAGGCCTAGAGGATCCTAGAACTAAGAATCCAACCATGTCCCAAAGATTTGGAAAAACAACTGAGAAAGAAAGCGAACCAAAAGAGAAAGAGAAGATAGGTGATGAAAAGACAGTAGAAAAGGAAAAACCCTATGTTCCTCCTCCATCTTACAAACCACCAATCCCTTATCCTCAAAGACTCACTCAATCTAGAAGCGCAGGGCAATTCAAGAAATTTTTGGAACTTCTGAAACAGCTAAATATCACAATACCTTTCACAGAAGCTATCACTTAGATGCCCTCATACGCTAAGTTCCTTAAAGAAATCTTATCTAACAAGAAGAAGATAGAGGATAACGAGACAATTACACTCACCGCAGAGTGTAGCGCCATCATTCAGAACAAAATGTCGCAGAAGCTGAAGGATCCGTAAGCTTCTCTATTCCCTGTAACATAGGTAAGTTTGTCATAGACACGACTCTATGCGACTTAGGCGCTAGTATTAGTGTGATGCCCCTATCGATATATAAGAAGCTCGACGTGGGATAATTAAGACCGACTAAGATGTCAGTACAACTAGCGGATCGTTCAGTCAAATACCTCGTAGGAATCCTTTAAAACGTTCTAATACGAATAGGTCAATTCTACATCCCTACGGATTTCATCATTATGGACATTAGAGAAGATAATGTCACCCCTATCATTTTGGGAGGACCATTTTTAGCCACTGCCGGAGCCATAATAGATGTTAAGAAAGGAAAAATAACCTTTGAAGTTGGAGAAGAAAAGGTCGAATTCATCTTGACACAATTCCTACAAGCCCCAACTATCGATGATATGTGCTATCTTTTAGATGTAACGGACGAATGTGTTAAAGAGATGGAGTCAGTAAAGGAACCCGATTCCGAAACTATAAAGATTCCAATGCCCTTGATTTCTGAAGATGATAATTGGTGTCCAGATTATCGTGATGACAGTTTAAGTGAATGTTTAACATTGACACCGAATCATATGCCCTGTCCGAAGAAACCCGAATTGGAACTTAAAGTTTTACCCAAAACCCTAAGATACAAATTCCTAGATTCTGAATTTAGAAAACTAGTGATAGTTAACACAGACTTAGGACAACTCGAGACGGAAAAACTATTACATGTTTTACGAAAATATCCATCCTCTCTAGGATACAACATTACAGATCTCAAAGGAATAATCCCTTCCATATGTATGCATCGCATTATGCTGGAAGATGACTGTAAGACATCTAGAGAACATCAGAGAAGAATTAATCTGATTCTTAGAACTGTAGTAAAGGACGAAGTAGCCAAACTTCTGAACGTAGGAATCATATATCCGATCTTTGATAGTCAATGGGTCAGTCCACTGCATACCCAAAAAGGGAAGAATAATAGTCACGAGTGGAGCCAGAATGTGCATTGACTATAGGAAACTAAACAAAGCCACTCGTATGGACCATTTCCATCTACCCTTCATTGACCAAATGCTTGAGCGATTGGCTAAGCATTCATACTACTGTTATTTGGACGGTTATTCAGGTTTCTTTCAAATTCCGATCCACCTTGATGACCAAGAAAAGACTACATTGACATGCCCTTATGGTATGTTCGCTTATCGACGAATGCCGTTCGGATTATGTAATTCCATTTTATGATAAAAACAAGGAATCGTTCTTGGCTACATAGTTTTCGAGAGAGGTATCGAAGTAGACAAAGCCAAGATTGAATTAATAGAAAACCTCCAACCACCAAGGACCGTGCGAGAAATACGAAGTTTCTTAGGCCACTCCAGTTTCTACCAACGTTTCATAAAAGATTTCTTAAAGATATCTAAACTGCTCACCAACCTCCTAATGAAAGAATTTGAATTCATCGTTGATGATGATTGCCTGAAGGCGTTTGAACGGTTGAAAACAACTCTTATATATGCACCCATAATACAACCACCTGATTGAAGTTTACCATTCGAGATAATGTGCGACGCAAGCGATTATGCAGTAGGTGCAGTCCTAGGACAAAGAAGAGACAAGAAGCTCCATGCTATATATTATGCAAGTAGAACCTTGGACTCGACACAGATAAATTACACCACTACAGAAAAGGAACTTTTGGCCGTAGTGTTTGCATTGGATAAATTCCGCTCCTATCTAGGATGCACGCAGATTATAATCTATACAGATCACGCAACTATCAGATACCTACTAGCTAAACAGGACGCCAAACCAAGATTATTGAGATGGATCTTGCTCTTGTAGGAGTTTGATTTAGAGATCAAAGATAAATCGGGATCTGAGAACCTTGTATCTGACCATCTGTCTAGAATGGAAAACCTTAATCCTCACACTGTACCTATTAATGAAGATTTTCCATACGAACATTTAGTAGCCCAAATGGAATTTGAAAATGAAATTAAACTAAGCCCTGAACTTTGCAGCAATAATGAGACAAAGGAAGAAGAGGAAGTAGTATATGCTCAGACCTCACTGCCCTGGTACGTTGACTATGTCAACTACTTGGCAGCGGGAGTTCTTCCACCCGATCTGACTTATCAACAAAGAAGAAATTCTTTCACGATCTCAAACACTATTATTGGGACGAGCCCTTACTATTTAAGCGAGGTCTTGATGGTATCTTCAGTCGATGCGTTCCAGAGAATGAAATAGAGAGTGTAATTACTCACTATCATGAATCCCCTTATGGAGGACATGCTAGCACATCAAAGACCTGTGCGAAAATTCTGCAAGCCGACCTTTATTGGCCCAGTCTATGGAAAGATGTCCATACTGCTATCATAAAATGTGACCGGTGTGTAATACGGTGAACTGACTTTGAGATTTTTGTATCGCAAATATGCGGATAGCAAGAGTCGCCACCGACTTTTCTTTTATCCAATTAAGGGAAGGTGAAAAGAACAGGAAAAGACCTTCGTTAGATTCTGAGTAAGGGAGAAGGTTATGAAAAGGGAAGGTATTAGCACCCCTTTTCATCCGTAGTTATCTACGGGCTCTTAGTTGCTTTCTAGATCATTTTTAAAAAAAGTGCTTTCTGTGTGTTTGACAAAAATGTTTTGAAAAGGCATTTCGCTTTGACTTTGTAATGATTCATGTAGGAATGTATACAAAGTGTTCGGAAATGTTTCGTTTTTGAAAAGAGTTTGAACTTTGAAAAAAGTGTGAGGTGTGAAAAGTATTTTGATAGAGCAAGCAACTAAAAGTCTTATTACCTACTCAGAATGGTCGTTTCATTGTTATTTTGCTTTCCTTTAGAATAGTGCTATCCATACCATTAGTTGGTAGGTAACCCTATTCGCTGGATGTAGAAGGGACATTCGAAGGGACATCGGATGGTCATAGAAGGCAACTTGTAGGAAGTATCCTAGCACATTCGAAGGGACTATCATCATTTTTCGTAAGCGACAATCGAGGGTCAAGATCATGTATTCATAGGCGACATTGTGGGTCTATGATCTTTGTATCAAAGGGACTATGATGATTCGTTTTGAAGGTAACAATGCTAGGATACCTCTACGTTCGAGGGACTTGACCATTTGTGTTCGTAAAGGCAACGAGAGAGAATTACCCTAAGGGGTGCATGTGTGAAAGAGTGTGTTGATTTCAGATATTTTATCTTGGAAATTATGAATGATCTATGTTGATTTTATCTTGCCATGCACGCCTAATTACTAGCAGTTTATAGGGTGCAGAAAGTAAATTGCGGAAATGTAAAGTGCGGAAAGATAAATCCTACGCTATTACATGGCTTTGGGGCAGATACATAATTGAAAGTGCGGAAAATAAAAGTCCTAATTAAATTATTACATCCCATAGGCAGTTACATTATTGAAAAAGAAAAGCGATAAAAATTGTCCGAATCGGTATAACCTGTGAACAGATGAAAAAAATCGAGAAACGGAAGAAAATTGCATAAGAGGAAAATGTTAGTAAAAATAAGTATTTTTGGATGAGAAAAAAGTTTTTATGCAAGAAATAGCATTAATATGACAAAATAATTTTTTGGGAATTTTTGGAGTTAATTTGATAATTTAAATGCAATTAAAAGTGATTTAAATGATAAAATAACAATTTAATTAAATATGCATGCAAAAATAATATTTTTAATTTTAAAAATTAAATAAACATTTTTCTGATGAGTATGCAAAAAATAAATATTTTTGGTATTTTTTTAATGCATGATAAAAATTATGAAAGATAAATTAAATTGGATGAAAATATTAAAAAAAGAAAATAGGAAAATATAAGAAAATATGTTAGTTTTTCTAACTTGCAAAAATATTTGCCAAGGCTGGGACTCGAACCAGTGACCTTGCCTTCACAACCACACGCCTTGACCAACTGAGCTGGCTTGCACTCGTGTTTAAAAACAGAGCGAATGGATTGTAAACGGGTGTCGTTCCCTGATTGCACAAATCACGCGCCAACCATCGTCTTCTTCGTTTTGAATTTTTGAAAAGATAGCGTCGGCCTCAGTTCGACGCTATAGTCCCTACAAATCTTAAAATCAAACACAGGCAATATAAATGACATTCAAAGGCATGGTTCGATTGGAAACATCGTTCTGAACACGATGGTGGTGGTCGTTTTGTCCAATTTAACTGATTTAAGGAAGCCCCAAATTGGTTCAGGAAACCCTAGCAATGGTAATTCGTGTTTTCGGCCATGGAAATTCAATCAAACTACCCAGAAAGCTTCCAAGCTTCGTTCTAAACACAAAACAAACAACAAAACATGTTAAAAATGCATGAGAATTGAAAATCGATTTTGGAAAAGGAAGAACAAACCGAAATCGGGATTGCTCGATTCTTGATGGTTTTGAGTGTTGTAAAGGTCTAGACTGACTCTAAACAACCCAAGGAACACGATGGAATGCTCAAAATCGATTGAAATCCACTGGAACCAAGGCTGCAGATTGCTTGAAGGTCACTGATTTTTGACTTTTAGGTTAGGGTTCTTGAGGCAATTTTTCTGTTCTTTCTTGTGTGATATGCATTGTATATTTATAGTGGATGGAAATTGAGCTGATTTGAGGAACAAATAATGGTTAATTAATGCAAAGATTATTTGATTTTTTACAAAATCAAATCTTATCTTTTTTGATCAATTTCAATCAAATTCTTGCCAAATCAATGATAATTTCGAAATTTGCCAGCCTTTATGAGTTACTTGGATCTCAAGAATGAGAGAAAAATCAATTTTGCAATTAATTTTGATTTTATACCTTATTTTTGAATTTAATTTGTATTTAAATGAATAAAATTCAACTTAAATAGAAAAATAAAGCTAAAATTCGTGGCATTGGGCTTGGATGTTCCAAATTGTCTAAGGATTAAGTTTAAATGAAGAAAAAGTAGGCCCATTTGCAAAATTCTTGATTTTGGTAAGTATCTCTCTTTGTGCAATTCTTCAAAAATGCCCAACTTGTGCAAGGTGTATATTGCTCAATTTTCCACATTTTTGAGAGTTCTTTGACTTTTTAGAAAGCTCTAAGAGTTCTCTAAACAACCTCTTTGGTTTCATCTAAATTGGAGTTTCCATGCTCAATATATCTTCAAAACAAAAAGTTGACTTTTTGTTGACTTTGAAAAGGACCTGTAATGTTTTGATCCATACCTTCCAAATGAAGCATTTTTTGAACATTCTTGTGAGACATGAAATTGTAGAGAATTGAATTTCCTTCAAACTGAGAGGTGGTGGAAAATTTTTTGAGAATGTATGAAGAAGTTATGCTCAGTCAAAGTTCAGTTGACTTTTCACTAAAAAACCCTAATTTGGAAAGTTTGACTTTTGAGCAAATCTTGAGTTTTCTTGATGAATCATGATCAACCCTTGATAAAATGATGAATGTAACTTCAAAATGAGGATGTTGACCAAAAATCAAAAGTTTTGACTGTATGTTGACCACAGTTGACTTTTTGACCAATACAACTGATTTTCAACCATCTGAGCAATTGTCTGAGGAAACCTGACTTATGAGGCTTGAAAATTGACATGGAGAATCTTTGAAGCATATGAGGAGGCATGATGACCATTGGAGATGTTGGAAGTCCATCTTGATCTGAGAAATACCAAACCCTAGTTTGGGTTGATTGTCTAGGAGAGAGTTTGTCTGATCAACTCTTGAGGAATCCTTGAGCATGGATGTATGAAATGTCTTGAGAAATAGGAGGGCAAATTGTGGGGTATGACAGCTGCCCCTGTTCAATCTTCTTGTACTGGAAGGGTTAGATTGGCATGCTTGCCTTTCGTGACCTGGAGGTAGAAGATGATTGAACACTCGAGTACACCTGAAAATTTGCACTCGCTGTTGGTGATGATGCGGGAATGGGCTTACAGATGCCATTTGGAGATTTCGCTGGGGAATGAGTCGTACGCTAGACTCAAGAATGTTGTCTGAATAGGAGAGTCGTCGGAGATGGACTTAAGATGCCAACTGGAGGGACTGATGCTGGGGAGTGAGCCGTACGCTAGGCTCTGTAGACATTTCTGGAAATGAAAGGAGCATGGAGATGGGCTTAAGATGCCATCCGGAGGGAGCCGTACGTTAGACTTCGTGCTCAACCTTGAATGAAGTTATTGGTTTGTATTGGTTTTTTAACCAAATATGCAGCATTCTGAAGATGGAGAAATGTTGACAAGTAGTCGGAGATGGGCTTAAGATGCCATCTAGGGCAACTGAGTCGTACGCCAGACTCTGTAGTTGCTGTTGTCGATAAGAGAGTGTCAGAATAAGCTTCGTCTTGATTACTCTGAGGGGATAATAGTCGGTAGAAAGTGGATAGCTTCCCTGTTGTGCTTCGGGTATTGATCCAATGCCTGTTATCGGAGGATAACTTGTGTGATCGTTGCGGATAGGGTTTCCCGTCTGGTTTCGGGTATTAATCCTGGATCTGTTGTCGGAGGACAACTTGTGATGGTCGTTGCGGATAGGGTTTCCCGTCTTGCTTCGGGTATTAATCCTGGACTTGTTGTCGGAGGACAACTTGTGATGGTCGTTGCGGATAGGGTTCCTGTCTTGCTTCGGGTATTAATACTGGACCTGTTGTCGGAGGACAACTTGTGATGGTCGTTGCGGATAGGGTTCCCCGTCTGGTTTCGGGTATTAATCCTGGACCTGTTGTTTCAGAAGTGATTTTCACCTGTTTGGGAAAAACAAAAGAAACTTTGATAGAATATCGTTAGTCTCATGCAGATCATGATGCATGATGACGTGTATGAATGATATATGCACAAATTATGACTTTTATGAAAAATGTATGAATGATGTATGTTGTGGTATTTCAAAACATATCCATCTTGAAGAAGATGCAGATGCTCTGCTTGGGGATTCTGGTTTCTGCCGGGGATGAGACAGATGAGGACTCTGCTCTTGATAAAAAGAAAGATATCCGTGATTCCTCCGATGCACTATCTGACCAAGTCTTGAGCCAAGATATTGTTGAGGATGATGGAGATCGAGAAACGCGCCGCTAAGGATCTTGTGCCTAGATCCTGCTGAGGAAAGATTAGGAGGCGCTCTACTGGGGATTTTGTGTGTAGATCCTGATGGAGAGCATTTGAAAGTTGCTGGGAGACCGGGTTAGAAGGATCTGGAGCCCGTTGAAATCTCTGGCTGGGGAATAAAAGAGGTAGGTTTCCTCCGATGCACTATCTGACCAAATTTCAAGTCCGGATACTGCTGCTGGGGGAGGTGATGATTGTTGAGAGATATCCTACTGGGGATAAATACCTCTGCTGGAGATGAACCGTTACTGTCATACCCCAAAATTTGCCCTCCTATTTCTCAAGACATTCCATACCCCCATGCTCAAGGATTCCTCAAGAGTTGATCAGACAAACTCTCTCCTAGACAATCAACCCAAACTAGGGTTTGGCAATTCTCAGCTCCAGATGGACTTACAACATCTCCAATGTTTATCATGCCTCCTCATATGTTTCAAAGATTCCCCATGTCAAGTTTCAAGCCTTACAAGTCAAGTTTCCTCAGACAATTGCTCAGATGTTTGAAAATCAGTTGTATTGGTCAAAAAGTCAACTGTGGTCAACATACAGTCAAACTTCCTGATTTTTGGTCAACATCCTCATTTTGAAGTTACATTCATCATTTTATCAAGGGTTGATCATGATTCATCAAGAAAACTCAAGATTTGCTCAAAAAGTCAGACTTTCTAAATTAGGGTTTCTAGGTGAAAAGTCAACTAAACTTTGACTGAGCATAACTTCTTCATACTTTTTCAGAAATTTTTCCACCACCTCTTGTTTGGAAGGAAATTCCATTCTCTACAACTTCATGTCTCACAAGAATGTTCAAAAAATGCTTCATTTGGAAGGTATGGATCAAAACATTACAGGTCCTTTTCAAAGTCAACAAAAAGTCAACATTTTGTTTTGAAGATATATTGAGCATGGTAACTCCAATTGAGATGAAACCAAAGAGGTTGGTTAGAGGACTCTAAGATCTTTCCAAAAAGTCCAAGAACACTCAAAAATATCGAAAATTGAGAAAGATACACCATTCACAAGTTGGGCAATTTTGAAGAAGTGCACAAAGAGAGATGCTTCTAAAAATAATTTTTTTTGCAAATGGGCTTACTTTTTCTTCATCCAAACTTGTTCCTTATACAATTTGGAACATCAAGGCCCAATGCCACGAATTTTTATTTTATTTTTATTTAATTTGGATTTTATTAATTTAAATACAAATTAAATTTAAAAATAAAGTATAAAATAAAAAATTAATTGCAAATTGATTTTTCTCTCTTCCTTGGCATCCAAGCAACTCAATAAAGCCAGCAAATTTCAAAATTTGGATTGATATGGCAAGATTTGATTGAAAATTGATCAAAAGATGAAAATTTGATTTGGAACAAAATCAAATATGTTTTGCATTGATTAGTGATTGATTCTTTCTCAAATCAACTCTGAATCCTTCTACTATATATACACAACTCATGCCACACGAATTAGGGTAGAATTTTTGACTGGAAAAACCCTATTGAAGCTCAAGAAATCCGTGCCTTGCAAGCAAGTGGTGATCATAGTTCCAGCCGTTTTCAATTGTTTTTGAGCATTCAAATACATTCCTTGATATCCCTTGAGTGATTCCAGACCTTTACATTGCTTGAAACCATCAAGAATCGAGCAATCCCGATTTCGGTTTGTTCATCTTTTTCAAAATTCGATTTCTCATAATCATGCATTATTAACATGTTTTATTGTTGTTTTTGTGATTAGTGACAAGTTTGCAAGCGATCTGGGCAGGTTAATTGTGTTTCTATGGCCTGGAACTCGATATGCCATGATTAGGGTTCCTGAACACGATTTAGGGTTTTCCTTAAACGGAAAAATTGGACCACAAGACTAGTACCAGTGCATTCGGAATGATGTCCTGAATCGAACCATGGCCTTAGATGTTATTTATATTATGTGTGTGTGATTTTTGATTTTGCTAGGGTTGTAGCGTCGAGCAATGGCCGACGCTGAATTTTCAAAATTTCAAAACGAAGAAGACGATGGCTTGGCGCGGAAACGAGGCAATAGGGAGGTGACGCGTGCTTGTATACCACCCGCTCCAATTTTCAAACAGATGGACGCGTTGGATCAGATGGCAAGGCATGGGGGTTATGAAAGCAGGGTCCTGGGTTCGATTCTCCCCAGGACCATTTGGTTTTTTCTCTTTTTACAAACTTCCATATTTTTCATATTTTCATTTTTATTTCTTTTTATATTTTCATGCATTTTAATTCTTTTCATAATTTTTCTCATGCATTAAAAATCATCAAAAACATTTTTTCCTTTTGCATTTATTTTCAGAAAATCTTTATTTAATTTATAAAATTAAAAAATATTATTTTGCATGCATATTTGATTTTATTCATAATTTACCATTTAAATCACTTTTAATTAGTTTTTAACTATTAAATTGCATCCAAAAAATTCTAAAAAATTATTTTAGCATATTTATGTTATTTCCAGCATGAAATATTTTTCTCATTTGAAAAATTGCATTTTTACTAACATTTTCCTCTTATTCGATTTCTCTCATATTTTCCGATTCCTCACCTTTTCACAGATTATCCCGTTGCGGGCGATTTTTCCTTTACTATTTTATTTTTCCAATAATGTAACTGTTTATGGGATATAATAGTTTAATTAGGCTTTTATTTTCCGCATTTTCCAATTATGTATTTGCCCCAAAGCCATGTAATAGCGTAGGATTTATCTTTCCGCATTTTACATTCCGCATTTTAATTTCCGCACCCTATAAACTGCTAGTAACTAGGCGTGTATGGCAAGATAAAATTGAACAATAGCTCACTCTAATTTCCAAAATAACATATCTGAATTCAACACACTCTTTCACACATGCACCCCTTAGGGTAATTCTCTCTCGTTGCCTTTACGAATTCAAATGGTCATGTCCCTCGAACGTAGAGGTATTCTAGCACCGTTGCCTTCAAACAAATCATCATAGTCCCTTCGATACAAAGATCATAGACCCACGATGTCGCCTACGAATACATGATCTTGACCCTCGATTGTCGCCTACGAAAAATAATGACAGTCCCTTTGAATGTGCTAGGATACTTCCTACAAGTTGCTTTCTATGACCATCCAATGTCCCTTCGAATGTCCCGCTTACATCCAACGAATAGGGTTACCTACCAACTAATGGTATGGATATCACTATTCTAAAGGAACGTAAAAAACACGAAAACGACCAATTCTGAGTAGGTAATAAGACTTTTAGTTGTTTGCTCTATCAAAATACTTTTCACACCACACACTTTTGTCAAAGTTCAAACTCTTTTCAAAACGAAACATTTCCGAACACTTTGTATACATTCCTACGTGAATCATTACAAAGTCAAAGCGAAATGCCTTTTCAAAACATTTTGTCAAACACACGAAAGCACAATTTTTAAAGTGATCTAAGAGCAACTAAGAGCCCGTAGATAACTACGGATGGAAAGGGGTGCTAATACCTTCCCTTTTCATAACCTTCCCCCTTACTCAGAATCTAACGAAGGTCTTTTCCTGTTCTTTTCACCTTCCCTTAATTGGATAAAAGAAAAGTCGATGGCGACTCTTGCTATCCGCATATTTGCGATACAAAAAACCTACAAAGTCAGTTCACCGTGTTACAGAACTGGCGACTCTGCCGGGGAGACACCCTTAAAGAGAGAATGCCTTAAGGATTTCTAGATCACATTTATTGCTTTCTGTTTGATTTGCTTGCTTTACTTTTAAGGGTTGCTTGGGTATTATATTTGTGGGGGATCCTACACCCGGATCCGGGTTTCCTTTTAGGTAAGTAGCAATAAATCATCGCGACCGTTAGACATATATCAAAACGGTCAACATGATGGCTACGTTAGCGTGACACTTTGGATGTCCTGATACTCTTCATTCCCAAGTTGAGGATAGTATTTGGCTTTTGCGTGGTGTCGTCAAGCGCTAACTAAACTTTTAGAACCTTAATTGACCCATCTTGGCCATTAGAAGGTAGTGAGATGGCCGACTTTGGTGCAGACTAAGGTTGGCTGATACTCGATGCTACGCTCATTAAGATCAGACTTTTGGGATATTTTCGGTCGACCACTTGGTAGTCGTATTGAAATAAATGCCTATGAGAAAGATCAATGATGTGAGATTCCTAGAACCCAGTTACTATTATAGGACAGGATGAACCAACTCGAACTCTTGGTGGGGTAATTACCTATACCTCTTGCAAGCCTTAAACCTAGGCTCATTGTGTGATTTGATTGTGTGTGCTAAACATGACATCATGACATCATTTGCATTGCATATCATTTCTAACTATTTCAAGGACCTAGGGATTTATCTTTGCTCTGTTTTGTAGGGATTATGGCTTCTAGAAAGACTATCCGAATCAACTTCATGGGTATACCTTCTCAGCTTAAAGAATTGGTTTCAAAAATTCCCGACCATGCTCAGTTCATCAAAAGACATGGTTATCTACTTGATTTGGTTATCTCCGGTTTTGAAGAAGATATGATGCATGTCCTGTTCCAGTTCTTTGATCCGAAACACCATTGCTTTACATTCCCAGATTATCAAGTTAGTTCCTACCTTGGAAGAGTTCTCTAAGCTACTTGGGATACCTATTCTTGACCAAATGCCATTCACCGGTTTAGAAAAGGTTCCTAAGTACGAAGACATTGCATCCGCCTTACACCTAAAGCGCTCAGACATTGAAGCCAATTGGGAAACTAGAAGTGGAGTTAAGGGTTTACTTGCTAAGTTTCTGATTAAGAAGGCCCGAGAATTCCTCAAAGTTATGAGTTTCCATGCATTTGAAGACATTGTGGCCTTGATAATTTATGGTTTGGTTATATTCCCTAACCCGGATCAATTCATAGATGTCAATGCCATCAAGTTGTTCCTCACTCGCAACCCTGTGCCTACTTTACTTGGAGACATCCTACATTCTCTCCATACTCGTACTACTAAGAGACAAGGAACTCTCATGTGTTGTATACCGTTACTTTCCAGGTGGTTTATTTCGCACCTTCCTCCATCAGTTTTGAAGAACGAGCAAAGATTGAAGTGGTCTCAAAGACTAATGTCACTCTCTCATTCAGATATCCGTTGGAGTCTTTTCTCTCAAAAGGACTTCACTTTCATTGAGCGTTGTGGAGAATTCCCTAATGTGCCACTCCTTGGCATAAGGGGAGGTATTACTTACAACCCTTCTCTAGCTCTACGTCAGTTTGGTTTTTCTCGAAGAGATGGTCCTCATGATATGCTTCTCCAAGACATTGTGTTCGACTACAACCACGATCTCCAGAATTACCGACAAAGGTTCATACACGCTTGGGGCATGGTAAAGAAGACTGATACCAAGACTTTGGGGCACCAAAACTCCATTCCTTGGGAACCTTACCTTAAATGGGTGCGAGCTCGAGCTCAAAACCTCATGATGCCATTCACGCATGTTTTACCAGTAATTATGGAACATGTTGCTATAGGTGACGTACCATATACTGTTCTCCATCCCGACATGCCTACTGATTTTGAAGAGTTGAAGAGATCCTGGATTCAGCTTAAAGAAGAAAGGGGTACCTTTGAAGCTCAGTGCTACGCAAGTGATAAGAAAGTGCTAGAGTTGACCAAGCTACTTCACGAGGAGCGCAACATCAACGCCTACGTCGGCACCAAGAGGAAGCGCCCATGGGAGACCTAGAAGCTTCAAGATTTATATGTTTTCCTTTTATTGTTTTGAACTATCTTTTGTACTTAAAAAGAAAAAGAATAAAAAGAGAACTAATAAATGTTTGTTCGTGCTTGTTTAACAAATTTAAATCCTAAAGGTCCTTGAAAACATTGCATTGCATTCGCATAAACATTGCATAGCATAGCATAACATTGCATCACTGGTACATTGAGGATTGGTTTTCTCATTTTCTCGCTATTTATTTTAGCAGCAATGGCTCTCGAACAAACTGTCAAAGATCTCCAAGTTCAGAATGCTCAGTTTCAGCAGATGTTCACCAGCTTGGTCCAAGGCCAAGAGGATCTGAAGAAGCTCATCAACAAAAAGAAGAAGGTTGTGGGTCTACTCAACATGGGCAGACGTTACAAAGGTGGTCCTAAAGTGGTCAGTCGGATTGAGCTCTCTGAAGATAGTGTCAAGAATGAGGGGAGTGTCAAGGGAAATGAAGAAGATCAGCGTGAGCCTGAGAAAGAGAGAGAGGAACGTTCTGACTATAGCCAGTACTTTGATGAAGATGACAAGTACAAGCAACTTGAAGACCGTCTGAATGCTGTGGAAAACCTAAAGATGTCCGGGCTAAATTTTGATGATCTGAGTCTTGTTCCTGGTGTTGTGATTCCTCCCAAGTTCAAAGTTCCTACCTTTGGCAAGTATGATGGCATTTCTTGTCCGAAGCTGCACTTGAAATCCTATGTTCAGAAGATTAACCCCCACACTGATGACAAAAAGTTGTGGATGCATTATATCCAAAAGAGTTTATCCGGAACTCAGTTGGAGTGGTATTATCAGTTTGAGAATGACCGTATCCGTACTTGGAGTGACTTGGCTGATGCTTTCTACAGACAGTATGAGTACAATGCTGAATTAACGCCCACTCGCATGCAACTACAAAGCATGTCTATGGGTCGTGATGAGAAGTTCAAGGAGTATGCTCAGAAGTGGAGAGATTTAGCAGGCAGAGTTCAACCCCCCTTGTCCAATAGGGAGTTGGTTGATATATTTATGGGAACATTGTCAGGCCCGTTCTTCAATCATCTGATTGGAAATTCTTCGGCCAGATTCACCGAGCTGATACTTATAGGCGAGCGTATCGAAGCTGGTATCAAGAGTGGAAAGATTCAGGTAGAGTCGTCATCAAATGCTGCGAAGAGATCTTTTGGTGGTAAGAAAGAAGCCAATGCTGTGTTTGGTCAGAAAAGCCGAGCCAAGAACGACCGCGCTCAATCTGTGGGGGCAATTGTGATCTCCCAATCCTACATCAGCACAACCTCAGCGAGACAACGCGCATAGACAGAACGCGCCACGAAGACAGTTTACGAAGATCAACATGCCATTGTCGCAAGCCTTGCAACACATGTTGAAAGCAGAGTTGATTACCTTGAGGGATCCTCCTCAGAATGTCAACACTTCCTCTCTGAGATACAATCCTAATGCTAAGTGTGCTTACCACTCCAATAGCCCTGGCCATAGTACTGATGATTGTTGGGCTCTGAAGAACAAGATTCAAGACATGATTGAAGCTAAGCAGATTGAGTTTGATCCTCCTGTTGAGACTCCGAATGTGATCAACGCGCCTATGCCTAACCATGACAAGAATTCCAATGCTGTCGGTGAAGATACTTATGTTTTCAATATAGATGACTTGACCATTCCTCTGATGACTGTTAAGAAGAATTTGCTGCAAGCCGTTGTCAATCCAGGATGCCCAGAGAATTGTCGTTGGTGCCCTTCTGCGCCCTGATGGTTGTGCTTGGTTGAGAAGACGTGTTCAGTGCATGATGGATAACCGTGAGATACTATTTCTGAAACCGCCTGTGCAAAAGCTGTGTGAAGAAATGTCTAAGTTGAAGATCGACAATGCAAGCGAAACTATACCATCTGTGTGGGATACCTTGGGACAGCCAAGTGGAAAGTATGATTACATGGTGAAGTACTCTGTTCCTGAAAGCTACAAGATTCCTATTGAAGATGTTAAAGTGACCGGATGGGGTGACAACTTCCCAGAAGACTATGCTGATGTTAACACCCTAAGGATTTCCTCTGCTGATCCTGTGCCTAGGGTGGCACCTCTCATCATCACTTCTCCCAGACCAGTTCCATATTCCTCTGACAAGGCTACCTTGGAATTATGGAGCTGATGTTTACTATCATGGCGTCAAGCAAGACCCTCTGATCATTGAAGACCTTACTGTTGAAGCTACCATTCCTGACATTGACAACATCACCGGATCAAGCAAGGTGACCCGAACCGGAAGGGTATTCTCTCCAGATATCTCCCCTCCAAAAGACACCGCGACTCTAGCTCGCATTCCAGCTACTCAACCAATTTCCCCAGCTAGAGGGAAAGAACCAGTGACTCATCCTGCTCAGCCAGAAGTACCAAAGGAAGTTACTGAGGACACCTCCAAACAAGAAATGGAGGAAGTTCTGAAGATTATCAAGAAGAGTGACTACAATGTTGTGGAACAGTTGGGACGACTCCATCCAAGATTTCCATGCTTGCTCTGCTCTTGTGCTCCGAGGCTCATGCTAACGCCTTGGTGAAGTTTCTGAGGAATGCTCACGTGCTGCAAGACACTACTACTGACCAATTTGAAGTTTGTATTGCTAGCCTGGCTGCCAACAACGGCCTAGGTTTCTCTGATACTGATTTGACTCCTGCCGGAAGAAAACATAACAAAGCCTTGCACATCTCTATTGAATGCAAGGGCGTAACATTATCTCATGTTTTGGTGGATACTGGTTCTGCTCTGAACATCCTACCGAAGACTGCTTTTGATCGACTCCACGTTGAAGGATTGGTTTTGAAGCCCAGTGACATTATTGTAAGAGCTTTTGATGGTTCTAAGCGAACAGTACTTGGAGAGCTCATTCTGCCTGTTAAAGTCGGTTCCCAGAATTTTGACTCCACTTTCTTTGTCATGGACATCCTTCCAGCTTACTCTTGCCTACTTGGACGCCCTTGGATACATGGGGCAGGCGCAGGCGCTGTTACCTCCACCTTGCATCAGAAGCTGAAATACCCAGTGAAAGGGAAGGTTGTTACAGTATATGGTGAAGAGGAATATATGGTCAGTCATCTACAGTCTTTCCGATACCTCGAGATGGAAGGCGAATTCTTTGAGACTCTCTGTCAAGCTTTTGAAACAGTCCCCAGAGTCATGCCTGTTGATTCTCCTGTTACTCCTGAAGTTACACAAGCTCCTCTAAGGATGGCCTCGTTGAAAGATGCTCAAGCTGCAGTTGAAGAAGGAGGTAGTACTATATGGGGACGGCTCCCCGATCTTCCTTTCAAATCTGACAAGACTGGTTTAGGCTTTAACATCAAGGGTCAGAATATGATACGCCGCGAGCGCGCCGGCCAACTTCCTTTCCGCATCAGCCAGAGTGGGATCCATGCTATAGAAGATGACGACAACGACTTCGACATCAGCAAGTGGATCTTCCCAACTCCCGACAACGGACTCAGCAATTGGAAAACTGAAGACGTCATACCAATCTCCTTTAGACAGGAGTAATTGCTTTTGTTTTGTTTTGCTTTTCGTATTTTCTATGTTTTGAACAATAAACTCTAAAGCCTAGTGCCTTACCCGGGGCATCATGGCTTGTTTGTGCGGGTTATTATCTGTCATTTGCATATTTTCATTCAATAAACTCGTTGGACTTTTGCATTCAATTGTGTCTTTCTTTCTTTTACTTTATCACCCCTTCAAAAAGCTATGTGTTTCTTACACACACCCGTGATACAACTGCGAATCACTCGAATCTCGTTGATAACACTATGCTATTGCTAAATATGACTTGATAATCCGATCTACCAAGCCGAAGATGAAAGTGAGGAAGATTGTGAAGTGCCGGAGAACTTGTCATCACTGCTACAAGAAGATCGAGTTATCTGACCACGAAGAGCAAGTTGAGGTTGTGAATCTGAGTGCGACGGAGAAAAGAGATCAAGATAGGAGCGGGTCTTGAGAACAGTGTTAAAAAAACGTTGGTTCAGAAGCTACGAGACTACATTGAGGTTTTTGCTTGGTCATACGAAGACATGCCAGGTTTAGACATTGATATTGTGGTGCACCGATTGCCGACAAAAGAAGGTTTTCTCCCAGTGAAACAGAAGGTTCGTCGCATGCGTCCTGAGATGTCAGAGAAAATCAAAGTCGAAGTTATGAAGCAGTTCAACGCAGGTTTCTTAGCCGTTACTTATCCGCAGTGGGTTGCAAACGTGGTACCCGTACCTAAGAAGGATGGTAAAGTACGAATGTGTGTGGATTACAGAGATCTGAACAAAGCAAGTCCGAAAGATGATTTTCCACTTCCTCATATTGATGTTCTGGTTGACAACACCGCTCAACATAAAGTTTTCTCCTTCATGGATGGTTTCTCCGGTTACAATCAGATCAAAATGGCTCACGAAGACATGGAGAAGACTACTTTTGTTACACAGTGGGGCACTTTCTGCTACAAGTTTATGCCGTTCGGTTGAAGAGCGCGCCATCGGCGTGCTATGGTGACATTGTTCCATGACATGATTCATCACGAGATAGAGGTCTACGTCGATAACATGATAGCTCGATCACAGACAGAGGAAGAGCATCTTGATCATTTGCAGAAATTGTTTGACAGACTAAAGAAGTACAGACTAAGACTCAATCCTAACAAGTGCACTTTTGGAGTCAGATCCGGTAAACTCCTAGGGTTTGTGGTCAGTGGTAAAGGTATTGAAGTTGATCCCGCCAAGGTTAAAGCTATCCAAGAGATGCCAGTTCCCCGCACTGAGAAGGAAGTCACAGGTTTCTTGGGCCGTTTGAATTACATTGCCAGATTCATTGCACATCTAACTGCTACTTGTGAGCCAATCTTCAAGTTACTAAAGAAAGATCAAGTGGTGGAATGGAACGACGATTTCTAGATCGCTTTTTACAAAATTAAGGAGTACCTACAGAATCCTCCTATCTTGATGCCGCCCGCCGAAGGAAGACCTCTGATCATGTACTTAACAGTGTTAGAGAACTCAATGGGGTGTGTGTTGGGGCAACATGACGAGTCTGGTCGAAAAGAGTATGCAATATACTACCTTAGCAAAAATTTTACCGACTGTGAAACAAGATACTCACAGCTCGAGAAAACTTGCAGCGCTTTGGCTTGGGCTGCTCGCCGACTAAGACAGTATATGTTGACTCACACTACCTTGTTGATTTCCAAGATAGATCCGATAAAATACATATTTGAGAAACCAGCTCTCTCCGGAAGAATAGCAAGATGGCAAATGATCTTGACCGAATACGACATCCAGTACACTTCTCAGAAGGAAATCAAAGGAAGTGTAGTAGCCGATCATTTGGCTCATCAAGCCGTAGATGACTATCAGTCTATGCAATTCGAGTTTCCAGATGAAGATGTTTTGCTAGTTACTGATTGTGAAGAACCAAGCCCAGACGAAGGACCTGAACAAGGATCCCGATGGACTATGGTTTTTGATGGAGCCTCAAACGCACTTGGCAATGGCATTGGCGCCATCATTACATCCCCTACAGGCGGACATACGCCTTTCACCGCCAGATTATGTTTCAGTTGCACTAACAACATGGTCGAATACGAAGCGTGCATCATGGGTATTAAAGCTGCTATTGACTTAAGAATCAAGTTCTTGCAAGTGTATGGAGACTCGGCTTTAGTGATCAGTCAGATTAAAGGCGAGTGGGATACGAAGCATCCGAATCACATCCCATATCGAGAGCATTTTCTGAGTTTGATCCCCTACTTCGAAGAGATTACTTTTAATCACATTCCACGAGAAGAGAATCAGTTGGCAGACGCATTGGCTACTATGTCATCTATGTTCAATGTTAGATGGGACAACGAGGCTCCCCAGGTCATCATTGAAAGGTTTGACGAACCAGCATACTGTTGTGAACTTGATGCAGAAGAGAAACCTTGGTACTACGACGTGAAAAGGTATCTTGAGACTCAGGAATATCCCGCAGGGGCATCTGTCAATGATAAGAAGTTCTTGAGAAGATTCGCATCCAAATTCTTTCTCAGCAACGGCATCTTATACAAGCGCAACCACGACTTGTGCTTACTCCGCTGCGTAGACCGGAAAACAGCGGAATATATCATGGAAGAGTTACACGAAGGCGCATTTGGTACCCATTCCAGTGGACATACAATGGCTAAGAAGATTTTGAGAACAGGTTACTATTGGTCCACCATGGAAGCTGATTGTCACCGTTATGCTCGGTCTTGTCACAAATTCCAGATATACGCAGACAAAGTGCATGTACCTCCAGTACCTCTGAATGTCCTAACAGTTCCTTGGCCTTTTGCAATGTGGGGGATTGACATGATTGGAGAAATCAAGCCCACCGCTTCCAAAGGACACCGTTTCATCCTTGTGGCAATTGATTACTTTACCAAGTGGGTAGAAGCAGCCTCGTTCGCATCTGTTACCAAGAATATCGTGGCTCGATTCATTAAGCATTATATTATCTGTCGGTATGGCACTCCTGAAAGGATCATCACAGATAGCGGCTCTAATCTCAACAACAAAATGATCACCGAACTCTGCACGCAGTTCAAGATCAAACATCACAACTCTTCTCCTTGTCGGCCTAAGATGAATGGCGCAGTGGAAGCCGCCAACAAGAACATTAAGAAAATTATACAGAAGATGACAGTGACCTGCAAAGATTGGCATGAGATGTTACCATTCGCTCTTCATGGTTATCGCACTACAGTACGGACATCAACAGGGGCAACCCCCTTCTCTCTTATGTACGGTATGGAAGCAGTCCTACCAATTGAGGTTCAGATACCCTCAACCAGAGTCCTCCAGGACGCAGAATTAGGTGAAGATGATTGGATCCAGACTCGCCTTGACCAGATTAATTTGATCGATGAGAAATGACTTGCTTCCATTTTCCATGGACAGATCTATCAGAAGCGAATGATCAGAGCATTTAACAAAAAGGTCAAGCACCGAGTCTACCAAGTCGGTGATCTAGTAGTCAAGCGCATCATTCTTCCACAAGGTGATCCCAGGGGCAAATGGACTCCCACCTATGAGGGACCATTTGTAGTCAAGACAGTATTTTCAGGCGGAGCTATGATACTTAGCACCATGGATGGCAAAGACTTCCCACACCCTGTGAACGCAGACATAGTCAAAAAATACTACGCATAAAAGAGACCCGCTAGGTCGACTGACCTAGGCAAAAATAAGGGCATCCTGGCGAACCAAAAGGGTTCGGGCAAAAGTTAAGGATATATACAAAACATGTACACCCGGCAAGTCGAAAACCTGAAAAGGCGACTTGGGCAAAAAAGGGTATCCCGGTGGACTGAAAACCCGAAAGGGCGGTCTAGGCAAAAGTTAGGGATTTAAGCGTACGACTATGTCTCGTCCAGATCACCTACCTTCAGACTACTACTATCAGCATTCAAGTTCAAATGCCGAAAATCAATTCAATCACTTTCTACTGACAGCAAGGAGAGGAGATAGTTGAAATATATGAGTACTAGCATAGTTGGAACTTAACGAGATTGTTTACGCATAGCTTTTTACCTTTCTCTTGTATAAACTACTTGGCCATACGCCACCTTTCAAATAGATGCAAGTTTCCTTCTCTTTACAATTCTTGTTTGTTGTTGTTTGCATAAAGTCCAACGTCTGCTTTAAATGATTATATGCATTTGACAATAAAAATTCGTTCACAAACATGTGAAAAGTAAGCATAATAGAGTAATCACTATAGGCTCCAGGAGTTGAGATGACGGCAGAAGTCACCAATGCGTTCTCCCGCAGAGTGCAATCCCCACAGAGATACCACTCACTGCAAACTCTCCCCAGCGGAGTACGAATTCCCTTCCACTAGTCCTGATATCCCAAACTTCATCGTCATTAGCAGTCTCATCTCCCGCAGAGACCTTTATCCCCAACAGAATGCGTCTCAATAAACTCCCCTATCTCCCGGCAGCAGCAGTGTCTAGACTTGAAACTTGGTCAGATAGTGCATCGGAGGAAACCTACATCCTTTACCCCCCCGGCCAGAGATTCCGACGGCCTCCAGATCCTTCCAACCCAGTCTCCAGGGAATTATCAAATACTCTTCAGCAGGGTCTATACACAAGATTCCCCAGTAGAGCACCTCCTAACCTCTCCCCAGCAGGGTTTATGTATGAGATTTTCAACAACGTGTTTCTCGATTTCTACCATCCACATCAGTATCTAGGCTCAAGACTTGGTCAGATAGTGCATCGGAGGGATCCAAAGTTATCATCCTTCTTCTTCCCCAGCAGGGTCTCCGTCCACTCCATCCTCAGGCAGAACATCCGCATCTTCTTCAAGATGGATATGTTTTGAAATACCACAACATACATCATTCATACATTACTCATAAAAGTCATAATTTGTGCATATGTCATTCATACACATTGTCATGCATCATACTTTGCATAAAACTAACGATATTCTATCAAAGTTTCTTTTGTTTTTTTCTTTTTCCAAACAGGTGAAAGTCACTTCTGACGCAAACTGGTCCAGGATTAAGACCCGAATCCAGACGGGAAAACTATCTGAACGACCAACCTCGTTGTCCTCCGACAACAGATCCAGGATTAATACCCGAAGCCAGACGGGAAACCCTATCCGAACGATCACACAAGTTATCCTCCGATAACAGGCAGCAGATCAATACCCGAAGCTCAACGGGGAAGATATCTGCGTTTCGCCAACTACTATCCCCTCGGAGGGGTCAGCACGAAGAACTATTCTGACTCCTTCTTATTATCAACAACAACTACAGAGTCTGGCGTATGACTCGGTTGCCCTGGATGGCATCTTAAGCCCATCTCCGACTACTCGTCAACATCTCTCCACTTCTAGAATACTGCATATTTGGTTAAAAATCAATACAAACCAATAACTTCATTCAAGTTTGAGTGCGAAGTCTAACGTACGACTCTCTCCGGGTGGCATCTTAAGCCCATCTCCATGCTCCTCTCATTTCCAAGAAACGTCTACAGAACCTAGCGTACGGTTCACTCCCCAGCGTCGACCTTTCCAGATGGCATCCTAAGCCCATCCCCGTCGATTCTCCTATTCATACAACAGTCTCGAGCCTAGCGTACGACTCACTCCCCAGCGAAGTCTCCAACTTCTCCAAATGGCATCTATAAGCCCATTCCCGTATTATCAGTCAAACGGCGAGTGCAAATTTTCAGGTGTACTCAAGTGTTCAATCATCTTCTACCTCCAGGTCACGAAAGGCAAGCATGCCAATCTAACCCTTCCAGTACAAGAAGATTGAACAGGGGCAGCTGTCATACCCCAAAATTTGCCCTCCTATTTCTCAAGACATTCCATACCCCCATGCTCAAGGATTCCTCAAGAGTTGATCAGACAAACTCTCTCCTAGACAATCAACCCAAACTAGGGTTTGGTATTTCTCAGATCAAGATGGACTTCCAACATCTCCAATGGTCATCATGCCTCCTCATATGCTTCAAAGATTCTCCATGTCAATTTTCAAGCCTCATAAGTCAGGTTTCCTCAGACAATTGCTCAGATGGTTGAAAATCAGTTGTATTGGTCAAAAAGTCAACTGTGGTCAACATACAGTCAAAACTTATGATTTTTGGTCAACATCCTCATTTTAAAGTGGCATTCATCATTTGATCAAGGGTTGATCATGATTCATCAAGAAAACTCAAGATTTGCTCAAAAAGTCAGACTTTCTAAATTAGGGTTTCTAGGTGAAAAGTCAACTAAACTTTGACTGAGCATAACTTCTTCATACTTTTTCAGAAATTTTTCCACCACCTCTTGTTTTGAAGGAAATTCCATTCTCTACAACTTCATGTCTCACAAGAATGTTCAAAAAATACTTCATTTGGAAGGTATGGATTAAAACATTACAGGTCCTTTTCAAAGTCAACAAAAAGTCAACATTTTGGTTTGAAGATATATTGAGCATGGTAACTTCAATTGAGATGAAACCAAATAGGTTGGTTAGAGGACTCTTAGAGATTTCCAAAAAGTCCAAGAACACTCAAAAATATGGAAAATTGAGCAAGATACACGTTTCACAAGTTGGGCAATTTTGAAGAAGTGCACAAAGAGAGATGCTTCTAAAAATCAAACATTTTGCAAATGGGCTTACTTTTTCTTCATCCAAACTTGTTCCTTATACAATTTGGAACATCAAGGCCCAATGCCACAAATTTTTATTTTATTTTTTTATTTAATTTGGATTTTATTAATTTAAATACAAATTAAATTTAAAAATAAAGTATAAAATCAAAAATTAATTGCAAATTGATTTTTCTCTCTTCCTTGGCATCCAAGCAACTCAATAAAGCCAGCAAATTTCAAAATTTGGATTGATATGGCAAGATTTGATTGAAAATTGATCAAAAGATGAAAATTTGATTTGGAACAAAATCAAATATGTTTTGCATTGATTAGTGATTGATTCTTTCTCAAATCGACTCGAATCCTTCTACTATATATACACAACTCATGCCACACGAATTAGGGTAGAATTTTGATGGAAAACCCTATTGAAGCTCAAGAAATCCGTGCCTTGCAAGCAAGTGGTGATCATAGTTCCAGTCGTTTTCAATTGATTTTGAGCATTCAAATACATTCCTTGATATCCCTTGAGTGATTCCAGACCTTTACATTGCTTGAAACCATCAAGAATCGAGCAATCCCGATTTCGGTTTGTTCATCTTTTTCAAAATTCGATTTCTCATAATCATGCATTATTAACATGTTTTATTGTTGTTTTTGTGATTAGTGACAAGTTTGCAAGCGATCTGGGCAGGTTAATTGTGTTTCTATGGCCTGGAACTCGATATGCCATGATTAGGGTTCCTGAACACGATTTAGGGTTTTCCTTAAACGGAAAAATTGGACCACAAGACTAGTACCAGTGCATTCGGAATGATGTCCTGAGTCGAACCATGGCCTTAGATGTTTTTTTGTATTATGTGTGTGTGATTTTTGATTTTGCCAGGGTTGTAGCGTCGAGCAATGGCCGACGCTGAATTTTCAAAATTTCAAAACGAAGAAGACGATGGCTTGGCGCGGAAACGAGGCAATAGGGAGGTGACGCGTGCTTGTAAACCACTCGCTCCAATTTTCAAACAGATGGACGCGTTGGATCAGATGGCAAGGCATGGGGGTTATGAAAGCAGGGTCCTGGGTTCGATTCTCCCCAGGACCATTTGGTTTTTTCTCTTTTTACAAACTTCCATATTTTTCATATTTTCATTTTTATTTCTTTTAATATTTTCATGCATTTTAATTCTTTTCATAATTTTTCTCATGCATTAAAAATCATCAAAAACATTTTTTCCTTTTGCATTTATTTTCAGAAAATCTTTATTTAATTTATAAAATTTAAAAATATTATTTTGCATGCATATTTGATTTTATTCATAATTTACCATTTAAATCACTTTTAATTAGTTTTTAACTATTAAATTGCATCCAAAAAATTCTAAAAAATTATTTTAGCATATTTATGTCATTTCCAGCATGAAATATTTTTCTCATTTAAAAAATTGCATTTTTACTAACATTTTCCTCTTATTCGATTTCTCTCGTATTTTCCGATTCCTCACCTTTTCACAGGTTATCCCGTTGCGGACGATTTTTCCTTTACTATTTTATTTTTCCAATAATGTAACTGTTTATGGGATGTAATAGTTTAATTAGGCTTTTATTTTCCGCATTTTCCAATTATGTATCTGCCCCAAAGCCATGTAATAGCGTAGGATTTATCTTTCCGCATTTTACATTCCGCATTTTAATTTCCGCACCCTATAAACTGCTAGTAACTAGGCGTGTATGGCAAGATAAAATTGAACAATAGCTCACTCTAATTTCCAAGATAACATATCTGAATTCAACACACTCTTTCACACATGCACCCCTTAGGGTAATTCTCTCTCGTTGCCTTTACGAATTCAAATGGTCATGTCCCTCGAACGTAGAGGTATTCTAGCACCGTTGCCTTCAAACAAATTATCATAGTCCCTTCGATACAAAGATCATAGACCCACGATGTCGCCTCGAATACATGATCTTGACCCTCGATTGTCGCCTCGAAAATAATGATAGTCCCTTCGAATGTGCTAGGATACTTCCTACAAGTTGCTTTCTATGACCATCCAATGTCCCTTCGAATGTCCCGCTTACATCCAACGAATAGGGTTACCTACCAACTAATGGTATGGATATCACTATTCTAAAGGAACGTAAAAAACACGAAAACGACCAATTCTGAGTAGGTAATAAGACTTTTAGTTGCTTGCTCTATCAAAATACTTTTCACACCACACACTTTTGTCAAAGTTCAAACTCTTTTCAAAACGAAACATTTCCGAACACTTTGTATACATTCCTACGTGAATCATTACAAAGTCAAAGCGAAATGCCTTTTCAAAACATTTTTGTCAAACACACAGAAAGCACAATTTTAAAGTGATCTAAGAGCAACTAAGAGCCGTAGATAACTACGGATGGAAAGGGGTGCTAATACCTTCCCATAACCTTCTCCTTACTCGAGAATCTAACGAAGGTCTTTTCCTGTTCTTTTCACCTTCCCTTAATTGGATAAAAGAAAAGTCGGTGGCGACTCTTGCTATCCGCACATTTGCGATACAAAAAACCTACAAAGTCAGTTCACCGTGTTACAGTTACTGCCCGGAAATTTATTGTCATTGCTCAGGGACTAACGTATATTCCTCAAGGGAAGGTTTGTTGTGAGCGACACCTCTGTGGGGATCATGCTCTGCGGGGGAATGTTTCGGTGACTTCCGCCGTCATCTCAATTCCTGGAGCCTGTAGTAATTACTTTTGTATGTTCACTTTTTGCATGTTTGTGAACAAATTTTTATTGTTAGATGCATATAATCATTCAAAGCAAACGTTGGACTTTATGCAAACAACAATAGTGAAAATTGTAAGGAGAAAGAAATTGCATTTATTCGAAACGTGGCGTATGGCCAAGTAGTTTATACACGGGAAAAGTAAAAGCTATGCGGAAACAATCTCGTTAATTCCAACTATGCTAGTACTCATATATTTCAACTATCTCATCTCCTTGCTGTCAGTAGAAAGTGAGTAGGATTGATTTTCGCCATTTGAACCTTGAATGCTGATAGTAGTAGTCTAAAAGCAGGTGATACCCTTTTTTGCCTAACTTTTGCCTAGACCGCCCCTTCGGGTTTTCAGTCTACCGGGATACCCTTTTTTGCCCAAGCCGCCTTTGTAGGTTTTCGACTTTCCGGGTGTACATGTTTTGTATATATCCTTAACTTTTGCCCGAACCTTTTGGTTCGCCAGGATGCCCTTATTTTTCCCTAGGTCAGTCGACCTAACGGGTCTCTTTTATGCGTAGTATTTTTTGACTATGTCAGCGTTCACAGGGTGTGGGAAGTCTTCGCCATCCATGGTGCTAAGTATCATAGCTCCGCCTGAAAATACTGTCTTGACTACAAATGGTCCCTCATAGGTGGGAGTCCATTTGCCCCTGGGATCACCTTGTGGAAGAATGATGCGCTTGACTACTAGATCACCGACTTGGTAGACTCGGTGCTTGACCTTTTTGTTAAATGCTCTGATCATTCGCTTCTGATAGATCTGTCCATGGAAAATGGAAGCAAGTCATTTCTCATCGATCAAATTAATCTGGTCAAGGCGAGTCTGGATCCAATCATCTTCACCTAATTCTGCGTCCTGGAGGACTCTGGTTGAGGGTATCTGAACCTCAATTGGTAGGACTGCTTCCATACCGTACATAAGAGAGAAGGGGGTTGCCCCTGTTGATGTCCGTACTGTAGTGCGATAACCATGAAGAGCGAATGGTAACATCTCATGCCAATCTTTGCAGGTCACTGTCATCTTCTGTATAATTTTCTTAATGTTCTTGTTGGCGGCTTCCACTGCGCCATTCATCTTAGGCCGACAAGGAGAAGAGTTGTGATGTTTGATCTTGAACTGCGTGCAGAGTTCGGTGATCATTTTGTTGTTGAGATTAGAGCCGCTATCTGTGATGATCCTTTCAGGAGTGCCATACCGACAGATAATATAATGCTTAATGAATCGAGCCACGATATTCTTGGTAACAGATGCGAACGAGGCTGCTTCTACCCACTTGGTAAAGTAATCAATTGCCACAAGGATGAAACGGTGTCCTTTGGAAGCGGTGGGCTTGATTTCTCCAATCATGTCAATCCCCCACATTGCAAAAGGCCAAGGAACTGTTAGGACATTCAGAGGTACTGGAGGTACATGCACTTTGTCTGCGTATATCTGGAATTTGTGACAAGACCGAGCATAACGGTGACAATCAGCTTCCATGGTGGACCAATAGTAACCTGTTCTCAAAATCTTCTTAGCCATTGTATGTCCACTGGAATGGGTACCAAATGCGCCTTCGTGTAACTCTTCCATGATATATTCCGCTGTTTTCCGGTCTACGCAGCGGAGTAAGCACAAGTCGTGGTTGCGCTTGTATAAGATGCCGTTGCTGAGAAAGAATTTGGATGCGAATCTTCTCAAGAACTTCTTATCATTGACAGATGCCCCTGCGGGATATTCCTGAGTCTCAAGATACCTTTTCACGTCGTAGTACCAAGGTTTCTCTTCTGCATCAAGTTCACAACAGTATGCTGGTTCGTCAAACCTTTCAATGATGACCTGGGGAGCCTCGTTGTCCCATCTAACATTGAACATAGATGACATAGTAGCCAATGCGTCTGCCAACTGATTCTCTTCTCGTGGAATGTGATTAAAAGTAATCTCTTCGAAGTAGGGGATCAAACTCAGAAAATGCTCTCGATATGGGATGTGATTCGGATGCTTCGTATCCCACTCGCCTTTAATCTGACTGATCACTAAAGCCGAGTCTCCATACACTTGCAAGAACTTGATTCTTAAGTCAATAGCAGCTTTAATACCCATGATGCACGCTTCGTATTCGACCATGTTGTTAGTGCAACTGAAACATAATCTGGCGGTGAAAGGCGTATGTCCGCCTGTAGGGGATGTAATGATGGCGCCAATGCCATTGCCAAGTGCGTTTGAGGCTCCATCAAAAACCATAGTCCATCGGGATCCTTGTTCAGGTCCTTCGTCTGGGCTTGGTTCTTCACAATCAGTAACTAGCAAAACATCTTCATCTGGAAACTCGAATTGCATAGACTGATAGTCATCTACGGCTTGATGAGCCAAATGATCGGCTACTACACTTCCTTTGATTTCCTTCTGAGAAGTGTACTGGATGTCGTATTCGGTCAAGATCATTTGCCATCTTGCTATTCTTCCGGAGAGAGCTGGTTTCTCAAATATGTATTTTATCGGATCTATCTTGGAAATCAACAAGGTAGTGTGAGTCAACATATACTGTCTTAGTCGGCGAGCAGCCCAAGCCAAAGCGCTGCAAGTTTTCTCGAGCTGTGAGTATCTTGTTTCACAGTCGGTAAAATTTTTGCTAAGGTAGTATATTGCATACTCTTTTCGACCAGACTCGTCATGTTGCCCCAACACACACCCCATTGAGTTCTCTAACACTGTCAAGTACATGATAAGAGGTCTTCCTTCGGCAGGAGGCATTAGGATAGGAGGATTCTGTAGGTACTCCTTGATTTTGTCAAAGGCGATCTGGCAATCGTCGTTCCATTCTACTACTTGATCTTTCTTTAGTAACTTGAAGATTGGCTCGCAAGTAGCAGTTAGATGTGCAATGAATCTGGCAATGTAATTCAAACGACCCAAGAAACCTCTGACTTCCTTCTCGGTATGGGGAGCTGGCATCTCTTGAATTGCTTTAACCTTAGCGGGGTCAACTTCAATACCTTTTCCATTGACAACAAACCCTAGGAGCTTACCGGATCTGACTCAAAAGTGCACTTGTTAGGATTGAGCCTCAGTTTGTACTTCTTTAACCTGTCAAATAGTTTCTGCAAGTGATCAAGATGTTCTTCTTCAGTCTGTGATCGAGCTATCATGTCGTCGACATAGACCTCTATCACGTGATGAATCATGTCATGAAACAATACCACCATGGCACGCTGGTAAGTGGCGCCTGCGTTCTTCAGTCCGAATGGCATAACCTTGTAGCAGAAAGTGCCCCACTGTGTAACAAAAGTAGTCTTCTCCATGTCTTCGGGAGCCATTTTGATCTGATTGTAACCGGAGAAACCATCCATGAAGGAGAAAACTTTATGCTGAGCAGTGTTGTCGACCAGAACATCAATGTGAGGAAGTGGAAAATCGTCTTTCGGACTCGCTTTGTTCAGATCCCTGTAATCCACACACATTCGTACCTTGCCATCCTTCTTGGGTACGGGTACCACGTTTGCAACCCACTGCGGGTAGGAAGTAACGGCTAAGAAACCTACATTGAAATGCTTCATAACTTCGGCTTTGATTTTCTCAGACATCTCAGGACGCATACGACGAACCTTCTGCTTTATTGGGAGAAGAAGAAAACCTTCTTTGTCGGCAACCGGTGCACCACAATATCAATGTCCAGACCTGGCATGTCTTCGTATGACCAAGCAAAAATCTCAATATAGTCTCGTAGCATCTGTACCAACCTTTCTTTAACACTGTTCTCAAGATCCGCTCCTATCTTGATCTCTTTTCTGTCTTCGTCAGTACCCAAATTCACAACCTCAACTTGCTCTTCATGTGGCTGTATAACTCGTTCTTCTTGCTGTAGAAGTCTGACAAGTTCTCCTGGCACTTCACAATCTTCCTCACCTTCGTCTTCGGCTTGGTAGATCGGATTATCGAAGTCATATTTAGCAATAGCATAGTTGTTATCAACGAGATTCACAGAGTGATTCTGCAGTGTATCACGTGGGTGTGTGTAAGAAACACATAACTTTTTGAAGGGGTGATAAAGTAAAAGAAAGAGAACAAACAATTGAATGCAAAAGTCCAACGATTTTATTGAATGAAAATATGCAAATGACAGATAATAACTGTCATACCCCAAATTTTGACCTAATATACCACCTTGCATTTGCATCATTGCATAAATAACAGTTCAGACAAGCATTAATCGGGTATAGCATTCACAAGTCAAAATTAGGGTTTCATCAGATTTTCATCTGATTCAAGAGCTAACCAATTAGGGTTTGAGATTTTCTCATCTTATTTGATCTATCTTGATCAAATCATCAACCTCAGATCATCAGATACCAAATTTTCTCACAGAACAATCGAGGATCGACCAATTAGGGTTTTGATCGAGCATGAGAATTCTCTGACTTTTTGAGCATTGGATGACCTTTTTGGATAGAGATTGGTCATCATATCTTAGATATAACATCTTGACCTAATTTCTGAATTCAAATCATCACAGAAGTTCACAGAATTCATCAGTCATTTTCAGAAACATCTGATGAAATTTCATCTGCACAGAAAAGTCAAACTTTGACTTTTGATCAATTTTTTCAAAACAAAACTTTTTCCATCATCAAAATACTTCAAATGATTCATCTTGATCATAAAAAAATCAAGAATTTGAAAAAGTCAACAAAAAGTCAAAAGTTTTCATACTTAGAAATTTTTCTAAGTGTTGAAATTTCTTACTTTTTTCAAACTTCAAGCCATTTTTCACCTAGTTCCAATTTGAATTTGAAAAAACTCAAAACATGAAAGTTGTAGCTTGTGAAAAGATCTTTCCAAAATGTCCAAGAACTCTCAAATCCATGGAGTCTAGCTACACTTTTGAAATTGAAACATAATGCCTCATGACACTTGATTTTCAAAGATCAAAACATCAAATTATAGGTCATTTTTGTGTTTCTTCATCTAGAAGCTTTCTAGCCTTGCCAAGTGGATGATCAAACTGATAAATATCAGCTTAGAGGATATAATTGAAGATTGGATCAAATTGTGAAAATATAGCACATGGTGAAAAAAGGAAGTTTCCTTTTTGGTAAAAAACCATTCTTGCCCCTTAAGTTAACCTTGAATATCCAATTGGCTTGTACTCTTGCCTAATTTTGCAGAGCTTGTTTGCCTATAAATAGCTCACCATTTCAAGAGAAATAGACACCAAAATCAATACACAAATCCATGCTTTTCTTCTTTTCTTGAAAATCAAGTATCATAGAGCAAAATTGCCAAACATAGCATTTTTGAAAATCCAATGGAAACATGATGAAAATTGGTGTCCAACATGTTCCATAATCATTAACAAACTTGTTCCAAACTTAAAATCAACCTGTACTAAGCTAAAAATCAGAAATCATTTTGTATTTTTCAAACTTGTACAAACTGCCATAGCAATCGAAATTGGAGTTTGGTTTGATTCCTTGAAGTTTTGATCATCCATACACCTTCCATAAACATCATAGGAGTGATCCAAAACAAGAACAACAAACTGTAACACCATTAACACGATTTCCAGATTTCATTTTTGAGTGTATGCAGGTTGACTTGTGTAGCTCGATTCAAGCAAGTTCAGAGCAAGCAGGCTATCCATATAGCATCCTTACATGCCGTTGGAGCTTAATCAATCAAGAAACAGCAACTAGAAACACGTTTGCATCGAATTCGATCTTCACTTTTCCATGTATGAACACGAGTTTGGTTCTCATGATTCTTTGAATCTTTTGACAAAAACTCTTGGCCATTCTCTTTCTGCACTTAACACGATCCTTAACCCTCAAAAAAATCAAATAATCATCAACTACAAGTCATTTAATTTGATTTCTCAGTTTTAGGGTTCTTAGCTTTTCCAGAAATCAAAACATGATAGGCTTAAAATAAATAAAATTAACAACCACAGTTGTATTCCTTGTTCAAAACCGAGTCATTTTGATGTTTACATCGTCCAATTCCATTGAGAAACGAGGGAGATAGCTTGGATCAAAGATTCTGAAAATCAAACCACAAACCCAGAAAATTCGCGCCTGTTCATGTGTTCTTGATTTTTCAAATTTTTAAATTATCCAATCCTTTATCTACGCGTGTTTTTAATCCACTAACACTCAGCACGTTTGGCTCGGTTGGTTGCTTGCTTGCTCAAGGCTCGTGACACGCGTCCTCAAGGTCATGGGTTCAAAACCCGGCAAGACCATTTTCACTCTTTTTCACAAAACTTCAATATTTTCATATTTTTTCTTCAAACTTTCACAATTTTTTTGACCAATCAAAACTCCTTATTTTAAGGTGATTTTTTGGACACTTGTCAATAAATACATCTATTTTGTGATAGTGCAAAAATTTTAGGAAAAACTTTCATCGATTAAATTTTAATCGGAAACGACGTTCTGAACACTTTTTCAAACCTCTTTTAAGGTGAATTTTTCACGTTTTCGACTTCCGATTTTTTTCAAAACTTCTCATAAATAAACTTAACATTTCAAAAACATTTTTCAAAACTTTTCATCAAACTTGCATCTTTTTACCATGATCGATCCGATTTAAACGATAAAACTGATTTCGTCTTCTCTCGAATTTCTCGATCGATCATGGGCCTCCCTTATGGTGTAAGTCCCAATCCTTTATGTACATATTTAGTGTTACTTGTACATATTCAAAATATCTTTGTTAATATTCAAACATAAACAAACTTCTTCCGTTTGTTTTCATTCGTTTGTTTATACACCGAATCCATTGGTATTGAAAGGAGCATTATTCCCTGTGAAACTGCTTTCAAACCAATGGGCCTCCTTCACGGTGTAAGTCCCATAACATTCTTTTGTGTACATAATATTTCTTTGTACATATCAAACTTTCCCCAAATACAAACAAATTTCATCTGTACATAATACAGATACCTTTTATACTCAAGTACAGACAAACTTTGATCGTCTGTTTTCACCTCACTTCTGTATATTCAAATCAACATTCTTTATGTACAGCAACATTTTTTCCCGTACATAAACAGTTTCTTTTCAAAAACAAACTTTTATCTATACATAACATGGATACTTTTTTTGAAAAAATACTTTTTCACAGATAAACTTCGATCTTTCGTTTTTGTTTCATCTGTACATATACACTGAATACCATTGGTATTGAAAGAAACATTATTCCCTGTGAAAATACTTTCAAATCAATGGGCCACCCTTAAGGTGTAAGTCCCAACCCTCATATGTACATCCATCTTTATCTGTACATAAATACGCGCTCGTGTACATACTCATTTCCTTGTACACAGATCAAACTTGTAAATAATCAAGTTACGCTCGTTTCAAACGTTCGTTTCACAGACACTTGTTTATATTTCATAAACTCCTGTAAATAAACATCATGCATCTGTTTATATTTCCTTCATAAACTCCTGTGAATACATATCACACACACACACACTTGTTTATACAACTGTCTAATTATAACATAACAATTAGACTGATCAATAAGTTCCCCACAGTATAGCCTCCGCTTGGGCTTTATACAAAACAATCAATACCCAGCATGGGATAGCCTCCGCTTGGGCTTCATACAAGATAACTCATCCCTAGTTGAGTTTAGCCTTCTCTTGGGCTTTGTACAAAGAAACTCTCCCCGCAGAGTTAGCCTCCGCTTAGGCTTCATATAAGGAAACACTCCCCTGTTGAGTCAGCCTCTTCTTGGGCTTCGTTCAAAAGAACTCCTCATTGAGTTTAGCCTTCTCTTGGGCATCATACAATGAAAGAGACAGGAAATCTCTTAACATCCTCCTATTGGGCTCCCAATACAAAGAATCACCCGCGCTAAGATAGAACCCTGAAAGGATGGTTTCCCGGTGAAATCACTTTCAAATTCCCCAGAGAGTAAAATTTCCCGGTGAAATTACTCTTATTCAGAAAAGGACGGTTTCTCGGTGAAATCCCTTTCAAAACAAAGCCAGCCATACCCTATAGCTTCCTCTTGAGCTTCATACAAGGACCCTCGATGACCCTCGATGACCCTCGGAATGCCTCCTCTTGGGCTAACAATACAAGGACCCACGGGCTTCTTAAAAGCATCCCCTCAATCCAATCAATTTCTCCTCGAGATTTAGACATCTATCATCTCTATGGAAGAAGTATCTCATCTATCACATCACATACAGTCAAAAACTTTTCAAACTCTTTTCAAAACTGTTTTCAAACAAAAAAACATCTCTTAATTGTAAGTGGTAACGCTTGAATACTCGAGCAAAACACCCAATACTTACAGTTAAAAGATTCAATCATCTTTTTCAAACATCTTTCTTAAACATGTAAGTGGTAACGCTTGTACACTCAAGCAAAACACCTAATACTTACGATGAAAGATTTCAAACAGTCAAACGTTTCAAAATGTATGTGATGAAATAGATTAGATACATTTTTCATTAAGATGACATTTGTCTGTCCCTTACTAACATCCCGTTGCTTTCCACTAGCATAAGTGGGAACTACGATTGCTCTGACTTTCTCAACATCCTTTTGAGAATACGTAGGCACAAGGTCTCATCCTTGCCGAGCAAATTTCTTTCTCTCTCAGACCAAACAAACCATAGAACCCTTTAGATCCGAGCTACAAATGCTCTGATTCCCATTAGGGGATATGTATGCAGAAGATCCACAGATCTTTGCGAGCACAATAATAATAAACACTAGAAATCCCATCTAATCTATGTTTCTTACAATCCCAAAGGAGAAACTTTCCCAATCTTAGAAATAGCAATTAAAACACACAAACATATCAAACATATTCATATATAAATCTGTAGATAACTACATATATTTAGGGTGCTCCATCTATTCCCTTTATATAACAATCCCCCTTATTCAGAATCTCCCCAATGCGTTTGTCATACCCCAAAATTTTCCCTCATATCTCTCAAGACATTCCATACATCCATGCTCAAGGATTCCTCAAGAGTTGATCAGATGAACACTCTCCTATACAATCAACCCAAACTAGGGTTTGGCATTCCTCAGATCCAGATGGACTTCTAACACCTCCAATGGTTTTCATGCTTCCTCATATGCTTCAAAGATTCTCTATGTCAAGTGTCAAGCTTCACAAGTCAAGTTTCCTCAGACAATTGCTCAGATGGTTGAAAATTAGTTGTATTGGTCAAAAAGTCAACTGTGGTCAACATACAGTCAAAACTTGATTTTTGGTCAACATCTTCATTTTGAAGTCACATTCATCATTTGATCAAGGGTTGATCATGATTCATCAAGAAAACTCAAGATCTGCTCAAAAGTCAAACTTTCTAAATTAGGGTTTCTAGGTGAAAAGTCAACCAAACTTTAACTGATCATAACTTTCTCATACTTTCTCAGAAATTTTTCCACCACCTCTTGTTTTGAAGGAAATTCAATTCTCTACAACTTCATGTCTCACAAGAATGAACAAAAAATAATTCATTTGAGAGGTATAGCTCAAAACATTACAGGTCATTTTCAAAGTCAACAAAAAGTCAACTTTTTGTTTTGAGGATATATTGAGCATGGTAACTCCAATTGAAGTGAAACCAAAGACATTGTTTAGAGGACTCTTAGAGCTTTCCAAAAAGACCAAGAACTCTCAAAAATGTGGAAAATTGAGCAAGTTACACTATTCAGAAGTTGGGGAATTTTGGACAATTGCACAAAAGGACATTTTGGTCAAAATGCAAAATTTTCCAAATGGGCCTATAATCTTTTGATCCAAACTTGTTCATGACAATATCCTTGACCCATAAATGCTTGGCATTGGTAATTTTCTATTTTTGTGATTTATATTTGAATTTTATAACATTTAATTCAAAAATAAATTATGTAAAATATGAAAATTAAGTTATTTTTTCAAATAAGTTGGATTTATATTTTTCTTAATGTCCAAGAAAGCCCACTACACTTACCAAATTCGTGCAAGCCATGGCCTTGATGAGAAAATCATATTTTTTCAATATTTGATTTTATTTTCAAAGAAAATATTTGCACAATCAATGTCCAATCTTTTTTCCACTCTTTTGCCATCCAAACTTCTTCTATAAATTGCCAGCATTGTATACAAACCCTACACACGAACCCTAACCTAAAAACAAACCCAAACTCTTGCAAATTTTTTCAAGATTCTTGAAAATTCGAATTTCAAAAACCAGCCAGATTCAAGGTGTTGTGATCATTCAATCGTGCTCAGGAGATTCCCAGCAAGCCAAAGCATCACTCACTCAAGCCCAGAACTGCCCAGATCGTGCCAGCAAGCTCTCACCGGTTTGTTTTTTCTCAAAATTCGATCTGTGTTAATCATGCATTATTAACCATGTTTGTGTGTTTATTTGTGGTCAGGAGATTCATTAGAACGCATTAGATGCATTACATGTGAGCTTGGACGTGTGAAATTCGACATGCCATTGTTAGGGCAGTTTTGTGTTTCTTCTTCGAACTGAACGATACAACCATTTTTAAGCCAAACCAATGCCACCATTGGATTCGCCATGGCCGATTTAGGGGGAGTAGGGTCCTTTTTTCCATTTATCCGTTGTATTTTCCACGTTTTGATTTTCAGGTTGCCGGAGAAGACGACCGGAGCTAGGGCTCCGGTGTCGTTGACTCCACTTGGACCGGCGAGGGATGGCGTGGCGTATTCGTGCTTCCTGATTCGCTCTCTCATCCAGCGAGGACCCCACCATGCTGATTGTGCTTTGACTCCGCCAGATGACGACGCGTGTAGCTCATGGTTGCACGTTTTCGTCCCATAACATCCAATGCAGCGTGGTGTAGTGGTAATGACAAGTGCACTAAAGGTTTCACCCCTTGGTCCCCAGTTCGAGCCTTCCTGAGACCAGTTTGCATTCCTTTTTTCCAAAACTCACATATTTTCATATTTTCCTTTATTTTAATATTTCTATTCTATTTTAATTAATTTCTACATTTTATTTATGCATTAAAAACTTATCAAAAAATATTTTTCTTTTTGCATTCACATTCTGAAAATCTTTATTTAATTTAATAAGTTAAAAAATATCTTTTTGCACGCATATTTATTTTTATTTTGATTTTAGCATTTAAATCATTATAAATTAGTTTTTAATTACTAAAATGCATCTAAAAAATCCCAAAAAATTATTTTAGTATATTTATCTTATTCCCAGCATATAATAATTTTCTCATATTAAAATTTGCATTTTTTCTAACATTTTCTCTTATTTTGTTTTCATCATATTTTCCGATTTCTCGTTTGTTTCACAGGTTCATTCGATTCAGACGTTTCTTCCGTTTTTTATTTCACTTTTCAATAATGTAATTGCATATGGGTTGTAATAGTTTTAATTAGGATTTTTACTTTTCCGCATTTTAAATTATGTATCTGCCCCAAAGCCATGTAATAGCGTAGGTTTTACTTTCCGCAACCTTTACATTTCCGCTTTTACTTTCCGAATTTAATTTCCGCACCCTATAAACTGCTAGTAATTAGGCGTGTATGGCAAGATAAAATTGAACTTAGCTCACACTAATCTGCAACATAACATATCCGAATTCAATACACTCTTTCACACATGCACCCCTTAGGGTAATTCTCTCTCGTTGCCTTTCGATTAAATGGTCATGTCCCTCGAACGTAGAGGTATTCTAGCACGTTGCCTTCCAATCAAATCATCATAGTCCCTTCGATACAAGATCATAGACCCACGATGTCGCCTCCGAATACATGATCTTGACCCTCGATTGTCGCCTACGAAAAATGATGATAGTCCCTTCGAATGTGCTAGGATACTTCCTACAAGTTGCCTTCTAAGGTCATCCGATGTCCCTTTGATTGTCCCGCTTACATCCAACGAATGGAGCTACCTACTAACTAATGGTACGGCTAGCGCTATTCTAAAGGAATGTAGAAGTACAAAAAAAAACCAAATTCTGAGTGGGTAATAAGTCTTTTAGTTGCTTGCTCAAATCAAATACTTTTCACACCTCACACTTTTCAAAATTCAAACTCTTTTCAAAAACGAAACATTTCCGAACACTTTGTATACATTCCTACATGAATCATTACAAAGTCAAAATGAAATGCCTTTTCAAAACATCTTTCAAACACACAGAAAGCACAAGTTTTTCAAAAGTGATCTATAAAGCAACTAAGAGCCCGTAGATAACTACGGATGGAAAGGGGTGCTAATACCTTCCCTTTTCATAACCTTCTCCCTTACTCAGAATCTAACGAAGGTCTTTTTCTGTACTTTTACCTTCCCTTAATTGGATAAAAATAAAAGTCGGTGGCGACTCTTGCTATGGCGCATTTGCGATACAAAAA